>JAZKJV010004727.1:0-489830 GCA_037367405.1 Ottelia alismoides | reverse complement strand
ATAATCCCTAAAATCCCTCAAGACCCAGGTGAGGGTAATGAAACAAGGGTCGTTGCGACCCGGATCTCAGAGGATGGGTATATCAAGAAAAATCAACCACTCAAAACAGGTAAAATCAATCAAGAACAAAAGAGAGCGGTCTAGCTATGAGATTAACCTGGTATAGCACCCAGGGTCGAACACAAGGAGCACGGGTTGGCCAGAGGCCTACGAAGTAGTAAAAAGAAAATAAAATAAAAGAAAAGTATTTTTTTAGTGGTTTTTAATAATTTTTATATTTTTTTTGGATTTTTAAAAAGTGAAGAAAATAAAAGAAAACAAATAAAAGCACACTTTAGCTAATTATTAAAAGCACCAAAAATCAAGCAAAAATTCAAGAAAAATTGTTTTTATGTTTTTTAGGTTTTTTAGTGTTTTTGGTGAATTTTTGGGATTTTTATAAGGTGTATTTTATTTTCTAAAAATCAAACAGTGCTAAAAAGACAAGGTACTGTCCAGCCAGGCCCAAAACCCAAAGATAAAATATCTAAGGATCTCAGAGGGACCTGGAGGTAATTTTCCTGTATACTAGATAAAAGAAGGAAAATTTGAGCACAAAAATTATTGTTTTTGGGTTTTTAATTTATTTATTATGATTTTTATGAGTTTTTAGGTGTTTTTGAATTTTTAGGGTTTTTACTCAATGAAAAATAGCCAAAATTGGCTAGAAAATCAAGAAACACACAAAGAACAGTAACTAATTTTTTTAGAATTTTTGGGGGTGTTTTTATATTTTTTTGGGATTTTTAAATCTAGACAGTAGCTAAAATGAGAGTTTTTGAATTTTTAAAAATAACAAATAAAATCAAAAATGTCCTCAAAAATCCTACAACATGGTAGGAGCCATGTGTCAAATTTTCATCGAATTTAGAGGTGGTTTGATATTTTATTCAAAAAATAAAAAGAGGGCATTGTGCACAGGGACTTAAGTGCAAATAACCGAAGATCTGGGGGTCCAGGTGCAATTTTCCCAACAAGTCACGCGCGTGGCGCGTGCCTGGGGCACTCAGGGACCTTCTAGTAATAAAAACAAGTCCTAGGACCTTTTGGTAACTCGTACCAAAAAGTCCAGGGGCTATGTTGCAAATAACCCACTAAAAGGCGCACATGCGGAAATAAAACGTTCACAGGGGCATAAGTGCAAATACCAGAAAGTTTCTATTCAATCACAAACATCCAGAACTACAGGATAAGTGTTGCAAATAACCCAGACAAAGCACATGGCGAAGCACGTGACAGACACTCACAGGGGCATAATTGCAAATATTAACAAGCACGAGGTCCAATGTGCAATTTACCCTACGTAAATAAAACTCCTAAAATATTTACAGGACTGACACGTAAAACAGAAACTAAGAGGGGGCCTAAGGAAATTTACCCCTTTATTATGTCGACGGCTGGATGCGCGCCACGTAGCTGATCTGACGGTCTCGGATGGCTGGCGCTTCTCTTCGTCTGCACGTGAGCCTGATCGACGGCTCAGAGGGAGCCACGTGGAAGATCGGACGGGTCAGGTGCTGGTGCCTCTCTCCTCTGAGCTAACGGTCCGGATCGATCCTCGAAATGATCAACGGTATCTGCTCCTCGATGAATGGACGGCCACGATGGGAACTGGAGCGGAGGGGCGATCGGACGGTGGTGGAAGACCTTCGAAGAACAGATGGCCGGCGAGGTTCGCCGACCTCGTGCGCGTGTTGTGGTCCTCCTCAGCTGCCTCTGAAGATCGGAGCAGGTTCGCACTGGAGTCCCGCAGCTGGTGGTGGCCTCCGATGGCCCAGCCGAGCCCTGGAGGGGCTCCGGCGAGGTCGACGGAGATAAGCTCCTGGCCTGGATGTGAGGGGGCCTCAGATGGCCTCCTCTTGACCTGCAAAGTAACCCAGAAGCTTCGCGGGTCGAGGGCAAAGTGCCTCGACCTGATGAAGCGGCGTGAAGGTGAACTGTGGGTCGGGGCGAGCGAGCTCCGGCGAGCGGAGGACGGTGGAGCTCGAACCCCAGCTCCTGTGCGAGCTGGGATGAACGAAGGGGCGAAGAATGTGCGCGGAGGGATGGCGATGGTGAGCGTAGGTTCCGATGATCGAAAGGATGTGCGATATAGCCGGAATCGACGGAACTCGGCGGTACTATGATTTGGGGGTAACTCAAAATTAAGCTAAACAAGAAGGCTAGAAGGTTACCTGGGTGGAGTGGAAGACTGTGCTGGAGCTAAGGTAGCTCCTGGTCGTCGCCTCGAAGGTTGTCAAGGCCTGAGGCTCGAGCTCCTACACGGGGCGGAGCACGGCGGCGCAAAGTCGCCGGATCAGTGGTCCGGCCACCCCCTCCTCTCTGCTACAAGGGCAATCGCGAGCTGTCACCTCAGGGATCGCTATGGAGGTCACGGGCCGAAGGGTGGATAGCCAAAGATGGAAATAAAATGCGGCGGAGCTCAGACTATATACTGTGGAGGGTCCGGCAAAAATGGCGCGGGTAGGGCGAGCTGGTACGCGGATCCCGAGGCGAAGGCTCCGGCGAAGCTCTCGGATATGACGTGAGCATTCCGGACCCGGAGTTGGGGCGAAAAGGATTCGGGTCTGCATAGGAAAAGTCCGAGAACATGGGTCGGGTGGAGCAGACCCGGCTCTGGTGGTCCTGGGGGGGAGTTGACCGGGGGTCAACAATCCCCCGTGGACCAATCAGAGCCCGCCAGGTTGTAAATTTTTATTTGATTTTTTTGGGCCATAAAATGACCGAATTTTCAAAAACTTAAAACATGAAATATTTTTAATTTATTTTTTTTCTATTTTTTTGTGATTTTTAATTAATTTTTCAAAATAAAAATAAGGTATTTACAATATATAGCTATACATAGGTATATACACAATATAGGGTTTTTGATTTTGATTTTTAATTAGTTATTTTTATACATTTTTATTCCTATTTTATATTTTATTTATTTATAGAATAAAATGAGGAATAAAAGGCTATTTTTATTTTATTTTTATTATTTATATACATAGAGGAAGTAATTAGTTATGTACAATTATGTACATAGCACATGTACAAGATATTTTTGTATTTTTAATTTTGTTATTTTTATTTGATTTTTGTTTTAATTCTTTTTATTTATTTTATTTACAATATAACATAGAATATTTACAAAAAGTTTTGAAAATAATTTTATTTATTTATAAGGTTAAATAAATAAAGAAGGTGGTCTATGTACATGGTGAAGGGATATTTTTGGTCTTTTTGATTTTTAAATTTTTATTTTGTTTTCAATGGTTTCTAAATATATACAAAATATGTACAATCATATTTTTGGTTGAGGAAAATATAATTTTATTTATTTGCATAAATATATACATATGAGCCCCTATCTCCCTCTACTTGGCTTTCATGCGGTCAGGCCCATGCTGAGCCCTCCCTTGGGTTAGGTTGCTCAATATTTATTCTAAATATTTCCCTCTTTTTCTTTTTCATCTTTATTCTTTTATTTTTGCACAAAAACATGCTAATTATAGGTATTTACAAACATGCATGCTTTTACTAATTATTCCTATTTACAAGTATCTACATGCATTTGCATAGGTTTTTGTAGCTAAAATATAAGAATAAAGAGTGATGAATGGGTATTCATCAGGTCCCCAAACTCATATTTTGCAAACGAGCTCCGATTTTAATGAAACCACTTTCATTGGATAGATAATTTTCTAACTTAAACTTTAAAAAGAGAATTTGGTGAATTTGGAGTTCATACGGGGCGGGAATATGACCGGAAAGTTAGACTTTACGGCTTTTTCTCTTTGGGATCTAGGAGTATTTATTTGAGGTGAAATTTGTTTTATATTTTTGTATTTTTATATACATTTTTATAAACAAGTTAAGAATTAGCATAAAAGGAGTTGAAATGAAATTATTAAAAATACATGAAATTTTGGGCTATTTACAGGTGAAAAACTCCTTTATTTTACGGCTTTTTATTATTAATTTATTTGTACAATATAATATATAATAATTAATGTATTTTGTTTACAAGAGTTATTTTATTAATTTATTGATTTTATGGACATTTATTAGAGATTTTACTCCGGTATTTTGCTACGATCAATATATTGAGATGATGAATCACAGATTTATCACCCCTATACTTAAAGTTTGCTAGTCCTCGAGCAAATAAAGAATGAATAAATTGGATTAACCTCTGACTGTGCATGTGAATACAAGATTTGATCTGTTGAAGAACTCTTGGTTTTAGTGATCGTAACATTCTAAGCTGAACCAAGCTCTAGTCAAAAGGTATCCGATTTCCCTAATCATCAGACTCCCTATATATACATATATAATTGGGATATGACTTTAAGTGTGGACTGCAATTACAAGAGCAGAGTTGCAACTTCACCCAAAGTTCCAGTCCAAGAGACTCTCTTAAGAACCCGATCCTCAACACTAGGGCATAAACCATTTCTTGCATCCAATCCACCGTCTCTTTAGTTGTTAGACTTCAAAGTGTAGATAGAAGGCCAGCTGATGGAGGGCATAGGATTTACGATGCAGAGCCCTTTTTCGGTGCTAGCCCGACTCCTTGATCCTAATATGGTCGAAGTGGACACTTTGAAATGGTTGGGAGCGCTCTCCTTTGGTGGAGGCTCTTTGATATTTGACTTTGTATGGTGAGAGCTTTTCTTTCAATATTTCTTTCTCTCTTTTTTTTTATTTTTGGCTAGTGATAAACGCGAATTTCGACGGTCTTAAGTTCAGCACAAAGCGTGAACTCAGTCGAAGTGTCGACCAATCAAAATCCGAGTTTGATCAACAATTAACCCACACTAAGATCAACAAATTAGAAACAATGTGGAGTTAAAATTTATTTTTAACTCTGCACAAATGGTGTATAGTGTCAAGTATGCAGAGAGTTCGAACACAGGGAACAAGCAGTGTAATTCAAGCAAAAATGCTAAAATGTGTGAGTGTGTGGAGTGTCTACACTAAGCAACCAAGCAACTACAATTTTTGTGGGTTTTTAATTTTTAATTTTTTTTATTTAATTTTTAATTTTGTATTTTGATTTTTGATTTTCTGATTTTTATATTTTATATTTTATATTTTTTTTATTTCTTTTTCAATATTGGAAAGTAAAGGCAATATAATAAAAGGCAGGCTAAAAGATTTATAAAAATGTGCAAAAATACTCAAAAATTCGAGAATAAAATGTTTTCGGTATTTTTAAGGTTTTCTACTGTTTTTGTGATTTTTGGGGGGTTTTCAAGGTGTTTTTGATATTTTTAATTACTGAAATAAGAGAAAACAGTGGAAATAATGCTGGCTGTGACAAAAATAGGACTTAAAAATAGCAAACAGTAGCTCAAAATTTTCACACTATTTTTCAAATAAAAAGGGTGAAATAAGGAACAAACAGGAACTGAGTTTTTGATTTTTGAAGTTTTCTACAATTTTATATATTTTTTTGAAGTTTTTGAGTGTTTTTAAATTTTTAGTGTTTTTCTTTTGAAATTTTTAATGATTTTTGGACTGACACTAAAAGATGACAAAATAGACACTAGGTAATTTTTTTGGAATTTTTGGAAGGGTTTTAATATTTTTTTGGTATTTTCTAAGGTAGACAGTACACAAAAAGGCTGTTTTTGATTTTTAATAAATATAAAAGAAAAATAAAATCAAAAACTAAATAGGTGGCGTGAAAGTACACGTGTCCAGGAGCTTAAGTCTATTTTTGTGGAATTTTTGGGCTTAAAATGATATCTCAAATAAATACAACAAGCATCAAAGCATTAAGCAGTCCTGGCAGGGGTATATGTGCAAAATATCAAACATCCAGGGGCAAACATGCAATTTTCCACAAAAATATACACTTTATATTCAATTTTTGGCACCAAAAGACAATTACAAAACCCGCCTGGGCCTAATCGAAATTTTCCCACCAGGGCGCGTGACTTGCACGCGCCTGGGAAGGACTGGAATGCAATATCACAAAAGCCTGGGGGTCTCTTTGCAAAATAACCAAAAATATTACACGTGCTTCGAAAGTTTTAGGACTAAAACGAAATAAACAAACAACCGAGGGTCCTTCTGCAAAATGCCCTCACCTCACGTGTACAGGTCACGTGAGGTGACGTGGCGGAGGACCTAAGTGCAAATAAGCAAAGTTCGGGGGTCTCGATGCAAATATTACAAAATATTTACGCTACAGACAAAAGTTTAAAAACTAAATATTAAATACAAAAGGCGCGAGGGTGTAGATGCAAAATACCCTCGACGCGACGCTCCGATGATGACGCGTGGCTCGCATCCAACGGCTGGGCGACGGGGCGCGATCCAGCGGCTGGAGGCGATCCACTTATCCACGTGGCGTGTTCTGGGCGAGTGATGACGGTTGGCTTGTGCGGCCTGGATTAGATCTTCCTTGGTGGATCGGACGGTCGAAGCGAAGGATGATCCAACGGCCAACACGCGAACTGGAGCTGCGGCTCGATCGGACGGTGGAGACGCGAGGAGGAAGAACAGGGACGAAGGCCGGCGAAGGCGAACTTCCCCGGCTCCGATCTCGCTTCTCCGGCGATGAATAGGCTCCAAAATGGAGCTGCAGACTCCTGGGAGGTCTCTCTATGGACTGGATGGCTCAGATTCGCCGGAGGAGCATCGAGGTGCGGGCGCGAAGGCGGCGGAGCTCTACGCTCCAGGTATCTCCGGCGATGAATCAAAACGGCCTTCCAGGTGCGTTCAAAGCTCCTTGACCTGCAAAAAGTGGTGAGAAGGCCCAGGGCAAATTGCCTGGGCCTCGCGGGGACCTAATCGAAGCGCGAAGGGGAGTGGTCGACGGTGGCCGGAGGTGCGCTCCGGCGAGGATGTTGGGATTGGCGAAATACGCGATGAAACTCACAATTTTTTTGGGGTTTTTGATCCTTAAGCTACCAGGAACTAAATGCACTAAAGAAATATGCGGGTGGAAGCCCTCGATGGCCGGAACCAGAGGATGAAGGGTACCTCGACGCCGGCGGTTGGCGGAGGTGCTGGAGTCGTCCTCGACCTCGTTCGCCTTGGCTGAGAAGCTCGCGGCGGAGCTGTCACCTCCAGCAAGGCTCAGAGCACTAGAGAGGCGGAGAGGGGTGGACCAAGGGGACTCAATTCGAAATGGAAGAGGGGGAGTTGGTTATATGTGGTTTGACCCGAGATGACAGGGGTCCAAAGACCAAGAGGTCTGGAGCACCTCATTGATCCATACCCCGATGTAAACATTCGGCGGGCATGAGGGATGAACGAGGAAGAGGATCACAGAAGAAATCGAGACGAGATAGTGCAAGATTCGGCCTAGAAAATTGGGCGAAATGAGACAAAAACGCACTCTGACACAAGCTACAGGGTGTAGGTCAGACTGTTGACCGAGGTCAACAGTTCTGGCCTCCTGGTTGGTCCACGTGGACCAACCAGGAAAAACCCTGGAAAAAAGTCTTATTAAATCAATTTAAAATATTAAAAGGCCGAATTAAATAAAAGTTATAAAATAAAAAATGTTCAAAATTTTATGTAGTATTTAATTCTGATTTTTATTTATTTTTATGACTTATATTTTTACAAGTTACCTTTTTAACCCTATATAGGTATAATACCTATGTGTTTTAGTATTTTATTTTTATTTAGGTATTTTATTTCTTTATTATTTTTAGTTAGTATTTTATAAAACTGTAACATACTTTTATATACATAAATATATTTTTATTTTATTTTTTTGATTTGTTTTGTGTATTTAATAAAATACAAATACATTTTATATAGGTATAAGTATAGGTATTGTACCTATGTAGTGAATATATACAAGTATTTTTATTTGTATTTTAATTATGTTTTTATTCTGATTTTAATACTCATACTTATTATAAGTAATATTTACAACATTATAAAAATATAAAAATGAATAAATAATGGATCAAGAATAAATTGAATATTTTATTCAGTACAAGTATACAATAGGGGTCCAAAACTCAACTTTCAAACCGTAGCTCCGCCAAATGCGAAACCACCACCATTGGGTAGATTATTTTATTCTATATACAATTAAAGGTGAATTTGATGCATTTGGAGTTGTCGTTTGTGAGATACGGGTCTGGGAAGTTGGGATTTTGGATTCTTATTCAGACCATATCTTTTCATCTGTACATTCTTTTTCTGTGAAATCAATTTTGTATTTTTCTTTATTAAAGTATCTACAACTTTCATGTACAGAGTTTCTTTATTTGATGTACAAAAAGTGGAACCAAAAATAGGTCCCAAAATGAATAAAGAATGAATAACAAGTATAGGTATTTTGACTGTGTTTTTTTTTGGCCTTATCTCCCCCTACTTTATTCCTTGTCGACCTATTCATCAAGATGCCTAGGTCTCGGGGGTTTTGGGTCATAAAATATTTACAATATTTTATTCTTTTTCTTTTCTTTATTTATTCTATAATTTTGGCCTTAATTACAGTAATTTACACACTGTTTAGATGCACATGCATGGATGCAAAGATGATGGTTTTAATGCTATTTACAGGCATTTGCTAGGGTTTTTGGTGCCAAAATGATATAATAAAGATGATGAAATGTGGATTCATCAGCTAGCTCCACTGCTTTTACCAAAAGTTGATGCACACTGATCGACATTTTTTTAGATTTCATCACACCCTGGCACATAGGTAAATGTCAAGAGATAGTACAAGAACCGTGTTCTCATACTGGTTAAAGGTGCTGACATTCATGTTTCATGAAGCCTTCGTTGATTTTATCCCATCTTCGAGCATCATAAAATCAAGTCCAAACTCAAATCCCTCATCTCAGTTCCTCAAGTGAAATTTCAACTCATCTTATCACAACTGCAGTGTGTATGTGAGGTGTTGATCATATTCTTAAGGTAAAGACTAAGCGTGCAATATAGCAAACAAATCTTTCAAAATAGGGAAATGTGAATAATCAAGTCAAAAACCCTAATGACTCAAGTTGGTTAACTCAAAATCTCAAGACTTCATAAACCAAGTGTTCTTGAACTTCACCAGTCTTGTGTGAATGTGTAAGTGTCAGGGACTAAACCAACTTAATAGTTAGGTTTTTTGTGATTTTTATTTTTTTTATTTTTTTTCTGATTTTTTTGAAAACAAAGAAAAAAGAGATTTTTTTGGAAAAAAAGGTTTTTGATGTTTTTTTCAAAAGGTTTTTTAAAGAATGGTAAATAAAAAAGGACACTTTTTTTGAAAAAGTTTTTTTTGATGTTTTTTTTGTTTTTTTAAATCAGATAAGGAATGAAAAGAGAAAATTGTGTTTTTTAAAATGAGAATTTTTTTTGAAAACATTTTCGATTTTTTTTAGAAAAGTGTATATATATTTGTAAAAGAGGAGTTTTTTTAGTTTTTGTGTTTTTTACCAATTTTACCCACCCTGTAATTATTGTATAATATATACAAAAATACATGAAAGTATGAGCTATGGGTAAAATGTATATGTAATATATACATGCCCCCTATACTTAACGTGTGCTATATCCTCATAGCACAAGAAGCGAGGAAAAAGACATAGCTCGTTCTAAGTGTCGAAGAGCTAAAATAACAAAAAGTATAGAAGTCTAGGGTTTAGGGTTTAGGGTATGTCTAGGATTTAGGGTTAGGGGTATGTCTTTGGTAATCTATTCTGAATACAGGAAGAAGAAATCACGAATAGAGAAGCATGTCTTGACCAAGGCCACATCCTGCGCTATTCAGAATAGATTACCAAAGAAGAAAAAGGATTAGGAACACATTATTTTAGATGCGAGATTTCAAAAGTAGTATTTGCTCGCACTCTATTAGATAACAGTTCCTCTATCAACCTCTTACCTTCCTGTTTACTCGACAAGCTCGAGTTAGGTCCTCTTTACAAATCCCGCTCGATCCTTCAGTTTGTTCATAAATCTGTAAAGAGACCTAGGAGCATTTTGAGGAACGTTATCGTGACCGTGCAGGGCTTGCAATTCCCAGTGGACTTTACTTTCTTGGACATGGATTGCCCTTTACAGTTACACCTTACAGATGAATCCACGTTTCTTGGACATTTATGCCTGTCAGAAATGAGTTTTCTTGATTTTCATGGATTTTTGGAGGGCGATCCTTTCACCGAATAAGGTCGGTCTCTTCACGAGATTTGTAGACCTACATGTGATCTTACACGCCCAGGCATTGGCTTGGCGTTTTGATCGAAAACGCGCCCATGATTCATCCTTGAAAGTCGCCCCTTGGCCATGTTCAAAAACCGCCCAGCCATGCCCTTTTCACTTTGAACCCGATTTGACCTTGGTTTTGGCTCCCTTGGGCGTGCTCCGGATGGATCTTGGTGACAGGAAGATCTCCAGCTAGCTAGAGAGGGCCAGGCCAAGACGAGCGGCGCTCCAACCATCTCCGGCGAAGCTTTGCCGTGAGGTTTATTCCTCGTGGTTCCACGCCACTCGAGGGCGTTTTCTCCTTGTTTTTCTTATAGTTAGCTAGCTGTTAGTTTAGGTTTACGTTTTGTCTATTTAGGTTGTGATTTAGACCGCTGTTAGTGCCGATCTCCATCTCGAACACCACGTCGGAGCGCAGCTCCGGCGACCACCATTATCCCCGTGTCACCGTTCATTCTCCCATTTTGCTGGACCTCGGACCTCTCTACTGTTATTTGCTACGTTTTCTTGCAGGTCTGAGGCCCAGAAGGACCCCATCTGGGTCGGTTTTTGAAGGAGGCCGCACGGCCTGGAGCTGCTCCTGGAGCGGCCCCCGTCACCCACGTCACGGCGGCCTGTCGGCGTGCCATACGCCATTTTGGAGGTCGCCTGCAGCTAGGGGGGAGCCCCAGGAAGCTTCGCGTGTCCTTTTGGATCAAGGAAGGCCTTCGGGGGCGGCTCTACAGCCACCGCCGGCGCCGCCGCCCGCGCGCAGCAGCCGCCAGTCGCGTCTGGGCAGGAGCATAACGCGGGGGAGGGGGGCACATACAGTAGCCGTTGATTTCGCCCCCCCCCCCCCCCCGTTTTGATCAAGGCCATCCGTAGCTAGGGGGAAGCCCAGCCGTAGATCGAGCCACGTATATGATCTCCACCGTTAACATCTGAAGGGGTATCGGACAGCAGGAAGGGGACACGTGTCCTAAGTGGGCGGGGCTTTGCCGTTGGATGCGCCACTTAGAGCGGGTATTTTGCAAGATTTGTCCCGCGCAATTTTGTATTTAAACTTTAGCGTTCAAACTTTCATCGGCTGTCTTATGATTTTGTAATAATTTCCGAATAGCCCCTTGAACTCTTTTGAATCGCAGAACGATCCTCCCCAGGCGCACGTGCTCACGCACGTGCCCCCTAGGGATTTTTGTGTGGATAGCCTCGTAGGTCTGATCTTTAATCTTTAGTCCAGAAACTATTTTCTTTAGTTAAATATTTTGTGAGAATATTGCGTCAAGGCCCCCGAACTTTTCTATAATTGCAAATAAACCCCTGGCCAGTGTGTAGTTTCCTTATGTTGCTCTAATTATTGCATGCATCTATTAAACCCTAAAAAATCTACAAAAAATTAACTTAAGTCTCTCTTGCATAGTAGATTAACGCTATATTTTTATTTTTCATAATTATTGCATTTTATTATTTATTAAAAATAAAAAACATCCCTTTTTTGCACTGTCTAGCTTAGAAAATCCCAAAAAAATATAAAAACATTCCAGAAAAATCCCAAAAAAATATATTTTGTGCCTTTTAGTTTGTTTTAACTCCCAGCCAAAAATCATTAAAAAATATAAAACCAAACTCCAAAAAATTGCAAAACTCTAAAAACCTTCATAAAAATTTATAAAATCCATAAAAAAATCCAAAAATAGTGTTTTCTTTTCATAAATTTTCTTGGTTTCATTATCTTTCACTGAAAATTAAGTTGGAGAATTTTTGCCACTGATTTCTATTTTATTTCTCCATTTTAAGTTTCAGCCTTGCTTTTTACTACTGTTTTCTTTATTTTGATAATTAAAAATACCAAAAATATTCTAAAAATTACCCAAAAATCACAAAAACAGTAAAAAAGTATAAAAAGACCAAAAAGACTTTATTTCCTTATTTTTGAGTATTTTTATCTATTTTTATAAATACTTTAGTTTCCCTTTTATTACATTGTCTTTAATTTCCAATATTGAAAAAGAAAATATAAAAATATATAAAATATAAAAAGAAAATACAAAATCAGTAAATTAAAAAATTAAAATACAAAAATATAAAATTAAAAATTAAATAAAAAAATATAAAATTCAAAAACCCACAGAAATAGCATCATAGACACTTGATCACTTTCACACACATTTTTGTGCACTTGTGCCCCGTTCTACCTGTCTGCTCCCTGTGTTCGACCTCTACAATACTTGCACCTATACACATCTTGTTGTAGAGTTATAATAAATTTTAGCTCCGCACATTTACATTCATTACTTGATATATTTGTCGTGGGTTAATTGTTGTTTGAATAGGGATTTTCGAGCGGTCACCGCATCGACTGCGGTTTCGCCTTGTGAAACCGTATGACCCTCTATTTTCTCGGTTCAACAAATGGCGCCGTTGCCGGGGATCAACAGCGCGTAGTTCGGGTCTTGTTTGTGTTTGTGATTGATTGTCTATTTTCGCGGCTTTTATTTTTCGCTATTTTATTTTCTTTATTTTTGATATATCTCTTGATCGGTCTAATCCCCTCTCTTGTTGACTTTGTGCGAGGTACCGCGGATCGAGGGAGGCGTTCCACCCTAGGCGCCTACGCACCCACGTGAAGCCGGCATCTGCCAGCCGAGCACCGAGGAGACGAAGAGGAAATTTTGAAGACCGTGCTCTACTTAGTTGCATTTTCTTTTTGTAGTATTTATTTTTGTAATTTTTGTGAGAGAGAGACCACTATTATTTGTAATAATACAGGTACTCCCGGACTTGGACTTTCGAGCCTAATTTCCAAGTGTCTGTTCACCTGGGGGCTCACCGCGGTTTTCACGGTTTTCTCGCATTCTTTTATTTTGTTTTGTTTTTCGATTTTTTATTTCTTTTGTGTGATTGAGCCCTTAGCTTTTAGGATTGCTTGCGATAGACTAAGGCCAAACACCTAATATTTTGCATGTGCCTATAGCCGCGTTTGGACTTAGTCAAAATTTTTAAACAGTTGATTCATCATCTTCAATCCGTCGCGCCGCGAGCTCTCCCCGCAAAGCGCTTTCTCCTACCCTCAATTTGTTGAGCAGAGGAGGGGTGAGCCTAGACCGGACTCTAGGGTTGAGGACTGGTGGTCAACTTGTGGTTCTTCCCGCTAATAGCGATTTTCAAAACTTAGGGCGATTTCATCGGCTTGCATTTGCATATAGATAGGTTTCAATTCTGCTGAGCATCTTTGCATGTAGAGTGCTGGAGGCAAGGTGAGCATTTACGCTTTAGCATTCATCATCGTTTTTGCCGCTTGCATTGCTTTTCCGACTCTCCCTCTGTTTTTGCCAACTTAGGTGCTCAAAGGAATTGAATCCCCGATAGGATCGTGCATTTTTATTAAAAATCCAAAAAAAGTGATAACCAAATAAAATTGGGACTGCTAACATTACTTGACCCTAAAATTCACCAAAAAGAAAAATTTTGTATTGGGGCGAGTAATCCCCTCATTGTCTTCGCTTTTACTTGCTCGCGCACACTAAGGTTAGAGCCCAAATCCCATATTCAGCCCCCTAAGTGTTTGCGCAATATTTTGACTTCTCACCTAACTCTAAAACAGACAAGATAAAAAGACCGCTCTTTGCGGTCTCTACCGAGTTGAGTAGGTGAATTGAGGGTTTGATTTATTTCATTTTTGTCTGTGATTGTTTGTGTGTCCTAGATCGCCGCTGTGCACTTGCGCCTTCTTTTCTACTCTCTTGACTTGACCATCGTGCTCTCCCGATCATTTTCTTTTGCTTCGAGATGGCCGACTGGAGCGTATTCTATCCGGACTTTGCGGATCACTCGTTCACTCCAGCCGGTCCACCTCCTTTTTTCCAGGAGGACTTTGCTCCTGATTTTTGTACATGTCCGACCAACCCACTATTTCAGGATCCGGACTTTGACCTTCACCAATCATTTCCACCACCTTCGCCTACACATTTCGACAACCCGCTCTTCCTTGAGTATCCTGATCCGGAATGTGATTTTTGTCCGCACCCACCACCCACATTCGACTCACCCGATCCTGAGATTTTGGAGTCACCTTTCATGATATCCACACTTGAGACCTTGAACCAGATGATGGAGCAAATGAATTCGAGGATCACTGATCTTACTAGTTTAAATACGAACCAGAATGCCGCTCCGGTCTTTGAGGATATGGGATCATTTGAGGATTATCATGAGAGCTTGCAATCGCCCAAATTACAAAAAAAGGAGAAAAATTTAAAAACACAAAAAGATTTCGGGAGACACACGATCGAGTCAGATTGTGAGGAGAGAGACCACTTGCCAGATCCTTGGTCCACACATACATTCACACCCGGTCCCACCTTTGACCCCGAGGATGCCGATGTACAGACTGCTCTTGGCATTCCTCGTGTATATGCTGATTCCGACCTCCTCCCTTGTATGGAGGAGGTCCAAAAATTCAAAAAAATGCTGACTGAGCCCGAAGTGGTGGCCACCATACATGAGATTATCCGTGCCCCACTTCAGCAGGCCATGACCGATTTATCTGCTCCTCTTCCCAAGAAGAGAAAGCGAAGGAGCAGATCTGAGCGTCATATCTTGACCATGGCCACTACCCATGCCATCACACACCGTCCCATTCCCAAGAAGAGGAACACTGCCACACCTTTCATTAGCTGCACCATCTCTAACCACACATGTGATCGCACTCTCCTAGACGGCGGTGCTTCGATTAGCATTATACCCTTCTCGCTGGTACAGTCTCTTCACTTAGGGCCTCTCAAGAAGACCAGGATGATCGTACAGTTTGCTGATGGATCAATAAAGAGGCCGAAGGGTATCCTTGAAAATGCCGTCATCTCGATTCAGGGCATGAGCTATCACGTTGATTTTGTCGTATTGCCCAT
This sequence comes from Ottelia alismoides, assembly GCA_037367405.1. Lineage (NCBI taxonomy): Eukaryota > Viridiplantae > Streptophyta > Magnoliopsida > Alismatales > Hydrocharitaceae > Ottelia > Ottelia alismoides. The sequence goes on along the minus strand of JAZKJV010004727.1, from coordinate 474,750 downwards.
GGAGACCTCCACAGGGGAGCCATCTCCAATCATCCTGGGACGACCGTTCCTCGCCTCTGCAAGGGTCGTTATTGATTACGGATCAGGAGAGATTCGCTTCCGTCCTGCTGACGAGAGCGAAGCAGTGATCACCGCACCCACTGTCGACCAGAGACCTGCATCTGATGTGACTTCACCTATCTTGGCTGACCCCGAGGACTATGATCTATATGAGGATATCAGAGAGACCTTCTTCATGACCGATGATGAGACCCGAGAATTCCTCTCCAAGGAGGAAAGCTCGGAAAGCATAGACCTTGGTGTTTCCGCTTCCTGTGATTGGCGATGTGTTGATGATATCCGCGGGATTTACACGATTGACACCATTGAGCGGAGGGCAGATTTAGAGACTATACAGGACGGACATGCTTTGACTACTTCCACTGATGAGTTCGCTCCTGTCCATGAAGATACTGATGAGACTAAGGCCGAATTTGATTTTGTTGCTTTTCTTCAGAGATTCGGACCTTTTGATGAGAAAGATGATCCGGTTGAGATTATAGAGGACGAACAGAGTTCGACTACTTCCACTGATGAGTTCGTTCCTTTTGGTTTTGACCTGGATGACTCCTCGCAGGACGACTCTGAGTACACTACTTCCGATGATGATGAGTTCGTCCCATTCCACTTTGATATCAGCGAGACTCCCAAGGCCGGACCTAGCCACACTTCTTCCACTACCCAGTCCGTGCCTTCACACCCTAGGGCCCCTGTGGATCTACTTTCTGTCGACCCTGATCGGCTTCCGTCCACTGTAGACCCCGATGTCGACCTGCATCACACCAGATCCATTCCGCAGCGGTCCCGCAAGAAGGTTCGCTTTCAACCTTCTTGATCATTTGTATATTCATCTCTGTTGTATATTCTCTTAGGTGTACTTCGGTTCTCTCTACCATATTGCTCGTCTACCCATTCCTCGAGTCTGCCTTACTTAGGACGTACTTTGTCCTAAGTATAGGGGGGTGGACGAGCCGAGTGCTCTTTCTTCGTTCCGTGTCATCACTCCTGTTGTTGCCTATACTTAGGGCTGCTTTTACCCTAAGTATAGGGGGAGTGGTGTGTACATCCCCATGATCTATTCCATCTTCATCTCTTTTCTTCTTTTCTTCTTTTCTTCTTTTCCTCTTCTATCTTCTTCATCTATCAAAAAGGTGCCGCCCTTGTAGACAGTTTTCCATACTTAGGACGTACTTTGTCCTAAGTATAGGGGGGTGTGCACCCCGAGTTTCTCCATTCTTTTTTATCCTCTCCATTGTCTCCTCTTCTTGTCTATACTTAGGGATATCTTACCCTAAGTATAGGGGGAGACAATCTGAGTACGATCTGTTCATTCCCACCCTTGACCCTCCCTGCTTTGTGTACAGTCTGCTATACTTAGGATTATTTGATCCTAAGTATAGGGGGGACGGTCAACTTCTCATTCGTTTGTTCATTCATTCCTTTATTTATTTATTCTTTAGGATTGTCTATACTTAGTACGAGTTATGTCTTCTCTTTTCTCTCCGATCTATGAGGACATAGCTCAAGCTAAGTATAGGGGGGTCGTATATACTACGTATATACTTTAGCCATAACTCGTACTTTCGTATTTTCTTAATAATATGGCTAATAATTCTTTAAAATTCATTAAAAATCCTTAATAAAAAGATGTGGTTATTCCTCAAATTCTTTTTGTATTTACTGATTAATAAATCAGGTGAAAATGTTTTTTGCAAAATGTTTGAAAAATAGTTTGAAAATCTTTGTGAACATCTATTGAAAACTATTTTGAAAATATTTTGTTTCGTGTTTTCAACCTGGGTGGTTTGTAAAACTTCTTTTCTTTGTGTGAAATAAAATGTTTGAAAAATGATTTGCAAATGGTTTGAAAAATGGTTGCAAAAATGATTTGAAAAACCTATATATACTGTTTTGAAAGCCTTTGCAAAATGATTTTCAAATGTGTGTAAAATGTTTGTAAAAATTATTTTGGACTATAGTTTTCAAAAAGTGTGTGAAAAGCTTGTGTCAAATAAGTTTGAGGAATACCTACATCATACCAAAAATCCACTATATATATATATATGTATAAAATTGACCACTTACCCTGTAAATTCTTAAAATCCACTTCTTGTATAAATAAGAAACACTCCCGTGTACATATTTTTACCTAGCTTTCAGCCAAAATCTTTTTGTTTTCAAAAAAAAACCCAAAAACATTTGCAAAATTAAAATCCAAAAACATTTGAAAAATCTTTTTGAAAAATACAAAAAAAATTTGCATCTGCATCATCATCATATTTTCAAAAACCCATAAAAAGTTCAAAATCTTGAAAATTGCATCACAAAATTATTTTCTGCATTCTGCATTGCATAGCATTCGCATTTTTCAGATTAAGTTTGATAGTTGAACAAGTCTGAGTAAAATCCGAAGATTGGAGCTTGATTGGACCTTAAAATCTACCTAATAACAGGAACCTTATAGGAATTGGGTTTGAGGTACTTCAGGTCTAGTTGACTTAATTCTTTGAGGATCACGAGACTTGGTTCAATGGATTCTTAACTGCCTAAGTAGAGTATTTCGGAACACACGCACGACTCTTGTTGATAATGACCTAACTTGGACACCTGCACCTTTCACATGGCTCAACTCAGTTGGAGTGGTGAGGGGATTGGATTTGCCGGTATGAGACGCACACAAGTGGAAACACTTGTCCTCCTCTAGGGAGGGAAGTGCACCCCAACCCGTCCAGTGATTAGGAAGTCTAAAGACAGGAGGCTGTGGGTTGCGATAAAGCTTCAAAAGAGGGATAGTCTACTGGCTCAAGAGGAAAAACTCCTTATGTAAATGCTGCTGTGAATAGTATTTCAAAAAAAAAAAAGAAGAAGAAGTTCAGGCATGTACAAAAATAAAAAGCCTGCAAAGTATGTACATATGTTGTAAAGTCAATAAGCAAGCTTGAGTTCCAAAGTCATATCATGTGAGCCTGCAGCTGGATGACTTGACTACACTGGTCTTGCATCCCGGGATAGGTAGCTACACTGGCTACCGTCCATTCTTCTCTTCACCCCCTCCTCTTGAGCTGGTTGCCACTTGAACTTAGAAGGGAATACCCCGCTCCTCGAGGATGGAGTTGCTGGATTGGGGAATCACTGGGTTGTCATACTGGAGAAGTCAGTTTCTTTGTCATTCTAGTTGGGGAGAGCCACCATCACTTACACTGTACAAGTCAGCTTCATAGTCGTAAGGGTTTGCGTATGAGTTGAGATATTTCTGACCTGGCTATTGAGGAGACTTGAGCAGAGTTTTGGGATTCTCAGGGACTGTTGGATTTCAAATTCGGTTCTCACTAAGGTTCCGCCCGCACTAAAATTCCAAAGGTCCGACTTAAGCTCTAAACTTTGATTTTGCGAAGACAAGTTTGATAATTAAATTTAGTCCATCTTTCTTCTTTTTCTTTTCTTTGTTTTTATTTTCTGCACTTATTGCATAAGTGTTTGCTAGGGACTAGCAAAGGCAAGTATAGGGGGATGATGAATCCACGTTTCATCATCTTTATTCTATCATTTTGGCCTTAAAAACCCTAGTAAATGCGTGTAAATAGCATTAATTTATGCATTTTAGCATTCATGCATATGTGTGTAAATATTGTATAAAATGCGGTTTTTATAGCCAAAATTATAGAATAAAGAAAAGAAAAGAAAAGGAATAAAATATTGTAAATATTTTATGACCCGAAACCCCTGAGACCTAGGCATCTTGATGAATAGGTCGACAAGGAATAAAGTAGGGGGAGATAAGGGCCAAAACACAGATAAAATACCTATACAGTCTATTCATTCTTTATTCATTTTGGGACCTATTTTTGGTTCCACTTTTTATACATCAAATAAAGAAACTTTGTACATGAAAGTTGTAGATAATAAAATAAATAGAAATACAAAATTGATTTCACAGAAAAATAATGTACAGATAAAAAGTTATGGTCTGAATAAAAATCCAGAATGCCAACTTCCCAGACCCGTATCTCACAAATAAAAACTCCAAATGCAGCGTACTCACCTTTAATTGTATATAGAAGAAAATAAGCTAATTAATGGCGGTGGTTTCGCATTTGGCGGAGCTACGGTTTGAAAGTTGACTTTTGGACCCCTATTGTATACTTGTACATATTAAAATATTCAATTTATTATTTATTTATTATTTTTATACTTTTATATTTTTATAATGTTGTAAATAATACTTATAATAATTATGTATATTAAAATCAGAATAAAAACATCATTAAAATACAAATAAAAATACTTGTATATATAGGTATAATACAGGTAGCCATACCTATACAAATAACACTTTCATTTTATTAAGTGTATAAAATATATCAGAAAATTAAAATAAAAATATATTTGTGTCTATAAAAGTATTTTGTAATTTTAGAAAATAAAAACCAAAATAAAATAAATTAAAAATACCTACATAAAAATAGAATACTTAAATATATAGATATAGATACCTATAGGGGCATAAATGCAAACTTGTAAAAATATACCTCACAAAAATAATTAAAAATAAGAATAAAATACTACATAAAATTACAAACACTTTTCATTTTATAATTAAAAATTAATAAAATCATTTCCTATTTTTAATTGAATTTAGAAATCTTTTTTCCAAGGTTTTTTCTGGTTGGTCCACGTGGACCAACCAGACTTCTCCCTTGGTTGACCTCGGTCAACTCTCTGACCGAGGTCTGATGCCTGTCAGAAATGAGTTTTCTTGATTTTCGTGGATTTTTGGAGGGCGATCCTTTCACCGAATAAGGTCGGTCTCTTCACGAGATTTGTAGACCTACATGTGATCTTACACGCCCAGGCATTGGCTTGGCGTTTTGATCGAAAACGCGCCCGTGATTCATCCTTGAAAGTCGCCCCTTGGCCATGTTCAAAAACCGCCCAGCCATGCCCTTTTCACTTTGAACCCAATTTGACCTTGGTTTTGGCTCCCTTGGGCGTGCTCCGGATGGATCTTGGTGACAGGAAGATCTCCAGCTAGCTAGAGAGGGCCAGGCCAAGACGAGCGGCGCTCCAACCATCTCCGGCGAAGCTTTGCCGTGAGGTTTATTCCTCGTGGTTCCACGCCACTCGAGGGCGTTTTCTCCTTGTTTTTCTTATAGTTAGCTAGATGTTAGTTTAGGTTTACGTTTTGTCTATTTAGGTTGTGATTTAGACCGCTGTTAGTGCCGATCTCCATCTCGAACACCACGCCGGAGCGCAGCTCCGGCGACCACCATTATCCCCGTGTCACCGTTCATTCTCCCATTTTGCTGGACCTCGGACCTCTCTACTGTTATTTGCTACGTTTTCTTGCAGGTCTGAGGCCCAGAAGGACCCCATCTGGGTCGGTTTTTGAAGGAGGCCGCACGGCCTGGAGCTGCTCCTGGAGCGGCCCCCGTCACCCACGTCACGGCGGCCTGTCGGCGTGCCATACGCCATTTTGGAGGTCGCCTGCAGCTAGGGGGGAGCCCCAGGAAGCTTCGCGTGTCCTTTTGGATCAAGGAAGGCCTTCGGGGGCGGCTCTACAGCCACCGCCGGCGCCGCCGCCCGTGCGCAGCAGCCGCCAGTCGCGTCTGGGCAGGAGCATAACGCGGGGGAGGGGGGCACATACAGTAGCCGTTGATTTCGCCCCCCCCCCCCCGTTTTGATCAAGGCCGTCCGCAGCTAGGGGGAAGCCCAGCCGTAGATCGAGCCCCGTATATGATCTCCACCGTTAACATCTGAAGGGGTATCGGACAGCAGGAAGGGGACACGTGTCCTAAGTGGGCGGGGCTCTGCCGTTGGATGCGCCACTTAGAGCGGGTATTTTGCAAGATTTGTCCCGCGCAATTTTGTATTTAAACTTTAGAGTTCAAACTTTCATCGGCTGTCTTATGATTTTGTAATAATTTCCGAATAGCCCCTTGAACTCTTTTGAATCGCAGAACGATCCTCCCCAGGCGCACGTGCTCACGCACGTGCCCCCTAGGGATTTTTGCGTGGATAGCCTCGTAGGTCTGATCTTTAATCTTTAGTCCATAAACTATTTTCTTTAGTTAAATATTTTGTGAGAATATTGCGTCAAGGCCCCCGAACTTTTCTATAATTGCAAATAAACCCCTGGCCAGTGTGTAGTTTCCTTATGTTGCTCTAATTATTGCATGCATCTATTAAACCCTAAAAAATCTACAAAAAATTAACTTAAGTCTCTGTTGCATAGTAGATTAACGCTATATTTTTATTTTTCATAATTATTGCATTTTATTATTTATTAAAAATCAAAAACATCCCTTTTTTGCACTGTCTAGCTTAGAAAATCCCAAAAAAATATAAAAACATTCCAGAAAAATCCCAAAAAAATATATTTTGTGCTTTTTAGTTTGTTTTAACTCCCAGCCAAAAAGCATTAAAAAATATAAAACCAAACTCCAAAAAAATTGCAAAACTCTAAAAACCTTCATAAAAATTTATAAAATCCATAAAAAATCCAAAAATAGTGTTTTCTTTTCCTAAATTTTCTTGGTTTCATTATATTTCACTGAAAATTAAGTTGGAGAATTTTTGCCACTGATTTCTATTTTATTTCTCCATTTTAAGTTTCAGCCTTGCTTTTTACTACTGTTTTCTTTATTTTGATAATTAAAAATACCAAAAATATTCTAAAAATTACCCAAAAATCATAAAAACAGTAAAAAAGTATAAAAAGACCAAAAAGACTTTATTTCCTTATTTTTGAGTATTTTTATCCATTTTTATAAATACTTTAGTTTCCCTTTTATTACATTGTCTTTAATTTCCAATATTGAAAAAGAAAATATAAAAATATATAAAATATAAAAAGAAAATACAAAATCAGTAAATTAAAAAATCAAAATACAAAAATATAAAATTAAAAATTAAATAAAAAAAATAAAATTCAAAAACCCACAGAAATAGCATCATAGACACTTGATCACTTTCACACACATTTTTGTGCACTTGTGCCCCGTTCTACCTGTCTGCTCCCTGTGTTCGACCTCTACAATACTTGCACCTATACACATCTTGTTGTAGAGTTATAATAAATTTTAGCTCCGCACATTTACATTCATTACTTGATATATTTGTCGTGGGTTAATTGTTGTTTGAATAGGGATTTTCGAGCGGTCACCGCATCGACTGCGGTTTCGCCTTGTGAAACCGTACGACCCTCTATTTTATCGGTTCAACACTTACCCCGATCATTCTTGGGAGGCCTTTCTTGGAGACTGTGAAGGCCCTCTTCGATTATGATACATGGAAGGTATTTTTTCACGTCGAGGGTGAGAAGGCACATATAGAGATGGCGAGAGAATCGCGTACATCCAGTGTCGCATCTACAACCAGTTCCAATGCCTTGAGTTCTTTAGCCACCTGTGATTACATGGATGAGGTTCACTTTGATGACCTTGAGAGGTATCAAGTAGAGACCTAGGATATCCTAGTAGAGGATGGGTCCGAGACTACAACTGGCAGTTCTTCTGACGGTACCCTTTATTTCAACATGGATAGTGATGATCACATGTAGCAGAGTACTGATGATTTTATTGCAGATATTTTAGATTCAAAGAATTTACACGATTCCTCCACCTCAGATGATTCGGAGATTGAGTTCAATTTAGCTGAGTTATTCTCCTCTAGTCATTCTGAGGATGAGCACGGTAGCAAGTTGGATGATTTTTTAGACATCTTTTGTAGTTCAACTCTAGAACAGATTGAGATAATGGATAACCATAATGCATATACGTTTGCCACCAGCACGGATCCCATCACGCAAACAGATGATGTTACAATAGAACCGGATCTTACCTTGCCAGAACTGAAGACCTTGCCACCAAACATGAAATATGATTTCCTTGCGGGACCACACTGAAAGTTTATGGTCATTATCAGCGCATATTTGACTGAATAACAAGAATTCTGCATGATGGAGATTCTCGAAAGAAACTGCAAGGCTATTGGGTGGATTGTATTCGATCTCCGTGGGATAATTCCGGCTTTGTTTTCTCATCATATCTATCTTGATCTTGACAACAGACCTTCTAGAGAGTTTCCCATCTTACGCGATGTTGTCAAGAAAGAGATCACGAAATGGTTCGATGAAGGATTTATTAATCCCATCTCAAACTCTGAATGGGTTAGCCCATTACATGTTGTGTCGAAGAAGTCGAGAATTCATATGGTTAAGAATGAGAGTGGAGAGGAGATTCCAAAGAGAGTAACCACGTTGTGGCAGGTGTGCGTTGATTACAGGAAATTGAACGCCGCGACGAAGAAGGATCGCTTCTCGTTGCCTTTTATAGACCAAGCTATAGAGAGATTGGTAGTGAATGGGTACTTATGTTTCCTTTACGGTTACTCTGTATACAACCAAGTTACAATTACTCCTGAAGATCAGGAGAAGACCACCTTCACATGTCCTTTCGGCACGTATGCTTTTAGATGGATGCCCTTTGGATTATGTAATGTCCTCGTGACATTCCAGAGGTGCATGCTTTCCATCTTTGCAGACATGGTCGGTGATTTTCTCGAGATATTTATGGATGATTTTTCGGTCCACGGTGAGTCCTTTGACGATTGTTTAACGCACCTAGACCAGGTTCTTCAGAAATGTTGTGAGGTAGATCTCGTTTTGTCTTGGTAAAAGAGCCATTTTATGGTTACAAATGGGATCATGTTGGGTCATGTCATCTCCAAACGAGGCATGGAGGTTGACCATGCCAAGGTGGATGCCATCAAACGTCTCGAACCACCATCCAATATTAAGCAGTTACGGTCTTTTCTTGGGCATGTCGGCTTTTACCGACAGTTCATCCAAGTTTCTCTAAGATTTCCCGACCGTTAACTAGGCAAAGACATCGAGTTCTTGTTAGATGACAAATGTCTTAGTGCCTTCCTCACATTAAAAGAGACAATCATCAGTGCTCCTATCCTACAACCACCTGATTGGTATCTACCCTTTGAGATCATGACTGATGCTTCAGATTTTGCGGCCGGGGCTGTATTAGGACATAGGAGGAATAGACTTCCATTTCCATTATGCAATCCACACTTTAGATGATGCTCAACGGAATTATACAGTGACAGAGAAAGAGATGTTGGCAGTGGTATTTGCTTTGGACAAATTCAGATCATATCTTTTTGGCTCGAAAATTACAGTGTATACAGATCATTCAGCTATCCGATTTTTGATGGAGAAGAAGGATGCTAAGGCACGCCTTCTTTGATGGATTCTTTTACTTCAGGAATTTGATTCAGACATTAGAGATAAACCTGGAGTAAAGAACATGGTAGATGATCACCTCTCCCGATTACCGATAGAGCAGCCTTCAGATGAGTACACGTCGGAGATTGCGGAGAGATTTATAGACGAGAGTATCTTTGCAGTTACAAAGCTTCCATGGTATGCAGACATAATGAACTTTCTGGTTACACAGAAGAGTCCACAGGGGTGGCCGAAACACCAAGTTAACAGGCTCGTTTTCGAGGCACATACTACCATTGGGAGGATCCGATTCTTTTTGTGAGGGACCGGATTGTGTTTACAAGCAATGTATTTCTCGGGAGGAATACAATAGTGTCCACACTCTGTGCCATTCTTTAGAGGTAGGAGGACATCATTCGGGGAAGAGGACATCACAGAAAGTACTTTAGAGCGGATTTTGGTGGCCGACTCTTATTAGAGATGCTTGCACATTCGTGAAGAGTTGCCTGGATTGTCAGAGAGTCATAGGGACAGTTGGTGCTAGAGATGTGGTGCTTATGCGACATGTTATTATTTGCAAGATCTTTGACGCATGGGGAATAGATTTTATGGGATTGTTTTCCTCTAGTAATGGCTTCGAGTACATTCTTCTCGCTGCAGATTATGTTAGTAGATGGGTGGAGGATATACCCACATGAACCGCTGACAGCAAGACAGTGTGCATGTTCTTGAGGGAACACATTATTTCACGATTCGGTATTCCACGTATTCTCATTTCAGACGGGGGTGGCCATTTCATTAATAAGGATGTGAAAAAGCTAGTGAAGAACTAGGGCATTGATCACAGAGTAGCTTCTCCTTACCACCCACAGATGAACGGCATAGCTTAAGTCTCAAATAAGGAGGTGAAATCAATCCTTAGGAAATTAGTACAACTGGATAGGAAGAACTGGTCACAGCTTCTAGACCAGGTTCTTTGGGCATATCGTACTGCATATAAGACTCCCGTAGGTACTTCACCGTTCAGACTAGTTTATGGGAAGCCATGCCATTTTCCCGTAGAGATCATGCACAAATCTGAATGGGCTATCAGAGAAATTTCACTCAAGATGCAGAAAGCAAGAGCCAAGAGGAAGTTAGATCTGAATGAGATAGTGGAGATTCGAAATCAGGCATACGAGAACACCCTCATTTATAAGGACAAAGTAAAGAGATGGCATGATAGACATATTCGGCATAAGACCTTTTTCCCTGGGCAGAAAGTATGGTTGTTCAATGCATGATTGAGAATTTTTCCTGACAAATTGAAGAGCAAGTGGGAAGGACCGTACATAGTCAGAACGGTGCACGACAATGGTAGTATTGCTATATCAGGCGTGTCACCTGGTGCAGAGCTATTTGTAGTGAATGGGCAGATGCTGAAGCACTTCGTGGAGACTACTGACCATTTAACCTGAGTTGAAGTGATCTACTTTGTACAAGATACAAGACTACTCTTCCACTTCATTTCATCTTGTACAGAGACCTGTGAGCCATGCGGTTTTCCTGGAGTACACACTTGTATAATCTTCGTAGACCACAATCGTCCCCATTTTTAATTCGTCTTATATGCTTAGGATACCAGATTCTAAGTATAGGGGCGACCGATTGCCCGTTGATTCTCGACTTTCGATTTTGATCTTTTTACTTTTCTTTTGTATATCCTTTCTTTTACTCTAATCACTAGTCCCTAATTTTGGCCACACTCTTTTTCTATACTTAGGATACCTTATCCTATGTATAGGGGGGACAAAGTGATTTCGTTGATTTCATTCTTCTTTCTCATTGTATTCTTTCGTTTGAATATTCCTTTTCCTCAGTCATCTCATTTTTTGTTCCACTATACTTACGATGACCTGATCGTAAGTATAGGAGATCGACTGACTTCTATTCTTTCATTTTTTAACCAGCTTTTACTTAGCACGAGTTATGTCCTCCTTTTCTCTTTTGACGCTATGAGGACATAGCACAAGCTAAGTATAGGGGGTGCATGATATTGTATATATACTTTCATTCATAACTCATACTTTTATGTATTTTCTATATCTATAAAATTTATAAAAAGCGGCTGAGGGTTAATTTAAAATCCACCTATTTATTTATTATTCTTTATAAAATACTTGTAAACAAGTAAAATATGCTTAAAATCTTTATTTAAAATTCTTAATTTAAAATATGTATTTAAAATTTATATAAAACTTATTTAAAATCCTATTTATTAAAATAAGTGTAAACTTCATTTAGTCAGTGTAAAATCCTTTATATATAAAATTCATAAAATGCATTAGTTATTTAATTTAAATAAAAAATGGGTAATTTATCTTGTAAAATTCTTGTACATAAACTTGTGTATAAAAATTAGAAAATCCATAAAAATGCAAAGTCTAAAATACATAAAAATTACAAAATCCTTAAATCCTTAAAATAAGTAAAATTCAGAAAATATACTTACAAAAACATGGTTGCATTTTGATTAACCAAGGAATATCGGGGTCTAAATGTGTCTCACGCAAGACGGAGACAAAGTCGCTGTGGCGACCCTCAATAAACCCTAATTAAGTCAACAATCAACCCACAACAGATAAATCAAGCAATGAAAATCAAAGTGTGGAGTTAAAATTTATCATAACTCTACAATGAATGTGTATAGTGCAAGAAAGTAGAGTGTCGAACACAGGAAGCAAATAGGATAGATCGGGCAATCAAGCTCAAGAATGAAAGTGATCAAATGCCTACAAATGTGCTATTTTTTGTGGGTTTTTTATTTTATATTTTTTTATTTAATTTTCGATTTTGTATTTTTATATTTCAATCTTTTATTTTCTGATTTTATATTTTTCTTTTATATTTTATATTTTTATATTTTCTTTTTCTATAAAGTAAAATATAAATACAAAATAAGAAAAGAGATGGATAAGGTATTTATAAAATAGGTAAAATAAGCAAAATTTAGGAAATAAAATCTTATTGGGCTTTTTATATTTTTATGATTTTTTTATGATTTTTCTAGATTTTTCCAAAATTTTTTAGTATTTTTAAAGGCACAAATACTGAAAACAGTGAATAAAGTTGCTGGTCGAAATTAAAATGAGGATGAAAAATATCAAACAGACTCAAAAATTCCACAATTACTTTTAAAACAAAGAGAATAAAAAGGAGAAAATTCAGGAATATTAATTGTATTTTTAGGATTTTTCTAGAATTTTTAAGATTTTTATGAAGTTTTAATGGGTTTTCTAATTTTTACGAGTTTTCTGTTGAATTTTTTTAGTGATTTCTGGAATGAAGTTAAAACACACAGAAACCAACAAAATATGATTTTTTTTGGAATTTTTCAAGAGGTTTTGATAATTTTTAGGTATTTTCTAATGCAAACAGTAGAGAAAATGCATTTTTTTTGCATTTTTATAAATTTGAAAATGAAAAAAATGCAAAATAAAAATATGGCGTGAATAAGCAACTAAACATGAGCTTATGCTAAATTTTTGGTATTTTCAGGATTTTATAGATGTATGAAATAAATGCAAACAGCAAAGAGAAAAATCAACACTAGCAGGGGTATTTTTGTAAATATCCAAAACATCCAGGACCTACGTGCAATTTTTCCATAAATTTATAACTAATTAACAAAATTCCAAGACCAAATACAAATAGCCAAAAACCCAAGGGTACGCCTGCAAAATTCCCACCGACGCACGTGCTACGCACCTGCCTGGTAGGGACTAAAACACAAATATGAAAGACTTGAGGGGCTACTTTGCAAAATATCCAAAAATATTACACTTAATAAACTATTTCCCGGACTAGAATGAAATAATAAAACCTACAGGGGTGTCCCCGCAAAATGTCCACACCCCACGTACGTGAGTTACGTGAGGTGATGTGGACAGGGACTTGTATGCAAAAATGGAAAGTACGGGGGTCTAAGTGCAATTATTACAAAACTTTAAAACTGAAAATGAAAGTTTCTGACTATTAAATAAATACATAAAATGGCGAGGGGTGAAGTGCAAAATACCCAACGCCTGGCGCATCCAACGGCTGAGATATCTTCACTCGACACGTGGTGAGCCTCGGGCGCATGATGACAGTTCGGATTTGACGGCTGCGATTAGATCCTCCAAGGGTGATCGGACGGTGGCGACGTGTGATGATCTGATGGCTGATGTACACATGGAGCACTGGCCTCGATCCAACGGTACTGGAGGGCGGAGGAAGAACTGGGAAGCAACGCCGACGAGGCGACCTTCCCCGAGCTCGATCTCCGTCCTCTGGCGATCTTGGGCTCCAAAAATGTCCGGCGAACTCATGTGGTCCTCCTCTCGCTCCTGGTGGCTCAAAAATCTCCAGCGGTGGCCGGAGCTCGCGGGAAGAGATGGCGGAGCGGGAGGACTCCTGGACTCTCCGGCGAGGCTCAAAATGAGCCCCAGGCTCTTCCTTAGCGCACAAGACCTGCAAAAAGGATGAGAGGGTCGAGGGCGAAATTCCTCGACCCCGCGGTGTTGGATGGATGCTGGGAACGACGAAGATGAAGTGGTGGCCGGAGCGAGCTCCGGTGAGGTGGTCGATGAGGTGATCTAACGGGTGAAAAGCGAATCGAACGACGAGATATTGATCCTAGGACTACGGCGAACGAAAAGAGTAAAAGAAAATAAAGAGAAATAAGGTGCCTCGAAGGTAAATAACCTGAGGAAGGGGACCTCGACGACGACGAGTTGCCGAAGGTGGTGGAGCCGCCTCGAAGCTCGCTCGGCCAACCTGACGCACGGAGGAGGACGTTGTCACCTTCCTCTCTTGATTGGACACGAAAGGGGAAACAGAGCTTGTGCAAAAGGGGTTCAAACTTGGCTCTAAAGTCGGAGGGTCGAATAAGAAGGGTTGACGGGCGCTCCAAAAATCGAGGGAGATCGACGAAATCGTCGATCCTCGGCCCTAGGAAAGATGAGGCCTTGCAAGAGCAAGGACCGACGTACAAAAGTCGTGAACGGGTCGACACGAACGAGGGATCGGTTTGACCTCGAAAAATTCGCAAACACGGGCTAAAAACGAGGTCTGACAAGGCTATAGGGCGAAGGACAACCAATTGACCGGGGTCAACGTTGATTGCCACAAGGTTGGTCCATGTGGACCAACTAGGAAAAAGCCTCGGAAAAATATTTAAAAATTCATTTAAAAATAGTAAATGAATTTATTATTTTTGGATTATAAAAGGAAAAATATCTATTATTTTATGAACTATTTTATGATGATTTTTATTTATTTTTCCGAGGTATAAAAATACAAGTTGCCTTTTATGGCTTGTATAGGTATACATATCTATATATTTTAATATTTTATTTTATATTTTGTGTATTTCATTTATTTATTTTGGTTTATTAATTTATTATTTATAAAATATTTTTATACACTTAAATATATTTTTATTTTATTTTTCTGAAGTGTTTTATACACTTAATAAAATATAAGTAGTAATTATATAGGTATATGTACATGTATTATACATATGTATTATATACATGTATTTTATTTTTTTTGTTTTTTTTAGTATTTTATTCTTATTTTAGTATACACATATATTATAAATAATATTTACAAAATTATAAAAATATAAAATTGTAATAATGAATGATAAATAAAATGAATATTTTAATCTGTACAAGTATACAATAGGGGTCCAAAACTCAACTTTCAAACCGTAGCTCCGCAAAATACGAAACCACCTTCATTAAATAGCTTACTAAAAATTATATTCAATTAAAGATGATTTTGATGCGTTTAGAGTTTTTATTTGGAAGATATAGGTCTGGGAAGTTGGGGTTTTGGAAAGTTATTCAGATCATAACTTTTTATCTGTACAGTATTTTTGTATGAAATCAATTTTGTATTTTTCTTTATTTAATTATCTACAACTTTCATGTACAAAGTTTCTTTGTTTGAGGTATAAAAAGTGGAACCAAGAATAGGTCTCAAAATGAATAAAGAATGAATCAAATAAAAGGAATCTTTATTGGATTCTGGCCCTTATATCCCACTACTTTATTCCTTGTCGACCTATTCATCGAGATGCTAGGTCTCGGGGTTTCGGATCATAAAATATTTACAATATTTTATTCTTTTTCTTTTCTTTTCTTTATTCTATAATTTTGGCTTTAAAAGTCGTATTTTATACAATATTTACACAAATATGCATGGATGATAAAATGCATGAATTAATGCTATTTACACGCATTTACTAGGGTTTTTAAGGCCAAAATGATAGAATAAAGATGATGAAACGTAGATTCATCATCCCCCTATACTTGCCTTTGCTAGTCCCTAGCAAACACTTATGCAATAAGTGCAGAAAAGGAAAATAATGAAAAGAAAAAGAAGAAATGTGGATTAAATTTAATTATCAAACTTGTCTTCACAAAATCAAACTTTGGAGCTTAAGTCGGACCTTTGGAATTTTAGTGCGGTCGGAACCTTAATGAGAACCGGATTTGAAATCCAACAGCCTTCGAGAATCCCATAACTTTGCTCAAGTCTCCTCAATAGCGAGGTCATAAATATTTCAACTCATATGCAAACCCTTACAACTATGAAGCTGACTCGTACAGTATAAGTGATGGTGACTCCCCCCAACTAGAATGACAAAGAGACTGACTTCTCCAGTATGACAACCCAATGATTACCCAATCTAATAACTCCTTCCTCGAGGAGTGGGGTATTCCCTTCTAAGTTCAAGTGGCAACCAGCTCAAGAGGAGGGGGTGAAGAGAAGAATGGACGGTAGCCAGTGTAGCTACCTATCTTAGGATGCCAGACCAGTGTAGTCAAGTCATCCAGCTGCAGGCTCACATGATGACTTTGGAACTCAAGCTTGCTTATTGACTTTACAACATATGTACACTCCGGTAGGCATTTTATTTTTATACATGCCTGTCCACTTTTTTTGGATTTTTTTTAATACTGTATACATCAGTATTTACATAGGGAGTTTTTCCTCTTGAGGTAGTAGACTATCCCTCTTTTGAAGCTTTATTGCAACCCACACTCTCATGTCTTTAGAATTCCTCATCACTGGACGGGTTGGGGTGCACTTCCCTCCCTAAAGGAGGACAAGTGTTTCCACTTGTGTGCGTCTCATACCGGCAAATCCAATCCCCTCACCACTCCAAATGAGTCGAGCCACGTGAAAGGTGCAGGTGTCCAAGTTAGGTCATTATCAACAAGAGTCATGCGTGTGTTCCGAAATACCATACTTATGCAGTCAAGAATCCATTGAACCAAGTCTCGTGATCCTCAAAGAATTAAGTCAACTAGACCTGAAGTACCTCAATTCCAGTAACTATAAGGTTCCTGTTATTAGATAGATTTTAAGGTCCAACCAAGCTCCAATCTCCGGATTTTACTGAGACTTGTTCAACTATCAAACTCAATCCGAAAAATGCTAATGCTATGCAGAATGCAGAAAATATTTTTGTGATGTAACTTTCAAGATTTTGAACTTTTTATGGATTTTTGAAAAGATGATGCATATGTATTTTTTGTATTTTTCAAAAAGATTTTTTAAATGTTTTTAGTATTTTAGTTTTGCAAATGTTTTTAGGATTTTTGAAAACAAAGATTTTGGATAAAAACTAGGTACAAATATTTATACAGGGATGCATCTCATATTTACAAGAAGTGGATTTTAAGACTTTATAAGGGTAAGTGGTCAGTTTTATACATATATCTGTAATGAATTTTGGTGTGAAGTATCTATTCCTCAAACTTATTTTGAAAGGTTTTTCAAACAATTTTGAAAACTATAGTCCAAAATAAATTTTACAAACAATTTTTACAAACATGTACACACATTTGAAAATCATTTTGCAAAGGTTTTCCAAACAGTATAGATAGACTTTTCACATATTTTTGCAACCATTTTTCAAACCATTTGCAAATAATTTTTCAAACATTTTTATTTCACACAAAGAAAATAAGTTTTCAAAACAAAATATTTTACAAAGGTTGAAAACATGTAACAAAACGTTTTCCAAATAGTCTTCAAAAGATTGTTCACAAAGATTTTCAAACTATTTTTCAAACATTTTGCAAAAATTATTTTCACCTGATTTATTAATCAGTAAATACAAAAAGAATTTGAGGAATAATCATCATCTTTTTATTAAGGTTTTTAATGAATTTTAAAGAATTTTTATCCATAATTTTTAAGAAAATATGAAAGTATGAGTTATGGCTAAAGTATATACACATTATATACGACCCCCTATACTTAGCTTGAGCTATGTCCTCATAGATTGGAGAGAAAAGAGAAGACATAACTCGTACTGAGTATAGACAAGTATAAAGAATAACGAATAAAGAGATGAATGAATGAATTAAGAAGTTGATCGTCCCCCCTATACTTAGGATTAAATAATCCTAAGTATAGCAGACGGCACACAAAGCAGGGAGGGTAAAGGGTGGGAATGAACAGATCGTACTCATATTGTCTCCCGCTATACTTAGGGTAAGATATCCCTAAGTATAGACAAGAAGAGGAGACAATGGAGAGGATCAAAGAATAGAGAAACTCGTGGTGCACACCCCTCCATACTTAGGACAAAGTACGCCCTAAGTATAGAAGACTGTCTACAAGGGGCAACACCTTTTTGATAGATAAAGAAGATAGAAATGAAAAAAGAAGAAAAGAGAATAAACATTTATAGCTCAGTGTATGCACCCCTTATACTTAGGACAAAGTACGTCCTAAGTATAGCAAAATCATAAGATGAAGACGGGGTGGCATACATACGGGAGAATGAATGATATGAACATATGGATCTATACAGTGGAAGATGGAAGTGATAATCATGTATGAGGTGCAAGTGATGAGTCAAAGGGCACACCTCATGCCAGATGAATGGGGGCAAAGTCAACAGTCGGCGGATCATGATCTAGATATAGTTTCATGCACTGACCGTTAACTCGAAAGGTAGAGGAAGATGACAACTCGGATATATCAATACTGCCATTGTCATGTACCTTCCTGACCACATAAGGACCTTTCCATTTACTCTGTAATTTCTTTTTTTCCCTGAAAATAATTTCAGCCTAGAATCAAACAACCATACACGCTAGTCGGGTTCAAACTGTTTATGGCTGATATGAGAATCGTGTCATATCTTCACCTTTTCCCCTATACTCTCGGGATCCAACAATAACTCTGTAACTGCTCATAGTGACTTGTGCTTGATTTCCACTGGCAAATGGCACGACTTGCCATAGATGAGACGAAAGGGAGATGTCCCTAATGGTGTCTTGAAGGAAGTCCGATAGGCCCACAAGACCGAGTCCAAAAGCTGTGACCAATCCTTTCGGTCTGGGCGGACTACCTTCTGTAGAATAGTCTTGATCTTCATGTTCGATACTTTAGAAAGACCATTAGTTTAAGGGTGATATGGAGTGACAACACGATGGTCATTGTTGAACTCATCTGCAAGGGCCTTTACCTTATCATTGATAAAGTGAGACCCCCCGTCTGAAATCAGAACTCTAGGTACCCCGAACCGTGAAATGATATTTTTCCTCAAAAATTGACACACAGTCTTAGCATCTATGGCTCGGGCGAGGATGGTCTCGACCCAATGACTCACATAATCCACAACAAGCAGAATGTACTCAAACCTCTGACTCTTAGGATATGGGCCCATGAAATCAATTCCCATGCGTCAAAAACCTCACAAAAGTGAATGGGTTGCATGGGCATCATGTCTCTTTGTCTGCAAGTACCCATCTTCTGACAATCAGTATATCTCTTCATGAACTCATCTGAATTCTTGAAGAGAGTAGGCCACCAAAGGCCGGATTGGAGCACCTTCTGCGCTATCCGTCTCCCAGAATGATATCCTCCTATCTCAAGCTTGTGGCAGTAGGTGAGGACGCTATGCTGCTCTTCTTGAGGAATACACCTCCTCCAGATACTATCCCCTCGTTCATGATAAAGGAAGGGATCCTCCCAATGGTACGACTTGGCCTTCGCAAGGAAGGTCTCAAGTCGCTGCCTGGGCCAACCTTGTGGAGCCGTCTTGGCGACAAGATAGTTCACAATGTCGGCGCACCATGGAAGCGAGGTGATAGTAATGATCGCCTCATCTGGAAATGTCTTTGTAATAGGTTGCACTGGGCTCAGATTCCTCAAGGTTCTCTAAGCGGGAGACATGATCCACCACCACATTCTTAACTCTAGGTTTATCTTAATCTCAATATCAAACTCCTGGAGCAGAAGGATCCATCTGGTAAGGCGAGCTTTGGCATCCTTCTTTGCCATTAGGTACCTGATGGCAGTGTGATCTGTATAGATAGTCACTTTTGATCCCAGAATATATGATCCGTACTTATCTAAAACAAAGACTACGGCTAGCATCTCCTTCTCAGTCACGGTGTAATTCCACTGAGCGGCATCCAAAGTCCGGCTAGCATAGTGAATGGCATATGGCAATCCATCCCTCCTCTGTCCAAGCACAGTCCCTACGGCAAAATCAGAAGCATCCGTCATGATCTCAAATGGGAGAGACCAATCGGGTGGCTGAAGGACATGAGCCTTAACAACTAGATTCTTGAGAGTCTCAAATGACGCAATACACTTATCATCGATAATGAACTCGGTGTCTTTTGTCAGCAAATTAGTAAGCGGTCGGGCAAAACGACTGAAGTCCTGAATGAACCGTCGGTAGAAACCGACATGCCCAGAAAAGACCGCAATTAACGCAGATTGGACAGTGGATTGAGTTTTCTAATGACATCCACCTTGGCCGGATCAACCTCCATGCCCCTGTTGGAGATGATATAACCAAGGACCGTCCCTTGAGTCACCATGAAGTGACTCTTCTCCCAAGATAAGACAAGATTGACATCTATGCAGCGCTGAAGCACACGGTCTAGGCAGTCAAGACAAGCATCAAACCCATTGCCATAGACCGAGAAGTCATCCATGAAGACCTCTAAACAGTCACCCACTATATTCGAGAAAATAGACAACATGCACCTTTGGAATGTCGCCGGGACATTACACAAACCAAAGGGCATCCGTCTGAAAGCATATGTCCCAAATGGACAGGTGAATGTTGTTTTGTCCTGATCTTCGAGCGCAATGGCCACTTGATTATAGCCGGAGTACCTGTCAAGAAAACAATAAGCTAGCCTCTCGATAATCTGATCAATAAATGGCAGTGGGAAATGATCCTTCTTGGTGGCCTCATTCAATCGTATGTAGTCCACACAAACCCTCCAAGAAGTGGGTACTCGTGTAGCTATCTCCTCTCCAGACTCACTCACAACTTTAGTGATACCCGTCTTTTTGGGTACCACATGTAATGGACTACCCCACTTGGAGTCGGAGATGGGGTAGATAAAATCGACGCTCCACTATTTTGATATTTCCTTCATGACTACATCTCGAAGTTCAGTCGTCGCTGGAACTCACGCGAAGGCTTAGCGTCCTCTTCGAGGTAGATATGGTGGGAGCACATAGTCGGACTAATCCCCTGGAGATCAGCTATACTCCATCATATCGCCTTGCGGTTTCTTTCAAGAACCTCCATCAAACGAGATTCTTGCTCTCCAGTCAAATCCGCTGAGATAATGACTAGGTGCATATCTAGCTCACCCGCAAGGAATCTGTACTTCAACGACTGCGGTAAAGGCTTCAGTTCTGGACAACTGGGAGCTGGCAAATCTGGCTTCTGATATGTCTGAGTGAAGGCTACCAGGTCTGCATGAGAGAACTCTCGCTGTGCATGAAAATCTGACGAAGGGATCCCTGCTGGTATCTTTGTAGGGTAATATATCACTTGCTTTTGTGGATCATTTTGTCTCGACCAAGGGGAACTTACCTGGATAAAGATAAGTTTAAAGGATAAAATAGGAGAGAAGCTGATTCTTTTACTTGTTCCTTTCTCTATCTCTCCCTCTCTCCTATTTTACCCGGATTTTGTTTGATCAACTAGGGTTTTGGATCCCAAGCGATTTTTCTACATTGACACTTTAATTATCACTCGCAAAACCTAGTTATCAACCACTATTCATCCCAGCCATGCTATTATAGCAAGAGCTAAACACATTCTATAATGGGAAAATGAGGCATATTCATCCGAGGCACAATATTATGAGACAACTCATTGGCGATAGCATCATATCCATGGATTATGTGAAGTCATAGTTGAATTTGGCCGATCCTCTGAATAAACCATCAAACAAAAAGTTTGTGGAGAGTACATCGAGAGGAATGAAGTTATGCCCAAATCAAGTGAAGTGATGGAAATCCAACCTTCACGAACGAAGATCCCATGAAGAAGGTTCATATGTAAAAATAATTCACTGGACAACGTAAAGGATATATGTATACAACACGATAGTATCTAAAATGATGAGGCTGAACATATATGTTCTTAATGGACATCATATCCCAAATTGGGTGGTGTCTAAGATAGGTATACACTTGATAATGATCCACATATATGGGTGTGGAGGTGATGCCTCTTTCTATGAGATTTTTGGGCAAATTATCTAGAGCACTCATGAAAATCTAGGTAGACACATGTTCAAAACGTGTCAATCGGCATGGGAAACAAAGATTAGAAAATATAACGTGAGATATGAGTCAATGGTTTCACAAGTAAGGGATTGGTTCGTATGAATTATTATTCCACCAAACTTTAGAAACTATGTTCATATTCTCTATGTCTTGGTTCATAGTCGATAAGACACCAAATCTTATGCATTGCATTTCGAGTTCCATCAAGAGTCTTCTTCAAAAGTAACCCCCCCTTTATACTATTTATTATCGTTATTTTATTTACAATTGTGGGGGATGAAATATGAGTTAAAAAAACATATTTGAAATAGTGGAAAATTCTTGATATTTTTATCTTAAATACATATACTATATTTATAATTTAATGGCAACTTCGAACCTTTTATTGATTTGCTCCAATGTCTATATGTTAATCATAAATTGTATGTAGTATTGCATGTAATTCCATTCTTTATTTGGTAATAAATTATTCAAATTTCAAGTTAGTAACATGTTTTCTCTATTGAAAGATGGCAATACATCTTGATTCCAATGATAATCATCATTATTATATCATAATTTTGTGGGGCCGTTGCACGCACAGAGCATGTTACATACCTTATATATTGTGAGTAATATTTTTGTTGGATTTGATTTACGTAATGTTTAGTTATTATAACTCTATTGTGATATACTATACAACTTGTAATGGAAATTAATGTATTTAATTATTCGATGGATTTCATGCATATTTCTATTTGTTTTGAACGTTAGCTTTTTGAGGGTTTGTAACATTTAAATGTGCCTATATAAAGAGGTCAATAGTATTTGTTTTACATATGAAAAAAAGTTCTATCTTTTCCATTGTTATTCTCAATTTAAGAAAGTTCGCTTGAAGGAATGATCTATTATTGTTCAATAGATCTCAATGTTGGTGCTTAGACACCCATTGAGATCTCGTCGTTGTATCCGGGAGAGTAGTCGTACTAATACCATTTGCACCATCGGAATCTCCATGGTACGAATCTATTCTTAAGGTCAATGCATTTTGCACATCTTGACAAGTTGGTTCATCTCTTCATCATATTGGTGTTATACAACCCTCCTTATATTTTACTTACAAGGATGACATGCATAAAATGAAAAAATGGTATCAACCTAGAGCAGGCTACTGCCACTGTCACTGTGAATAAGTAATGGTCCATATGGCATCGAGGACGTTGCAAATATAATAGCCGCACATCTAAAACTCACAAAGTGCGGGGTTTGGGTTATAAGTGGTGGGATTGCTACTTGACAAATCGAGCTTAAGCATTTTGGGTGGATGCGAATGAGTTTAATTGGACCCGAACCCAAGAAGTTGTAAGGGTCAGTTTTCCTCGATAAACAGACTGGGGACAAAGCCTGAGACACTACACGTACGATCTCAATTCTCACCAAATATCTTCTTAGAAGATGCAAAAATATTCGAGAAGATCTTCTAATATATTTGACCATTGAATCTAAGGCCGTACATGATAAATATAAATACATTTATATAGAAACAATAAACTTATGTAATAAATCCCAGTTAAATTGGCAAGGATTTGCACATGACAATGAGTCAATTTTCATGTATTTAATTGTGGGAAGGTAAAAAGGTAGTTGATGGGTAATATACACATGATACAATTACATATAGGATGAAAACGGTCGAATATTGATACGAATATAGATATAATCATATCCTTATCCATTTTAAAATAAGAATACAAATGCGGATACGAATGTTGACATATTCGAAAAAATGTGTTAGCATATCCTTAAAAAAGAATATGAATGTAAAACGAGTACGAATCGGATACGGATAATAACAAAAACTTTTAATAGATTAACTAAAATATACATATTAAGATGATTACAATAAAATAGATATAACAGATATAATAATCTCATAACAATTATATCAATAACTGTGAATGCAATCATAAAAAGTTGTTTCACACAATTATAAATAAAATCTATTACTATACTCATGTACGAAAACGAATATACGAATAGAATTGCGAATATTAACGAATGCCAAAGTGATATCCATATCTGCATCCATTTTAAAACGACTACGAATACGAATGTCAAAATATGTATAAAATGAATACAGTAGCAGATCGGATACGAATATATTTACATTCGTTTTCATTCCTAATTACATAACAAATTCCTGAATCTTTGGGTACATTCTCTTCTTTTCTTGCATCAGTTATGTTACAAGGTCTCAATTATCTCACAAAGACTATATCACTTCAAAGAAATTAAGTTTAGAAATAACATGATCACTAATTGTATTGTGCGAAGAAATAATCTTTTAGTAGGATTCAAATTAATTTCCTCATTGATAGCATATTTCCAATTTACATTTCCAGGTTGCTTGCAACCATATAGAGAAACTATAATGTTAATAACATATTTTCCATTCTCAGCACTGAGACAAAGGGAAAAAAGGAAACAGTTTATTAGTTAAAAGCAATAAATAAATTCATGCGATAATAATAAAGTTCATGCAGCAAACATGCAAATAAATAAATAAACAAGCAAAAGGATACCCGAATGCAAACATACCATATCCGAAGTGGTGGAGAAATAGAAAGGCGCCGCAGGTCCGACCCCCAACCCAAGCCTTCCTGGAGCCCCGATCCCACCGCCCCCACCCTTATCGCCGCTTCCTCCCGGCGATCAACGGCCCAGATCTCCCGCCCTCCCCCCAAACCCCCTCCCCCTCCGCCCCGCCCGTGGCGATCGCATCCGTCGTATCCACCCGATCGGGATGCGCTGCTCCGGCGGTTGCTGCAATCGGACGCGGTGTTCTTGGATCCCTGTAAGCATCTTCTGCCCCAATCTGTTCTTCTTCTTGTTTCTGTATTTGATGCATTAGATGCGTGGAGACTGATTCAGCATGAACTGTGCGGAGTGAACTGTGCTACCGTCGCGTTGCGGTGCAGTGTGTTGATCGGAGTGGTCTTAGGTTGGATTAGATTATTGTACATAATAGCACGGGGCATTGCAGTGCAAAATTACACTTAATTCTGGTCTGGTTTATCAGGCGAGGGATCAAATTGAAGTTATTATGGTGATTGGGTTATCCTATGATGGACGATATGGTTGTTGATTTTGAAATCTGATTGAAATTGTCGATATAGGTTGGACCTTTGATCTTGAGTTTGTTGGATGGGATGATGATGCCATGGACATCATTGCGTAGTACCGATTTTTCTCTCGCGCTAAACGAAGGTCGTTTTGGGTGTCTAGGGTTAAGGTTTCAGATTTTGCTAGGGGCCACGATCTTTGTTGATTCTCTTGAATACATCAATAATGAGCTCTATTTAGTCTCACCGTGGAGTTCATCAAGTATAATGTTAATTCACAGTTTTTGATCTTGTGGTGCTAATTCAACATGAATGCAAGGGAAGCTTTTTGTGTTATAGGTTTGGATGCTACCATGATTGCTGGCTTTTCCTGTTAGATAAAGTTGGGTTGTTGGAGTCTCGCAATTCAAATAATGGGTTTTCTGGTAGACATGTTGCCTTTTATTTTTATGATCTTAAATGGCGTACTTTCATAAACTAACTTGCAAAACCCTCCCTAGGGACATCTATATGAAGGGAAAAAAGTACACTTCTACATATGACCATACATTTGACTTCCCTCTTGAAGGATGTGAATGCTTGATGCCAACTTTCAAGAGCTTTCATTGGTTTACACATGCCAACAAAGATTGTTAACATGCTTGGGATAAAGCAGGGAGAGGTAGTCACTACCTTGGCAACCCTCACCCACCACACAAAGAGGTCGTTAGGGATCATAGTGTAAGAGATAGAAGAGTCAATCACTGTCCTAGTGTTTCACCCAAACACTTGAAGGTAACTCCATTATTATTCTTGCAACGGCAATGATGTTATCTGACAGAGCTTATCATTTATTCACTGGGAGATTTCATGAAGGTTGGGAATACAATGAAGTGCATTGGATAGATGTTCTTCCCCCAATCTAAACCATGGAGCCTCCTTGTTTGTTAGTCCTTAGAACCTGGAGTTAGGCGAGATTGATGCTTCTAGTACCTTGTGTAGCTCTACTTATGGTTTATGGCCGGGGATTTTTTTTGAGCAAAAAAGGAGAAAACACGCTATGGTGGTATGGACCAAATTTTAGCAATGTATAGGCTGCTCTTGCAAGTTTGATTCTTAGACCTGGCATATCTTTTTATATACTCCTTTTATTATAAAAATTGGGTATGTCAAAGTGGTTTGATAAGACACAACACATGTCAAGGAATGGAATGCCATATTCACATTGAAAAAGAATAAGGAGAAGGAATCAAATGTTGGACTAAGGAGGAGCACAGGGACTTCCCAAAAGGTTTGTTAAGAAGGAGAGGCTTGATGTATAGTCTTTTTTTAAGGCAAGACTAGGGGAGCCGAGAATCGGAGATCGAAGCACTACAACTATTTCGAATTTTTTCCTTTTGATTTGGGCTGCAATGGAGACCGAAGCAGCTGGTCTCTGATCTTCGAGGATTTGATTAATTGGATTCAGTTAATTTGATCGGTCGTGGAAAGAGAAACCTAATTGGGGTTATTACATGCATGAGCCCTAAAGTCCTTCACCGATGATGCTCCTCCCTTGTCACCTTTCACGACCATCCATTACCATCTTTGGTGTTCTTTATCATAGTCTTCTTGCTCTTCCTTCCTTTCACTGCCCTTACCACCTTCATCGCCTTTGTTGCCATTCACTGTCACCTTTACAACTCATGTAAGATATTAAAATGTGATGCCATGATATAAATTCAAATTTATATAGTTACTAGGAGATAATATAATGCTAGTTTATAAAGTTAACCATCTTCATTTGGTTTCACATAACAATGGAAAAAAAATCACATAGGCTATCCATGTATAAACATGCATGTGTGCATTCACAAATTATAGAATATAATGTTTTAGCATATCATTTTTTTCGGACGAGCACTTAGACTAGTCCTCTACATAGGTTAGTTTGCATCCTTGGAGCCCCTTTAATAATATTGGATTCTGTCCAAGAAGATGTATTTCATTGACATAAGCAACAAGGGGTGGATCAGAAAGAAGATAGAAGACCTACATCCAACTAAGGCATTAGAGGTCTTTATTATCTTAACTGTGGTTGCATATGAGGAGTGCTAATATGACAATTTCACTTGATCACTCATTATATCCTTATAGGCTTTTTTTTGAAGTCAAGAAAGGGGGAGACACTCAAAAGTGCTCACCCCAAGATTGTATTAAAAATATATCCTTATAGGCTTTTCATTGATTTTATTGTAAACCATAGGTCAAGTAGAGAGATGGCATTGTGTTGTATTGCCAGATATAAGAAAGGTTTTCATGCGTCAATTATTCATGGACTTGGTAATATATCACTTGCTTTTGTGGATCATTTTGTCCGCCTTTCTTAGAAGATGATTTCATGTCATTTTTTGTACATTTGAGCTAAGATGCTCCTTTGTTCCAGATGAATCAGTAGTTGTCTTCCTTCCCGCCCTTTTTCCTCTTTTAAGGAATTCTAGTGTGCAGTTACCAGTGTAGTTGGGATTTGTTCGTGAAATTTTCTAGTAGGAATCATGGTTTTGAAACTCTTAACAAACCCGTTGTATATGGCTAAAAACTCGATTCAGTGGAATGGACAGGTGATTATTGCCCCCATTCTGTTCCAACTATTTTCATTTTCTTATTGTCATGGTCTTGGCTAATCATGTGGAGGAGTTTTGGATGCGAAGTATGTCAAGTATGATTGATCATTGTTTATTTTTGAGTAAAAATGATCATTGTTTATTTTTAAGTAAAAATGATTGGCCACTGTGGGTAGAAAAATTCAGTGGAAAATCTTTGTTCTTATTCTCTGTTTAGTCCTTGTTGCAAAACTATAGTTTCCCTTCTCTTTGGATTGGTCGGACGAAAAGATGTATCTTCTATTGCCCATATAAATGGTGATCTATAGGAGGTTAGGTTTAACTACAATTGAGGGTTAGGTAAGATTGTTTATTGACTTTTTTTGAAAGAAGACTGTTCATTGACTTTGTTGTTGTACGTCCTAATGGTTGGTATTTTAAGCGAGATTGACTTTGTTGTGATGGTTTGGTTGCTTATTCAGGGGCATTTTGGATTGCGAAATCCATGTACCTTCCCCATAATACATTGATGGCATCATCTTCTTCTTGTGAAATTGGAGTTTGAAGTCTAGTTCTGCTTAAGATGAAGATTCTAATGTGGCTCCCTATTGCAAGTGGTGATTAGAGTCTACAGGAGTAAATGGGTCTGACTGTGTACCTGACCTGCTCTTTTGTGGTTGAGAGGTGGATATTGGACACATGTTCTTCAATTGCCAGTTAGTTGTGGATGAATGAAATGAGGTTGGGCTCTGGTTGATCGGCCATTCTATTAACAAGCCTTTTGGAAAATTTTCAGGAAGTGCAAGATCCTGGGTGTTGATGCCATGTATCTACTTGAAAAGAATATGGCTAGGATGTTTATAGTGATTTAGGGAAATTTGGATGTAGCTTAATAATACAATTTTTAACGGTGAAGCAACTTGTGTAGATAACCTTTTTTATAACCAACCCTAATGGGGTTGTCCCAATAGGTTGGCACCAACTATTCCACCTCATAAACCATATTTGGACTGGGCCTTCACTATACCATATTTGGACTCATTGCGTGGATTGGTGCTTTCTGTGGGCATCTCTATACCGACGGGGATTTCCAGACAAGTGCATTACATGGATGAAAAGGTGCATCATGACCGAGTCCTACGCTATTCTTGTGAATGGGCAACTGGGGGGGGGCTTCTTACAGCCGCAAAAGGACGTTCGTCAGGATGCCCTCTTGCCCTGCTACTTTTGTGCTTGCCTTTGATACTTGGCTGTTATGGTGGAGAGGGCGGTCTCTGGGTGCTTTTGCAGTGATTTTTTGAAGGACGAGATATCTATTCCCATGCTCCAGTACGCAGATGATACAATCATTTTTGCAGAGGGTGGGGTGAACAGTTGTAGAGGCCTATCAGTGGTTATGGACATCTTTGGCACGATATCCGGGTTGAAGTTGAACACGGGAAAGTTGGAATTCATCCCTTTTGCTCTTTCAAAGATGGAGATTGAGACGTGTTCTGCTTGGTTGAGATCGTCGCGCACAGCTTTACTGATTCGCTACCTTGGGGTACCGTTGGTTGCTGACATGATGCGTACGACTGACTGGTTACCAGTGATTGAGAAGTTAGAGCGAAAGATGGCAGGATCGAAGTCTGTGCTTGTCTAGGGGAGGTAGGCTGGTGCTTTTGCGATCCGTCCTATCTGCAATCTTGATTTTCTTTCCGTCTTCTAGATGTATGTCGATTGGGGTTAGGAAGAGGATAGAATCCATCATGAGGCGTCTCTTTTGGTCATCAAAGGGACAATTCAATGATTTCCCTTTGGTGGATTGGAGGACAATGGCATGTGCAACGGAGGATGGCGGTCTTGGTGTGGGAAGATGAACACGACCATGCTCGGTAAATGGTCTCTCGTGTATGGGGAGATTGCGATAGTATGGTATACAATCTTATTGGGAGGATTTACAAACCTGGTCTTTCTTTCCCGAGCACTAAGTATCTTGGTGTTGCACCCTCGTTGTTATGGAGGGGCATCTGCAACATGGTAAAGGAGATACGACCTTTCTTACGACTTGTGATTTGTGATGGCACAATCTTTCGTTTCTGGACGGATGATTGGTGTGAGGTTGGAGTGCTGGGCACTCGTTTTTCGAAGCTTAAGTCGTTGGCGGAGAATATGGATTGCTCGGTGGCAGAGGTCTGGGATGGACATATTTTCTTTCCTCACTTCAGATCTGAGCTCTCTGAGAGGCGAATGGAGGAGCTCTTTACTATATTAGCGAAGCATGAGAATATATCCCAGCCTACGGATGGACTGGACTGCTGGGTGTGGCGAGATGTCACATTTTCAGTTGGGAAGGTATACATGGCTCTAAGGGGTCTCTTGACCTTCGATATCGGGGGTTGCGAGATGGACTGTAGGAGGATCTGGAAATAGAAGATTCCTACTCGAGTGAAGGTCTTCATGTGGCTGTTTAGAAGAGGGAAATTGATGACAAACGATAGATTTGCTCGTTTCATTTAGGGGGTCGATCCGAGCTGCCCAAGGTGTGTGGGCGAAGTGGTGGAGGCTGATCATCTATTTTTCACCTGTGTTAGTTCTGCAAAGGTTTGGAATCATTCTGGAATGATGTGGTGCGTTGTGGCATCATGACTAACTTTTGGAGCATCATTGGGTCGAATTGGACCAATACAGAGAAGGAAAGATTGAGATGTGTTGTGGTGGTGTGGGCTCTCTGGCTAGCCAGGAATGGAGTGATTTGTAATCATGGCCGCTTCTATGCTGAAAATGTTGCTGCACATGCTAATGTGTTGTGTGAAAGGTGGAACATGTAAATTGTTGGGTCATTTTATTCTTAACAGGTTGTAATAGTTTTGGTGATTGTTAGTAATGTATTCTTACATCTCTTATTTATTCATTGTAACCTCTTGTGGGGTACTTATTTAGTTTTTTCTTTTTTGAGCTCTCTAGAGTTTTGTCCTATATAAGGACCCCTAGATCTCCAGAGTTAGAAATGCAATTTCATTCTTTCATTGTTTTCCATATGGTATTAGAGCAACGGTCCTAGACCGGTGTTCTGGCCTAAATCCCACCACCACCTCCAGCCCTAATCCTCAGCTGTCGTCGTTGCCCACACGTGAGTCTTCCTCTGCAACTCCAGGCCATCGACGGCAACCTCCTCCCTTCGCCAACCCTCCTGCAGCCTTGCCTCACCGTTGTGAGGCCGTATCTCGCCGCAACAAGGCTCGGAGGAAGCCCTCAAGTGTTCACCAGGCTCCCTGCGACCGTGCTTCACCGCTGCGGGGCCTCCTTTCGCCGTCGCAGGGCATGGTGCTGCTTTGTGTAGCGCCGCCAGGTTTTGCCTTGCCCTGCTAGGGCACTGCCAGGCGCTCCCTCACTGCCGCGAGGCCTGTGCGTTACTGCCAAGCCCTCCCTTGTCATTGTAAGGGGGGGGCTTCTGTCATGAAAGGCCCATTGGTGGCTTGCCTTATGTTGACGGGCATCACCTTGGCCACTAGGCCACCATTAGACGATGCCTTGCCTTGCTAGGGCAGCACCCATGGCCTCAAATTTCAGCGAAATTCGGTCGAATGTCTGTCGAATATCGATATCCAGTCGAAATCGAAATTCGACCGAAATGGCCGAAATGACCGAAATATGGGGGCCCTAGTACAAAAAATGACCGAAATGATCGAAATTTCGGTCGAAATTCGACCGAAATTCCACCGAAATTCTGTTTTGTCGATCACCGAAATGTTGATCGAAACCGACATTTAGGGCCTTGGCACCACCTAGTGCACCAGCTGGCTACCAGACCATCGCCAAGCGCTGCCTTGCCTTGCTAAGGCACTGCCAGGTGCACCATTGACTTTGTGGGGCCCTCATGCCACCGCAACAAGCCGCTACATCGTGATCTCATACCTCCTTCAGTCGTCAATTCTCTCGTTGATGTGTGATTAGGTTACTTTGATGCTTGATTGAGACAAATAACTACTTCAAGGTCATTTTTTTTGACCAATGCGATGACCATCGCTTCAGAGCCCAAGCCAGTGTACCGACTTCTTCCGTGATGGTATATGGCACTTCTATTAAACTGAAGGACTTCGAAAACTATGTTCTCTGGTCTCGATCATTTAAGGTGTTCATTGTAGTTAGCGCAAGAACTACGTTCTTAAGGATACACCCAAGGGGACGAACAAGGACT
Source organism: Ottelia alismoides (assembly GCA_037367405.1). Classification (NCBI taxonomy): domain Eukaryota; kingdom Viridiplantae; phylum Streptophyta; class Magnoliopsida; order Alismatales; family Hydrocharitaceae; genus Ottelia; species Ottelia alismoides. The sequence continues at coordinate 443,034 of JAZKJV010004727.1, read as the reverse complement.
ATGATGCCTGTTATGTGGACAATTGTCAGGTCATTACTTAGATGACCAACAATGTCGATCCAAATATAGCATCAAACCTTCTCTACAAAGAAACAACAAAGGCAATGTGTGAGATCCTTGAGCATACCTACTCCCAGAAGGCTACCAAGTCCAGTTTCTCTGACATCTACACACGGATTTGGTCTGCTAATCTGGGAGACGCTACCCTGGTTCAATACTACAGGCTTTTCACAAGTTTGTTCAAGGAGCTTCTCAGTTTTCAGCCTGCTTATTGTGACAAACAGATATGAGAACATGCAGAATGACATGTGTATTGCTTTCTGTTTGGATTGCATTCACAATACAAGCCTGTATCGGTGATATATCAATATCGACATGGGACCGATATGGCGATATATCCCGATTTCCAGGCATTTTCTTCACAAAGGCTCGTCGATATGGGCGATATTTCGGCGATATATCGTCGATATATCGTATCGATACGATATCGAAACGATATCGATATCGATACGACCTTCCATGGCGGAGACTATAACCCATTATGCTCAGGGACGACACAACTACCAGGGAGGACATGTACATGATTTTGGTCGTGGTTGAGGTCTTGAGTTCGGATATGGTTGTGATTTTGGTCGTGGACGTGATCCTACTACTGCTCGATATCCAGCCTCCATACATCGTGGACGCTGGAATCGCCCTTCTGAGCGTTGGTGGGCAAAGTTTGGCATGTCGCCCAATGCCAATAGTGCACTAGAGACAACTTCATACGAGGGCCCATATGACGCTGCTGAGATCTCACACGATCAACCTTCTGGTGATAGTCGGACATCATTCACTGCCTTTGAATATGCTCCTCTGCGACAACTTCTGCAGAACTTCTCATCCGGTGACAACAATACTATTGCTCATACTGCTAGTTTAGCTACTACCTCAAGTACAATTGCCAAATCTGCTTCTGCATCCAGCCCTGCATGGATTATTGATTCTGACGGGAAAAGGTAGCCTTCTCACTTTCTCACAACCTTCTTCCTCTGTGAAGACTGTTTGAGTTGCTAATGTGGCACATTCTCCTGTGACTATTGTGGGCACTGTGGAGTTTTCTTCTAAACTCCGACTGACTGGAGTTCACTGCGCACCTGCATTTCCACTTAGTCTTTTATCTGTTCAAAAGTTGTGCACATAGCTTAACTGTCGAGTTATTTTGATGAGTTCTGTTGTTATTTCCAGGACATCCGAACAAAACAGATTTTTGGTGGGGAACATGAGAACGACCTATATTATCTTGATATCTCTTCCGACTCTAGTTTTGCTGGCGCTTAGTCAATCTCCAAAGATCCTCTTCTCTGGCAACTTCATCTTGGTCATCCGTCTGCCAAAACCATCTCTTTAATGTTCCCCGAACTCTCTACGATTAAGCCCTTTGATTGTGAGACATGTCAGTTCGGGAAACATCATCGAGCATCTTTTCCAGCTCGAACCGAGTCACGTCGCGAAGTTCCTTTCTCTTTATCCCATTGTTATATTTGTGGACTCCATCCGATCCGTACTCTGAGTGGACACAAGTATTTTGTTGTTTTTGTTGATTACAGTAGGTCATTTTGGGTCTTTATGTTAAAAGAATGTTCAGAGATTAAAATATTGTTAAGACTTTCTTCCATTATGTCAAGAATATTTTCTCCTCCGGTGTTCAAGTTTTTTGCTCTGATAGTACCTTGGAATTTACCCAACATAATCTAACAAACTTCTTTGCATCCCAGGGCATTCATCAAACATGTCCCTATACTTCCCAGCAAAACGGGGTAGTGGAAAGGAAACTCAGACATCTACTAAATATTGCCCGCTTTCTCCTTAACCCAGATGAAAGTTCCTAAAACCTACTGAGGCGTTGCTGTTCTTACCACCGTCCATTTTATGAACAGAGTCCCCTCTACTTCCCTACATGGTTCCACCCCATTCTCCATGCTATATCCAACCGAGGCACCCTTTCCTCTACCCTGAGAATTTTTGGAAGTGTGGTCTTTGTCCATAATTTCCACACTGTAGACAAAATATATTCTCGTGCAATCAAATGTGTTTTCTTAGGTTATTCTTGTATTAAAAAAGGCTACAGGAGTTATGATCTTACTAGACATTGTTATTATATCTCTGCAGATATAACCTTTTTTGACCAGACCAACTTCTTCACTCAATTTGTTACATATATTCCTCTGGATGTCCCACCTCTACCCATTATCTATAAGCGCAAGCAACTATCTCCACCACCAGATGTTCCTTTACATGTTTCTTTGTTACAGGATGATATGCCTTCTTCAAGTGTTCCCTCCACTGCTGTCCCAGATGGTCCTCAGCAGCTTCCCATTGCTCTACGCAGAACAGAGAGGCAATGTACTTTTCATCCCATGTCTTATTTCACTTCTACTGCTAGTTTATCATCCACTAACAGAAGATATGCAGATGCTCTCACGACTATTTCTATTCCGAGAGACCACCATAGTGCTTTGCAGGATTCAGGATGGCAACATGCCATGAATGAAGAGATGGGTGCTCTTACTTCCAGAGGGATATGGGATCTGGTGCAATCTCTTAAAGGGACTAGACTTGTGGCATGCATATGGATCTGCACAACCAAGCAGTCGCCAGATGGGTCCATTGACAGATTGAAAGCATGCCTTGTGGCCAAAGGTTAACACAGGCATATGTGGTGGATTACTTCGAGACGTTCTCACTGGTTGTACGGATGGGCTCTTTAAGGACTATCCTTTCAGTAGCAGCTAACAAGGCTTGGCCAATATGATGTAAACAAAAATTTGCGTCGACGGATAATTATTTTGATGGTGGATCTTATTTGGTAGAAGAGATTGGAGGGATTAAGAAGAGAAAGCTCGTCGGAAAAACGAGGGATGTTGGAGAAGAGAATCGTGAAGACCACGTTAAGAGAGAAAATAACGAGAGAGAGAGAGAGATAATGAGATAAACTCAAATCTTCATATCAACTGAACTGTTCCTTACAAAAGACTACCAACCTCTTTATATAGTAGAGGTGGAATTATAAAAATAGAAAGTGAATCAAAATTGAAATTTCACTCGATCTTAATTGATTTGAATCGAGATTTAAATCTAAATTATCCTAATTTGACTCTAACCGACTGACTAATTGATTTGAAATAAATTCAAATCTCTAATTGACTCTAACTAACTAAATTGAGATCACACGTGATCTCTTTATTTAAATAAAAATGCGACGATCGAATAAACGTAACTAAAATTAATGGATAAAATATCAAGCCCTATATTTTAATTTTGTGTTGCATCAATTCTCCTCTGCTTGAAAAATTCGTCTCCTGACGAATTGCTTGATCTTCGCATGCCGTTGGAGAATTCGATGTTGAAACTGTAGCTTCAAATTTCCCCAGTCATATCCTTTTCGAAGTTACGTTTGTAGTTTTTTCCAGTTAGAGGGCGTCTCTGCAATTTTCGTACCCCTTCAATTAAAAGGATGTCGTAGCATAACATATTCTTCAATTGCTTCTTTTGATAACAACTCTTGTAATGGGGGCCTTCCCTGCAATATTTCCAAATTAAATCCTCATCCCAAATTTTATGGGATCCGAATCCCATAGATAGGAAGCCTCTCATTAGGGTTCGCCGTTCTTTTTCTTGGCAGTGGCGGTGGCAAATGCTTCGACTCCAAGGGCGGCATCGAGCTCTTCGGCTTGGGTTGCGGCTCGAGTCCGCCTGGTTGCGCCCAACCTCGCGGTAGCGGCCATGTGTGTCCCCCCAATGGCAGCGGTGGCTTGGGAAGAAAAGGGAGAGGCGGCGACCCGTGGTCGCGCACAGGATGGCGCTCACATCGATGAATCCCCTCCTGTGGATGGCGGAGGCTGCGCACAGGCATGTGCTTCTTGGCCAGTTGCGTCGTTATGGTCGCGCCGGGCACAGTTGACAACGACAGCGACGAAGCACATGCTTCATGGGATGCAACAGAACGGACCACCACAGGGAGATCAACAAGCTCCTCTGTGACGCTTTCGTCGTATCTCGGCCCTAAATCTTTATTTTCTGCTTTTTTTGTTTCCTGAACAACAACATCGATTGCAAGAAAATCGAGGTTTTCGTATTCCTCGTCCGCGGAATCTTCGTCGAAGATGGGCCCTTGGTCCTTTTCTTCTGGCACAATAGTTGTACCAAATAAATCTTCATTTGGAATGAAAGTACCTTCGTTTTTTTGCTCAAAAATATGTTGTACGGCAGCTCTGATGATCTGAATATTTTCGTCGTCGAGCGAATCCTCGTTGATTGTCGCGTCCAGCCATTCTTGGACTTTAATGCTTGATACAAGACGTCGCTTGAACTTTTGTTGGCGCGAACGAGACTGCGAGCCATGAGATAGGCGGCTCATATCGAGTTGCAAACGCCAGTAGGTGATCGGATCGTCGAATCGTAAGAACTATTCAGTTTCCATGCTCTGATACCAACTGATGCAAACAAAAATTTGCGTCGACGGATAATTATTTTGATAGCGGAATTTATTTGGTAGAAGAGATTGGAGGGATTAAGAAGAGAAAGCTCGTCGGAAAAACGAGGGATGTTGGAGAAGAGAATCGTGAAGACCACGTTAAGAGAGAAAATAACGAGAGAGAGAGAGATAATGAGATAAACTCAAATCTTCATATCAACTGAACTGTTCCTTACAAAAGACTACCAACCTCTTTATATAGTAGAGGTGGAATTATAAAAATAGAAAGTGAATCAAAATTGAAATCTGACTCGATCTTAATTGATTTGAATCGAGATTCAAATCTACATTATCCTAATTTGACTCTAAGCGACTGACTAATTGATTTGAAATAAATTCAAATCTCTAATTGACTCTAACTAACTAAATTGAGATCACACGTGATCTCTTTATTTAAATAAAAATGTGACGATCGAATAAACGTAAATAAAATTAACAGATAAAATATCAAGCCCTATATTTTAATTTTGTGGTGCATCACAATCTTTCAGCTAGATGTGAAGAACCCATTCCTATATGGAGATCTCGACGCGGAGGTGTACATGATGCAACCTCCAGGTTACGAAGTTGAGGGGGGAGTGTGTATGTCGTCCTCATAAGGCAATATATGGTCTGAAGAAAAGCCATGGACGTGGTTCGGCAAACTTATTGCAGAAATCAACCCTCCTAGATTTCAGAGAACAACATCCGACTATTCTGTGTTTGTCAGAAGACGAACAACTGGTATTGTTATACTTGTTGTTTATGTGGATGATATGGTTGTCACAGGTGATGATGATAAAGGGGTATTAGATACCAAGGCCTGCTCTAGACGGTGTTCATCATCAAGGAACTTGGTCGACTACGTTATTTCTTAGGCATTGAAGTACTACACACTACAGAGGTACTTCATCTCTCACAGAGGAAATACTGTTTGGACATCCTTGCTGAAGCTGGGTTACTTGGATGCAAGCCCTCTGGTATTCCTGCAGATCCGCAGAAACACTCAACATTTTTTGATCCTGTCTTCGAGGATGTTACTCGATACAGAAGCCTGTTGGCAAACTTCTTTACCTCAATGTCACTAGACCAGATATTTCTTATGCAATGAGTAGAGCTAGCCAACACATGGAGCGACCTTGTTACAGTCACCGACAGGATGTCCTCCAGATTCTATGATACTCGAAGGAATCACCAGGGTGTTACCTCTTTTATGAGGCAAACAATTACACCGATCTTATCGCCTATGCCGATGTAGATTATGCAAGCTCACTAGAGGATCGTCGCTCCACCACAGGATATGCTATGATGGTTGGAGGAAACCTTGTTACTTGGAGAAGTAGGACACATACTAAGTATCCAGATCCAGTGCAGAAGTAGAGTACAGGGCGATGGCTTAGGTTACCTGTGAGATCACGTGGCTATTGCCATTTTTGCATGAGCTCATGATTGTTGTCACCACTCCTATTCCACTATACTGTGACAACAAATCTGTTACATATATTGTCACGAATCCTGTGTTCCATGAGCGAACCAAGCATATAAAGATTGACTGCCATTTTGTTCGCGATGTCGTTTGGATTGGAAAGATTACCACTTACATCACAACAGATTTTTAGCTTGCATATATGTTCACAAAGGCCTTACCCAAGAAGCGCCTATCGTGGATAGTTCCCAAGTTGGGCATGATTGATAGATATGCTCCAACTCGAGGGGGATTGTTAGTAATTTATTCTTACGACTCTTATTTATTCATTGTAACCCCTTTGTGGGGTACTTATGTAATCTTCCTAGTTTTGAGCTCTCTAGGATTTTGTCCTATATAAGGACCCTAGACCTCCTGAATAAGGCATGCAATTTCATTCTCTCATTGTTTTCCACAGTGATAAATGGTGAAGTTTTTGGGCACACATATATACGGTGCATGCCTTTATTTCTTTCAAAAAAATTATCGGTTGTACTTGATCTGTGATGAGCAGTGTGTACAAGACCCATGAACAAATTCACCGTCGCATGGCTGACCGACGATTACTAGCGATTCCGGCTTCATGCAGGTGAGTTGCAGCCTGCAATCCAAACGGAGGATGAGTTTTTGGAATTAGCCCAAGCCTTTTCCCACATTAAGTAGGGTCGGCTACATGGATTCTTTACCTCCATTCAGATCTGTCTTCGGTCATCCTTTTTTTACGAGAACGAGGGTGTAATCCCAAGATTGGAACCCACTGCAAAATTATTGTCCCAAGATTTGGAATGCTTAGTCGACTCAGCATTCCAAATCTCGCTTCTTCTAATTGGTGCATCAACTGACTTCATTTGCAAATGGTCAAACTATTTAAAGCGTTTTTTTTCTCATCTTATCCTTTATCGGATCTACACCAACTTTCCTTACGATCTCATCATTCCGAATCCAATCTTTTTGTGTATGACCACATAAAAAAATGTACTAAGCCTTCTCCCACTATAAGTAGGGTTGGCTACATGGATTCTTGCTCAAATCCATGTTATAAGATTCGACTATTTTTTACGCTGGCCGTCGACTACCTAACGCAACCACTGCAAGAGTGGGATTTGAACCCTGGTCTTTTGTGTGGTAGACACACTGTACTACCACTAGACCATTAAATGGTATGACCACATATCCATCTTAAATTAAATCTTAAGTAGATCATAAATGTCTGACTCGTAAAAAACATTTATAATTTAATTAAAATATATTATCTTATACCATAACTTTAGATCCTTGATCTCAATCAACTACTAAATGAAAATAGTATGAAAGTAAAGAACCCTAATTGTTGCATAACTGCATGCAAACTTTAGAAGTATGGTAATGTCAACATCTCCTTGGGGAGTTAGCAGATTGAAGGTTACTTAATCAATGCTGCTTATTATCAGTGAATACAAAAGGATATCGGTGAATGGGTTCAAAAAAAAGGAAAACCAATGGTGCTTGTTATCAGAGACGTTGGTGGACGAAGGTACTCCATGGCTTGCAAAGTTATTTATTATACAAAACAAAGTCCATACTCCTCATGAGGCGTTTGATGGAAGTTTTATGGAGAATAAAGGATTTTACAGGGTCTTTATTGAGAAAGACTTAATGTTGCCGTATCTAGAGAAGCCATTTGGAGAATTCTGGAGAACTGGAGGGTGCTTGATTTCGTTATCGACTCTATGAAAGGAATGTATGAACAATCAATGGCTTGTGTAAGGAATCTATAGGATCAACGTTGAGTCTTTACCTTTTTATGTTGGTTATGGACGGATGTATATACAGAGAGATGCCTTAGTGCGTGTTATTCTCAGATGTTATTGTTTTAGTGAATGAGGCAACATATGGACCAAGTAGAATCTTGAGCATTAGAGGGATGATTTATGGTATAAGGGTCTCTGGAATGAAAATAGGATTATATGGAATGCTAGCTTAAAGAAAACAAAATTAGAAATGTGACAGGTGATGAATATGCGATTCATCACTCTAAAAGTTGAAAATAGAGCTTTGTTCTCGAGTAATTAGCTGCGTTTCTCTATTTATTTTTCATTATTCTCATTCATGCATTTAGAATTAATATCTGCATTTTAGCATGCATATTTGCATTAAATAAGAAGCCAGATTTCTCTTGTAAATATCACCTGTATATTCACCATATTTTCATATTTTCATCTATTTTTCACTAACTCTGAATTGAATAAAATCAACTCTATATTGTACATATTACTTGTTAACATATATATTAGTTTCCTTTGTATCTCTCTGTTATTTTTATTTTCAGCTGTATGCTTTATGTAATTTACCCATAGGCTACTCTCCTATATAAGAGAGCCTAGGGCTGATGGAATAAACAAATTTTCTATTTTTCCCAACATGGTATCAGAGCGACGGTCCTAGACCGGAGTTCTCAAAACCCTAACCGTATCCCTACACTCCACCCGCGCGCCTCTCTCTCTCCTCACCGCCGCCGACGCATACCCGCGCCCCTTGCGCCTTCGCGCCTGCGCATCCTCGGCTGCGAGCTCCTCCGCCTGTGCCTGCGAGCCCCTTCGCCTTCGCCTGCGCGGTCTCGACCTCGCGCTTGTGCGCCTGTGCGCCCGTGCCTTGTGCACCCGCGCTCTAGCGCCTGTGCGCTTGTGCATCTGTGCCTGCGCACTGCAACGCTAGCGCTCTTGCGCCTTAGCGCGACTGCGCCTTAGCGCCCAGCGGTCCGTGCGCGCGACCCCAGCCATCCAGCGCTAGCGCCCAGACATCCGCGCGCACCTTCGTCGTTTCCAGCGGGCACCTTAGTGCCCTGTTCGTGTGCCCTTGAATCACATCTCTAGAGCGCACACCGTCAACTAAATGGTTTGGTTGCTTGAAGTCTACACATGCAACTAAACCCATCTATGCCCGTGTAGACGATCTTCTCACCAGTCTATCGTTCCAGTCTTCTGTTTCCAGTATGTGAGAAAGCAAGGTGGATATTCCATCTATAGGCGCCTTTCGTGGTCCAACATCTATCGTAAAGATGGACGGTACACACTATGAACTGTGGGCGATGCAGTTCATGAGTATGATGAAGTCAACGGGTAAGAAGCACATTCTTACCGAAGTAGAGCCTGCTGAGAAGACTGGAGCCAATGCCTCATGGGAGGCAGATGATGCATACGCCAAAGTCTGGTTGTCCGGAACTTTGGCAATCGAGATTGCCAACGATATTCTACACCAGCCTACGACCAAAGACATGTGGGACATTCTGGCGGCTACATTCTCTTAAGCGAAAAATGAGACAAAGATTCTGCAACTTCAGCATGATATATTCACTATAAAGCAGAATGGTCGCCCTCTACATTCACTCTACACATCCCTGCGTGGGATGTTCGAGAAGCTATACAGCTTCATGCCCCTGACAGCCACGCCAGAGCAACATAAGACATATCGGAATGCAACTATGGTGGGTGTTTTCCTTGCTGCACTTGATCCAGAGTATGAGGCGGCACGATCCCAGATCTTGGCCGATTCTACTATTCCTCCCATGGAGGAAGCCTTTCATAGACTGAGCCGCATCACCGTCCCTTCTATGGCCACGAATCAGAATGCTTCAGCCATGGCCGCCAACAGGGGTCGTGGATTTCATCATCAGACCCGTGGACGTGGACCTCGTGGCAGAGGAGGCCGCACTCGGCCAACTTGTACCTACTGCCATCGCGTCGGACATAATGAAGACACATGCTACTCTAAGCATGGATTTCCTGCATCTGCACGAGTTGCTGAGCAGATAGTCTCCATCTGCTGCCACCTTGGATCAGCGGTTCGATGATCTAGTTGCCCGTCTAAGGGGCATTATTCCACCATCTGGCCCAGCACCCACTACTGAGAGTCAATCTGATGCTGCTGCATCTGCCTCTGCGTCTACCAGTGCTTCAGGTAGCATACTTGCATTGCATTTACCAGTAGTAGATTAGATACATTGCCTTGGATTATGGACTCAGGCGCTACACATCATCTATGTGGCGATCAGAGTTTACTTACAGGATATTCTCAGATTCCTCCAGACCGAACATTGGTCATTGCCAATGGTACACATTCCCCAATTACTGGTCAGGAGGAGATTAGACTGACATCTTCTATGCAGCTCAAGAATGTGTTACATGCGCCTGATTTTTCAATGAATTTACTATCAATCAGTCAGATTACAACAGATTTACAATGTCGGGCAATTTTTGATCCATCTTCTCTTATTTTTCAGGACATCCTTACGGGCAACGTGATTGATCGTGGCTATGAGCAAGGAGGCCTCTATCGCCTTAATCAGACTCCTTTTGCTGGAACCTCATCCCTACCTACTGGACCCGTATCTCCTCTGCTGTGGCATCTGCGCTTTGGACATCTACCGCTTCAGAAGTCGCGTCATGTGTTACCCCAGGGTCTGCCTCACACATTCATCCAATATGAGGCTTGTCAGTTGGGAAAGCATCACCGGTCTACCTTTCCCAGTCGTCCAAGTCGGAGTAGTACCTCCAAGTTTGAGTTATTTCATATTGATATCTGGGGTCCGAGTCGTGTACCTGATCATCAGGGACACAGATTTTATATAGTTATTGTGGATGACTTCTCTCGTGTGTCATGGGTATTTTTGTTGAAAAATAAATCTGAAGCAGGGAATGTTATTATCCATTTTCTTAATGAAATTCGTAATGTTTTCTCCACATCTGTTAAAATTGTTAGAAGTGATAATGCCCTAGAATTGTGTACTCATGTCCTAACCAATTACTACTCATCCAAAGGGATTATCCATCAAACATCCTGTGCTTATACCTCTCAACAAAATGGGATTGCTGAAAGAAAACATCGCTACCTACTAGATGTCACCAGATCATTTCTTATACAGAGTCATGCTCCTTATTCTTACTGGGGTGACGCGGTTCTCACAGCATGCTACCTAATTAATTGTATGCCGTCCTCTGTTCTGGGTGAACAGATTCCTTTCTCCCTTATCTTTCCTGGTAAGGATATGTTTTCCCTTACTCCTCGTGTGTTTGGCTCAGTTGCCTTTGTCCACCAGTTGTCTCCCGGTACTGACAAGCTCTCTCCTAGGGCTGTCAAGTGTGTGTTTGTTGGGTACTCCAGAACTCAAAAGGGGTATAAGTGCTTTGATCCATTGCGTAGGCGGTATATTGTTAGTGTAGATGTCACATTTTTTGAACCCGTAATGTATTTTTCATCCTCAGGTGATCAGCAGCTACCTCCAGTTACTACCGATGCCATCTATATGACACCACCACCACCATCAGTACCACCACCACCACCACGACCACCACCGGCTCCTTTACCATCATCCGCCCCTCCAAGTACTATCCCTGTTTCACCACTACCATTTCATTATACCCACAGGCCTACTACATCTCATGGTCATGACTCATCTCCTAGCTCGCCTAAGGTATGTACTGAAGATATTACTCTTGATGGATCTAATGATATTTCTGAGCAGGATATGTTGCAGAGGCCAGATGAAGACACAACCGATTTAGATGTTCCCATTGCTATACGCAAATCGAAGAGGGGTTGCGTCACATATCCTTTAGCAGCTTCTGTGTCATTTGAGCGACTATCTGGGGATTTCAGGAACTTTGTGGTTGCCTTGTCAGCTGTAGATATTCCACGGAACTATCAAGATGCTCTGAAGGATACTAGATGGCGTCTAGCAATGGAGGAAGAAATGACGGCACTCCAATCTAGGGGAACTTGGAGTCTAGTTCCTATACCTGCAGATGTGACCCCAATAAGCTGTAAGTGGGTATTTACAGTCAAGAAGAATGCAGATGGCAATATTGACAGATATAAGGCCCGCCTTGTTGCACGTGGATTTACACAGACATACGGGGTGGATTATCTTGATACGTTCTCGCTAGTAGCCCGTCATTCTACCCTACGGATCTTGCTGTCAGTTGTGGTTAGTCGAGAGTGGCCGCTATATCAGTTGGATGTGAAAAATGCGTTCTTACATGGAGACCTACAGGAAGAAGTCTACATGCAACAACCTCCCGGTTTTGCTGTTGAGGGGGAGTGTTCTATGGTGTGCAGACTTCATAAGGCTATCTATGGCCTTAAGCAAAGCCCCAGAGCATGGTTTCAGAAGCTTTCAGACCTCTTTGAAAAATAAGGATACAAACGCTCCAATGCTGATCATTCCTTGTTTGTACAGAAGACTTCAAGAGGTATTATTGTAATTATGGTTTATGTAGATGACATCTTGATTACAGGAGATGATGAACAAGGTATAAAGCAGGCAAAAGAAAAGCTGGGTAGCGAATTTGTCACTAAGGACCTTGGAGTCCTTAGATATTTTCTGGGGCTGGAATTCGCCAGAAATCCGTATGGGCTAGTAATGTCGCAGAGAAAATATGTTACAGACCTGTTGAGTGAAACAGGTATGCTTGGGTGCCGGCCTGCTACAACACCAATGGACCCTAGCATGAAGCTATATGATGATGATACAGAGGAGGTGGACAGAAGAAGATACAGAGAACTGGTAGGCAAACTGCTGTATGTCACGATCACTAGGCCCGATATATCCTTTGCAGTGAGTCGTGTGAGCCAGTTCATGGAGCAACCACGTCAGGTCCATATGGATGCTATACATATGATACTAAGGTACCTCCAATCATCTCCTGGTGCAGGTTTGATATTCAAGAAAGGAAAGGGGATTTCTATCTTAGCATGTGCAGATGCAGACTATGCAGGTTGTCATGAAGTCCACATCTGGGTTTGCAGTCTACGTTGGAGATTCTCTAATCTCATGGAGGAGCAAGAAACAGACGGTGGTAGCCAGGTCTAGTGCTGAATCTGAATATAGGGCTATGGCCCATGCTAGCACAGAAATGATGTGGGTAAAGGCTGTACTTACAGATCTATGTATAGATGTACCACTTCCTATGAACTTAGAATGTGACAATCAGGCAGCCCTGTTCATTGCGAACAATCCAGCATTCCATGAGCGAACCAAGCACATTGAGGTCGACTGTCACTTCATACGTGACATGATTCAGAAGGGGTTCATTGCTACATCTCATGTCACTTCAGAAAATCAAACTGCAGATATATTCACCAAGGCATTACTAAGAGGCCCATTCCAGAAGTGTGCGTCCAAGCTGAGCATGATTGATATATATGCTCCATCTTGAGGGGGAGTGTTAACATATATATTAGTTTCCTTTGTATCTCTCTGTTATTTTTATTTTCAGCTGTATGCTTTATGTAATTTACCCATAGGCTACTCTCCTGTATAAGAGAGCATAGGGCTGATGGAATAAACAACTCTTCTATTTTTCCCAACATTACTGACAGTAATAAAGGAAGAATATCAAAAAAAATACTAACTTGTAAAATTGACTAATAAACCAAACCCTAGTTTGAGACTAAAAGCCTTAAAACGTGAATATCTCTCTCATACAGTCTCATATGGACCCTACCCACTTTTGAATTAATGTACATTCAATTACCTTCAAAACATGACCCAAATTCAAAAGAATCAGAGTTCGTATGCGAAACTTGGGTTGTTGGCCTCTCCTTGTATATTGTACATATGCCCCTTTTATTTTATTTATTTATCTCTTTATTTTCTTAATTATTAAAAATCCAAAAAATAGATTAAGTTGTAAATATTTATTTCATATGTTTTCTGATTTTATTTTGAATTTTATCTTATTTAAAAATGATAAAAAAACTGCAAAACACAAAAGTACGATATTTTATATCTATAGGATACCACAAAAAATGCTTTTTGTACAAGTGATTTATTTTGATTTTCGGTCCTTTATGAAAGTTGTAGATCTCGTCGAGACGAGCAACTTTCACGTTGACTACTTTTTGATTTGACCTCTTTTGTTATTTCTTTTTGATTTTTCTTTAGATTTAATTTTTGAATTTACTAGGAGCGACACGTGGCAGCTTCTGGAACTGCCATGTGTCACCCCCATTTTTTATTTATTCCGGTATTTTATTTATTTATCTTTATTTTATTGATTTATTATTTTATTTATTTTATTTTCTTTCTTTATTTTTATTTATTTTCTTTATTATTATTTATTTTCTTTCTGTATTTCTATTTCTATTTCTTTTTTTCTTTTATTAATTTTAATTATTATTCGCCACGTGGTCGCATCCCCGCGCACAACGTGGCCCTCTCTTCTTCCTTGCGCTGCACGCCTCGCAAACGCACCCCCGCTTTCTGCGGCGGCGCACAGTCTCCCCTTCTCCCGCGTCATCCACCTCTCTCTCTCTCTCCTCCCCACGATCACTAACCGACCCGCATCACCTCACCGCCCGCCCTTCGCGGCGGCGGTTCCAACAACCGCCTACTCCTGTCCACGACCTGGTGCCCACCTCTCTTGCGCATGACCCACGCCCGTCTCCTTCCCCTCACCAACCGACCATAAAGCCTGACCAATCGCCCCCTTTGCGTGCCATCTGCCTTTAGTGGTTCTAGCTCCAGAGATGGCACGATGACAACGTCGCCTTCATCTGTTGTAGCGACGATGAGCCCCACCCAGTCAAGGCGAGATCCAAAGCTCTCCTCCGAGCTTTGCTGTAGGTCCCCATTTGGTTCTTGCTAAGCTTCACCGCCTCCTCTCGCTGGAGCGGTTTGAGGCTACAACCGGGGTCGAGCGTAGCTCCCCCACATCCCTAGGCGAACCCTCTCCCTCTTCCTCCTCTTTTCTTTCTTTCTTTCTTTCTTCTTCCGTTACACCTGCAGTCACCTCGTTGCTCCACCACACCACCTCCCTAGCGCATCGCGTACCGCATCACCCTCCAACTCCTCGACTTTCGCGCAACAACTCACCTTCCACCCGTTGCTCTTGACGCACAACTGCAGCTCCACTGACAGGAGCTCCGCCTCCATCGAAGTTCGCGTCCTGTCCGCCTTCGCCGTCGCAACAAGAGCCGCTCGTCCTTGTCGTCCTGCCGTACCATCAATCGCATGTCGACCGGTCCTCAGCTATAGTCCACCGCTTGCCGCCTCGCGCCTCTGCCATCAACGAATGCCCCGCTGCTCCGCGGTCGCATCCTTCCCACTGGCCACCCCTGTACAACCACCGCATCGTTGTGTCCTCCACGTTGCCCTCCATCGCCCAACCTCGGGCGGTGTGCCACCCCAGTTCCCTGGCCTCATGTGAGCGCATGTGGGGGTGGTGTGAATTTGCATCGGGCCCCTCTGCTTTTCAAGCTATTGGCAGACCACCCTCCACCTCCAGCCACACGTGCAAGGCACGTACGCATATGGAGAAACTGCATTGAACCCCCCTTTTCACCCCAAAATTGCAAAAAGGCTTGTGACCTCAAGAACTTGTGCCTTGTACATGCACCTGAAAATATTGCATTCATGCCTTCGGAGTATTGGCCATTCGCATCAGCCCCCCTGGGGGGGGGGGTTGCAGGAACGCCCTCGCAGGTTCTGGTAATTAAAGAATCGTGTTTTGTGCTATTTCTTTTCATTTATTTTAATTCTGTTTTGCATTTGGAACCTTGTGTTTGTGTCCCTGTTTGAGTCTCATTCCGTCATAATTTTATCATTCCAAAAATTGCACATTGTAGAACTTCTTATGCTTGACATTGTGGATGCTTGATTTGCGCGACGGTTTGGTGCCTTTGGTTGAGCAGAAACAATGTGATTTTTGAGGAGTCGAGATTCTATCCCGAAAATGTACACGGGCATATGCCGAGGCCCTCCTTGATTCCTAGCGGGTGTAATTAAAGGAGGCCCATCCCACCGTTTCTCAAAAAAAACATTGTGGATGCTTGAATGAATTTTTATGAGACATGGTTTATTTAATATAATTATTTTTCGTGGAAAATTGCATATTTTACCCACTTCGTACTATTAATCTCATATTAGATTAATCATTGCTCCAAAAATTACCAAAAATCACATTAATTAGATTTAAGTGTCTTTTACATTGTGCCCAAAGATCATCCTATTTTCACGCATATGGAGGTTTCAATAAATTAAACGACGATTTGAGTAATTGATTTTTAATTAATTCCACACTTAGTATTTTAAGGAATCAAAAGTTGTTCTGGATACCTCTTATATAAGACCTATCTAGGATAATTTAATCTCTGGAAAATATTGGTGTTTGATATTTATTAAAATTATTTCGCTCGAAATTACCTCACATTTATATTTAATTCGTAATTAATTCATATTAAATCAGAAAATTCCAAAAAAATTACAGTAGCTTAATTTTGCATTCAAACACATTCTGGTTTCATTGGGTTTGGAATCGAAATTTGTATTTAGTTCCTGAACTTTACCAAAACTACATTTCATTTTCTCTTGCCCAAGAGAGATGTGACCATGAATGTGAAAGATTTTTTTGGTTGATCATGATTCACAATGTCAAATGCTATTTATCTTATTGTTGCATGGCTAATCAGCCCATGCTCTTTCTGTGATGATTGATCATGCTATGCATGGTGAGATTTGCACATGCATGATGGGACCTCTTGATTCTATATGAGATATATTATATTTGTTCAAAGCCTTGGACATTCTGTCATTTCTGGGAAGTGGTTTCTGTTGGAGGCTTTTTTTAAAAGATTTTTTTGGTCTTCTACATAACCACTTGATATGTATACAGGGGCTCTTCCCAGCCAGCCCCTGATTGATGTTTCAAAAATGAATCATTAAGTTTTTTGTGATTTTTTTTTTGTAAAATCATCATTACCAGTTATGTCGTGTTGATGCAACTGCCAAATAAAGTTGTACAGGGACTCTTCCCAGCCGGCCCCTGATTGGTGATCCAAAAATGAATCATTAAGGATTTTGTGCCAAAAATCTTCGTAAATATGAGTATAGGACTTTTCATGGAAAGTGCTAAAAGAATTAGTGGTACTAATAAATTTTTAATAAAAAATTATCATCCAAGATTAAACTGCCATTTCCTTTCAAAATTTTAGGTCTTGATGCTCGAATCATACTCATTGCACAAAATTTGGGTTTCATTGTGGGAATATTTGCAATTTTTCTGCTATCTGAATAGGTAGGCCATAAAAAGACTCCGCTGGCTTAGATTTCATGGGTAGGCTAGAGAAGTTGTCTATGCACATGTTTGAAATCTGTCCTTTATGGTTGCTGATTATGCAGAATGTTGGTCTTTTTTCTTAGAAGAAAAAGGACGAAGATAAAACTCAGCCATCCAAACATTGTTGCAAATAGGGGTGTAAGAAAATTCTCAAGTTCGATATTCGCTCAGGTTCGGCTCGTTAAAAGTTCGATTCAGATTCGGTTCGAAAATAAACGAACCGAACCTGAACACAAGTTTAGGCTCGATTAAATAAATGAACAGAACCTAAAAATCATAGGTTCGCTCAGGTTCGATTCGTTAAAAGCTCGATAAACATGCACATATACATATTTACAAATACTTATCCATAGAAGTGGACCTTGTTTTGAGATGAGTGGTTTTTACCCATGGTAAGTGAATTTTGCTTAGAGATAACTAAATATTTACGGGAAAAGTAGGTTTTATCTCGGTATAAACTATCCAAAAATAAATAACCACATCGTGTTTACAATATCTATCATCTATGTGTCTAGTATTTTTCCTTCTTTATCTTCAAATCAATAGAAAGTATAAACATTACTTATCGAATATCTCCACATTATTCTTATTCCTTATCCTCATCTAAATATATGTAAAGATATATTATAATTATACTTTTTTCAAAGAGACGAATCCTTATTAATCTAAGTTTTTCAAAAGATGAAGATGAGTTAGATAAAGAAAAAGAGTAAATGAATATTTATTCTAATTGTAGATACACACATATATTTACATTTCTCTTCTTTTCACTCCCTCTTATTAGAGAATTCTTAAGTTCGATATTCGCTTAGGTTCGATTCGTTTAAAAAGAGGTTCGATTCGGATCCGGTTCGAAAATAAACGAACCGAACCTGAACACAAGTTTAGGCTCGATTAAATAAACGAACCGAACCTAAAAAATATAGGTTCGCCCAGGTTCGGTCCGTTTACACCCCTAGTTGCAAAAGAGATTCTCATGGCCTCAATTTAGAAAGTAAGGAGTAGAACATTCTTGCCACGTCATATTACTTTAACGTTCTTTTAGATTATGTAAGCTGTAATGTGCATCTTTCTTGGTCTTCAACTTTAAAATTTTGACTGAAAATATATGTTGCCATCCATGAATTGTAGATCTGGTTTTCTGCTGTCTTCTGAAATATTGAAGATTTTATGTTATCATCTTTTTAAGTCATGTCTAAAATTACATTTTTCTGTCTTTTTAGAAGGGCTTTCCCTGCGTCTGTGTATTTTTTATTTTGCATTTGACTTCTGGCATTATCAGGATCTAAATGAAGTATGGCTTTGAAGAATTACAAGTCAAAAGGTGACATAGCTTCTCCTACTATGGCACCGATCACTTTTTCGAGGAAACGTCATGGTGGGAACCGTTCTGGGGAGACAGAGATTGCTTCTGGCCTTCCTGCAGATGTAGATATTGACCTCAAAGAGGTCTATTTTTTAATTATGCATTTTCTTTCATTGGGGCCATGTCAAAGGACTTACGCACAGATCTGGAACGAGCTGTTGGAACATGAACTTCTACCAAGAAGATACCATGCCTGGTATTCAAGGAAAGGTGCACCAAGTGGAGATGAAAATGATAATGGCTATTCGTTACCATTAAGTTATTCCAGTTTGGTGGATAGGTAAAGAATTCCAACCTTTATACTATATGCTCAGGATTTTCTAGAGCAACTATAGATATATGCAGTGAAGTCGTCACTGAAATCACTAAAATATATCTAGTGGACTGCTCAGTATTGCCTCATTAAAGTTTCTGTTGTTGGGGTGCAACCTTTCTATTTGTAATGATAGCAAAACCAATGTTTGTGACTTTATCCCCCTCTTTTATCGTTATGCCTTTTCTCAATATTCCAATGTTTTGTGACTTTATCCCCCTCTTTTATCGTTATGCCTTTTCTCAATATTTGGGCATCATTGTACTTTTCATTCAAGGTCACCTTAGTGTGTACATTGCTCTTTCAAAATTAAATATGAATTTTATTCTGGTCCTGTTACATTCACCTCCAACAACAACAAAGCCTTTTCCCACATTAAGTAGGGTCAGCTACATAGATTCTTTACCTCCATTCAGTTCTATCTTAAGCCACTCTCGGGCTTAGATCCAAAGAACTAAGATCCCTTCGTATAATCTCATTCCAACACTTCTTGGGCCTTCGTCGCCCTCTCTTAGCCGGCTCAACATCCCAAAACTCGCATCTCCTCACTGGTGCATCAGCTGACCTCCTTTGTAAATGGCCAAACCACCTTAAGCGATTATCTTGCATCGTATCCTTGATCGGAGCTACACCAACTTTCATTCTGATTCTCTTTAATGCATTGGGGCGATCACCGTTGAGTGCGTCCCCCTTTTTTTGAGCCTAAAAAAAAACTTTCATTCTGATTGCATCATTCCCAATCCGATCTTTACGTGTGTGTCCACACATCCACCTTCGCATTTTCATTTCTGCTACTGCCACTTTCTGCACATATTTACGATTCACTGGCTAAAATTCAGATCGATAGAGCATAACAGGTCTCATGTCTGCTTTGTAAAACTTTCTTTTGATTTTTAAAGGAATTTTCTTATCACAGAGAATAATAGAGGCTCCTCTCCACTTTAGCCAACATGCATTTATTCTATTAGTAACATCTCCATCAATTTCCTTATCATGTTGTAAAATAGATCCCGAGTATCTAAAAGAATATCTCTTCTGAATCTTATCGTCACCAATCTTCACCTCGATTCCTTCAACATTGCTTCCATGAAAAGTACACTCCATATATTCAGTCTTTGCCCTACTTATATGAAATCCTTTAATCTCCAATGCATGTCTCCAGACCTCAAGATTCTCATTTACTTCATCTCTAGTCTCATCAATCAACATAATATCATCGGCGAGTAACATACAACAAGGTATCTCATCCTCAATGTGACTTGTGAACTCATTCATAATCAAAGTAAAAAGGAATGGACTCAACACTGAACCTTGATGCAGACCTCAAAATAGTCAGTCTTCCTAAACTATATCCTTAAACAAGATGAAGCTCTATCATACATATCTTTGATGAAGTTAATGTATATGACATGTACTTGTATATTCTCCAAAACTCTCCAAAATATCTCCCATGAGACAGAATTGTAAGCCTTCTCAAAATCAATAAAAATCATATGGAGGTTCTTCCTTTTAGCTTTATAAATCTCCATTGTTCTCCTCAGCAAGTGGATGGCTTAAATTGTTGAGCGACCTGACATGAATCCGAATTGATTTTCTTTTATTTTGGAAACTTTCCTCAACCTTCTTTCGATCACGCATTCCCAAATTTCATATGTAATTCAAACAATTATGAATGTCTCTTTTGTTCTTATAAAGAGGCACCATGATGTTTCTCCTTCAATTTTTAGACATTTTCTTGCTTCACCAAATAACATTGAATAAATTTGTAAACCAAGTCAAACCACACTCACTTAAAACTTTCCATACTTTTGTAGGAATGTCATCAAGTCTACACCTTTCCCAGGTCTCATAATCTTCAAAGCCTCCTCTAGTTTTGTATTCATCTAAAGCTTACACGATTCAAGTAACTTTCAATACTAGCTAGATCTCCCAAAGTGATCTCTCTATTTTCTTCCCCAACGAAAAGGTTACGGAAGTACTATTTCCATCTAGTCCTTATATCCTTCTGAGTAACACTCACGTGCCCTTCCTCATCTTTAATGCATCTCACTTAAGAAAGGTCTTTGGTCTTTCTTTCTCTTGCTTTAGCCAACCTGGATATATCCTTCTGACCAACTTAGAGTCGTGATTTTTATACAAAACTTCGTAAGCTTTTGACTTAGCTTCGCTCACAGCCTTCTTTGCTTGCTTCTTCGCGATTTTGTAGTTTGAGACGGTTTCATCTGTTCTATCTTTAGACATAGCTTTAAAGCATGCTCTTTTAATTTTGAGCTTCTCTTGCACCCCTCCACTCCACCACCAACCCTCCTTTTGGCCTGGAGCTCCTTCCTTTGACTCGCCTAACATTTCTTTGGTTACTCTTCGAATACAAGCTGCTACTGCCTCCCACATCCCGTTTGCACTTTTGTTACAATCCCAAGATAAGCCTTCTAAAACCTTCTCCTTGAAGCTTGATTGCTTCAATTGAAGATTCCATCATCTAGTTCTACTGATCTTGGAAATCCTCTTTCTTTACCAGCCCTTTTATTTGCACATCCATGACTAACAAGCAATGTTGGGTGGTCAAACTCTCTCTCGAGATTACTTTGCAGTCTTTACAACACAACCTATCTCTTCTCCTCAACGCAAAGTAATCTATCTGTGTTCTAGTTGAGCCACTCTTATAAGTAATTAAATGTTCCTCCCTCTTCTTGAAGAGAGTGTTTGATGAAAAGATCATAAGCTGTTACAAAATCCAGAATGACTTTTCCCTCTTTATTCCTATCCCAAAGCCATGTCCTCCATGAACACTAGCATACCTTGAAGCATCCTTTCCCACATGTCCATGAAGATCTCCACCTAGACAAATCATCTCTCTTTGTGTGATTCCTTGCATAATCTTATCCAAATCCTCCCAGAAATCTTATTTAATCATTTCATCTAAACAAATTTGCGGTGTATAAACTGAGATGATATTCATAATTTCTTCTTCGAGCATCATTTTTAGCAAAATAATCCGATCCCCGAATTTTTGCACGTCAACCACACAATCCTTCAAATCTTTATGAACAACCACTCGAACACCATTTTTGCCCTTATCTTTACCTGAATATCAAAGTTTAAAGCATGTCTTCTCGATCTCCCTTGTTTTCTCTCCAACCCATTTTATCTCTTGTAGACATAGTATCTGAATCTTCCTTCTTTTCATTGTATCTACTATCTCCATCGATTTGCCAGTCAAAGTGCCAATATTCCAACTACCTATCTGCAACTTCCTCTGCAACCTCTTTTAGACTAACTTCTTTATTTGCACGCGTCCATCATATGAGAACCCTTGCAAATTTTGGCATGCATCCGGTTTGCAATGTAGCGGAATTAGCTTATTTACTCGTATGCTTTCCTCATACGAGAATCCTTGCAAATTTTGAACTACATCCGAGCAGCGATGTAGCGTCCATTGCCAACTTCTCATTGCATTCGGGCGATGCAACACACCGCTAGTAGAGAACGCCCCAGCGAAATATAAATGTTTGCTTAAATCCATGTTGAAAAGATCCGAACCGTTTTGAGACAAATTCCTTAATAGTGTTATTAAAGAGAACACTATTTAGAAATTTGTCTCTCTTGCGCTGGTCGTCGGCTACTTAATACGCAACCCTCAATTTACCCGAACTTGGGACCGGCCATGGCTGAGTTGGTACATTCACCTCCATTGGAAAAAAATGACACATCATGTAAAGTCATTTCAAAGATCCTCTCTTGCGGTTTTGCCATTGAGTTGTTTTTTTTGTTATTTGTTCTTGTGGGAGTCAAAGCCTGAAATTATGTTGGATATATTCTTTGGGTATCTAGTATTTAGAGTCTGCATCTCTCTTTTTCAGTACATATAGAAGATCATACCTGATTTGTTACCACTGATTTTTTATGGAGTTTGTGACGATGCTATATTTTATCATAGGTACCCACACATCGAAAGAGATCACCTGGTTAAGCTATTTAAACAATTGATTTTATGTTGTTCGCCTCCATTAAATGGCATTGCTGGAGGGAATCCTCCTAATGCTGCAGATGTTCCTACTCTCCTTGGATCTGGTTCCTTTTCTCTTCTGGAATGTAAGTTCCTCACATTTTCTTCGTAATAAAGCTGAGGACCATCTATCCTGATATATTTAATCAGTTGTTTAATAGGTCTCAATTGAATTTACATTTTTGGCACTTTGACTCTTCCTTGCTTATGTTTAGCTTTTCTAATTATATAAGAAAGATGGAACAAATTTTCCTTATTTTTGTTTTTTCATATCATTTTCTTCTTATTATGCTCTGAAACTTGTAGCAGCACATAAAGACCGAGAATTAAAGCGAGTGCGCTGTTCTTCTCAGTACTTGCGGTGGCCTCATGTGCATGCTGATCAGGTTCATGGGTTAAGTCTCAGGGAAATCGGAGGCGGTTTTACGAAACATCATCGTGCCCCTTCCATTCGTGCTGCATGTCATGCAATCGCTAAACCGGAAACTATCATGCAGAAAATGCAGGTCATAAAAAAACTACGGGGGCACCAGAATGCGGTTTATTGCGGTATTATTTATTTTATTATGACACTTCATTAGTTGTACGATTGAACCTTTTCATTTTTGATGATTTTTCTTTCTTGTATTCTTTCCTTCCTTTGCTAATCTGCAAGAAGAATCAAATTATCAACATCTTACTTCTATATTAGCTTTTAAGTGTACTTCCATATTATGCTTGGTGGCTAGAAGCCTAAAGGCAAAAATGATCCATAGCACAGTGCCACACTTTCTTATAGCGTGTATAGGGAAAACCTAAGTAATCATTCTTAGTCTTTTCAAAAAGAAAACATATATAAGGATAGTTTCCGAGGAATCCCTCGAACTATAGGATCCACCTTATACTGGTTCTTAAACCGACTTGAAAAATCCAACTTTTTAGGGGACTTTTGATTGTGGAGTTGGGGGTTGTGTTTGTCACCCTTCAAAGAAGGGTTTATAATGGCATTTAAAGGAAGAGAACAAGTTCTTTTAATTTGCCACCTCCACCCACTTAGTCGAATTTCATGCCATCTCCACTCTCTTGTAAGATCAAGAAGTTGGTTGGTCATTTGATTTTTTTTTGAGATTTAGACATCTTTTCTTGTAATCTTCGAATGCTTTGGGAGGGTGGAGATGTGGGGATGACGCGATCGTTTTACATTTCTTTGCTAATAAAGGAGGATGCTAAACACATACTGATGTTATGATGCTTATGTGCCTTTCGAAGTCTTGGGGTTGTTGATAGAAAACTTGATCTAGGGGTCATGCTGATAGACATGATTGTGATAATTGCGGATGATTCATAATTTTAGCATATGAATTAGATGAGAAGCTCGACCCTACAATTGGTCTTGATTCTTATGGGCATTTGGAGTTAGAATGACACTTGATATAAGGCCAGCTTACATCTTCACACGGGAGTGGATTTGTTCTTTTCTTATTTAGTGAAATTGAGAGAGAGGCTTGAGATTGTTGTGTAGATTCGAAGAGAGGTGGTGTAAGAATAAATTCACTAATATTCTCGTTTTGATGTCTGTCCACTACCTGAGGGGGAGTGATAAGTTATATTTTATTGAACATGGATCTTTTTTTAACCAAAAATGGGGAAACACACATGTTGGTGTCCTCCCCAAAATATATTAAAAAATAACAGTTAAATTACGGAACCCATGTATTGAGGAGACATCTAGCCAGATGAATTACATTCTCAACGTAAAACTACTCAGCTTGAAAAATAATGCCATTACGTGACGGTCATATGGCCTACAAATTGCTTTCGGTTTCCACACCTCTGTGGCATATCCGAATCGATTTATAACCAAACTTTCCCAGAAAATACGATTAGAAGAGTTTTCAGTCCAAGCAATGACAGCTGAAACCCACACCTTATGCAAGCAATCACATAAGTAGAAAAGATGGTGGAGATCTTCAGGGTTTAAACCACATAAGGCACAAGTGGGGTCCTCTCCTAGTTGCAAAGTTCTGTGCATTTTGGTTTAGGTCCTATCCCAATGTTGGATCTACAAGAAGAGTATTACCTTCATGGGTATTTGAAGAGCCCAAATAAATTTGCAATCTCGCTTCTTAATTCCCCCGGGTTGGCTGCTACGTGAATCCATGAGCGCATGATAAGCCTTTTTGACAAAGAAGCCATCCAGCCAGACCCAATGATCCCGTCCTGTTAAAGGTCCTGCAATTTCGGAGATGAAGTCTGTCAATCGAATAAAATCTTCGACGCGCTGCTCAGAGAAGCCTGAACTGAAAGTCGACAACTACTGATTGTCTACCCATGTCTCCCGAATAATAGCTCGAAGATTCGCTGCTAGAATAAATAGCCAAGGAAATATGTTGCATAGAGTTCCTTTCTCTGTCTAGTTGTCAACCTGGAATTTGAAAGATATTCCATCCCATACCACCTGTTGAACAAATGGTGGTAAATCAAGAAGAATCGTGCACATGCCTTTCTAGAAAGCTGCCAGTTCACGATGGTAATGCTGCAGAATGGATGGATAAGCTGGAAGATCATAAATGCTTCTTAGTAAGCGACATGCAAGGCCCATCTCACTGCTCCATAGTCGGACTGCCCATTTAAGTAGGAGAGCTTTGTCCATATCTTCTAACTTGCTAGCCACACGAACCCCTGATCTATAGGAAGTGTCACAGTATCCCTGTACACTGGATATATCCCTTTGACATTACCATCAAACGAACACAAGGGAAACCTTTGGATACAAGACTCAAGTCATCAACGGATTCCCATTGGGATAAGGTGAGTGGACATAAAGAATACATGCATTGCTTCCAGCACTGCCTTAAATAAAGCAAGCCTCCTCATCGAGAAAGATAGGAGGCCATACAACTTGCCAGCTTCCTATCGAGCCTCTCAACCACTAGCATCCAATTTGATTGACATAGCTTCCCACAAGAGAGCAACAGCCCCAAGTAGCTAAGAGGAAGGCTACCACAAGGGCTTAAGATAATCGCCATGCATTCCTCAATCTCCGTTTCATAGTAGCCAAAATAGACAAAAGTAGATTTAGATTTGTTGATTGCCAACCCCAAGAGCTCTCCTAAGATATCTAACACCATGCTCATGCCTTTGACTTCGAAGCCCCCCCCCCCAAAAAAAAAAAAACAAAAGATTGTATCGTTTGCATATTATAACAACACGATGTATATGTTTTCACAACTTTAGCACATAGTTCCACCTCTGTGTCACCTTCTCCACCATAACTGTTAGGACATCTGTCGCAAGCACAAAAGTCATGGTAACACACCACCTCATTCAGGATATCCACAAATCGGTGAAACTACGCTTTGCCAAAGACGGCCAGAGGAAACACCAATTCGACATAAATCAATATGCATTTGAGAAATCGATTTTCCACAAGAGTCCATGTATCCCTTGACGCTTCCAGTTAGCTACAATTTTCGAACCCATCACCATGTTGTCCATATCAGGCGATCAAGGTGAACGTAGTTTGGACCTCATTGATAAGCTCATCTAGTACACCTTGCAATTGGTTTGCCATAACCTTTGCTACCACAAGACAAATGGCATTGGCAAATCAATATGAAATCCTTCGCTCTCTCAGAAACCTCCTTTGGGAGAATGAAGATGAGGGCTCGGTTCAGCCTCTTTAACCCACGGTTGCCTGAAGAAAATTCATTCATACATCCATAATGTTAGAATAGATCACCGACGAGAATTTTTTTAAAAATGAATTGGAAAGCCATGTGGCCCAAGTGATCGATCTGCATTTAGGTCCCATATCGCCGCTTGTACCTCGACACTGCCAAACTCTTTTGTTTACTCCTTTGTTTGTTCTGAAGATGAACTTGAAGCCCCTTGCCCACTCCATCTCCAGCCATTGCGGACACCTCACCTACTTATCCCATGGAAAAAACTCGCATGGACACTCCCACCTCCTTGTCCCCTTCCACTCTCTTGTTGGCCACTGGAATGGATGTAGTTTCACCACTTCCTATCATTGGCTACAGAGTGGAAAAACTTAGTGTTGGCACCGCTTTCACTAACGCAACACTGTTTCAAATGTTGATGCCATTCGACCTCATGCTTCTTACTCATACCATCATTCCTGTATTGAGCAGTGGAACCCCCCTTTCCCCCCTCTGGACCACCTTGAATGGCGTGAGCCGCATGCGGGGAGACCCACATATATGGTTTGGAGGGGGACATGACCGTCTGGCGCCCACTCGACTAGAGGGACTGAGAAATTAACAGAGTACAAAACTTATCTTCAAGCTTTACCTTATTTTGATCGTTTAGAGGGCGATTGTGGAGTCACTGAATGAAGTCCTTCCTTTCTTTTGGAGGCGCTGACCGCAACAAAGCATATATGACTAATTGAAATCTTAACCCACTTTGCCAGCTTAGGAACCTCAAAATACCATGTGTCCTTTGCTTGATCCAACTGAACCAAGCCGGGCAAGCCCTCTCAGGCTTTCACGCGACGAGCCTTGCGTGCCACTCGAACCTCCTCCTTATACGAGCAAAGTTTCGAACGAAGGGCTTCTAGTTTGTGGAAAAACCTGATAAAGGTCGTACCCTCGCATTGGAACGAAGTCCAGAACTCACTACCTCTCTAAATCATGATTCAAGCAACTAGGCTTTCTAGAACTGAAAGAAAGATTGTAGAACCAATTGCTCTATCAAAAAAAAAGAACCAACTGCCCTCTCAAGGTCTTGAGCAAAGGGGTGTTGTATGACCTAGAATGAGGTGACGACGAGGCCCTGAGCAAATGGAATTGCAACTGATAACTGACCGGAGCAAAGAAAACGGTCAAACCTTTACTTGGATCCAAAGTTCTTCCAGGTATAACAACAATCAGATGCATCGAACACCTCCAACTGTAGCTCTTGGATCGCTTCCATGAAATCAGAAGAATCCTTGTCTTGACCCCTTACAAATGAGTGCAATCTGTTGCAAAAAGGGTGACATTAAAGTTGCTCCTGAACAAGCAAGGAATTGAAGAAAATTATTTGCGGGCCTCCATCAAGTCCTCCCACAGAGTCGGTTCAAGTGTCGCATATGTAGGCATATAGACGCTTGAAAAAGTTCTGACATCGTCGGGGCACTTGTCTCTCAAAAGTACCGAGAGCATGTGTGAACCAACATGCTCAGACACTTACCTGTTCAAGACAATCACCATTCCATACAACAAGAAACCCTCTCGAACTGCCTACTGCCCCCACAACTCTAAAATTCGAAAATTCAGGCCTACCAATCGAGTTCTACAATCGAGTGGTCCAAGACCAAATCTTGGTTTCTTGCAAGAGAAGTATGTCACCATGCCACTCAGATGACAAGCTCCTGACCGCTCACCGCTTCTCCGAGTCCCTAAGACCCCTAACATTCCAACATTTAGCATTCATGGAGCAACCAACTGGACCCTGCGAAGGTAAAAATCAACCCCACATCCCTGATAATGTCAAGAACAAATTGGTTTCTTGCTGCGGATATCAATTGTCCACTGCCTTTCACAGGTGAGGGTCCCTCCGAAGAGAGCTTTTTGTAGCGGACCCTCACATCATCTTGCAATGAAGCTGCTATACCATTACCTCTTTAGCCTCTTCCATGGTCCCTCCCTTGTGTCTCAGCCCTAGGTCAACTCTAGCGAGGTTTCGTGGTCCCTCTTTAGATTCTGGTTGGATGATTGGCTGGGAATGGGGCCATTCAGAGAGATGTACCCGTGTCTTTTCCCATAGCAGGGGATAAGGCCGCTGCAGTGAGTGAGGTTTGGGTGGAGGGAGCTTGGTGCCCTTTTTTCATTTCTGCTTTGTCGGACCAGAGATGCGATGGGGTCGTGGCCCTACTGAGAGATCTAGCAGATGTGGGTGGTCCCAACGAAGGCAAAGACCATTTTGTTTGGAGGGGGGATTTCTTGGTGAAGAAGGCGTACAGAGCGTTCACCAGATAAAACGGGGAGGTTAGGGAGGAGAATGCCTGGGATTACATAATTAGTTGGACCAACAGAATTCCTTTGTAGATCAAAATTTTCTTGTGGTTGGTGCGACGCGGGCGACGGCTCTCCAAAGCACGCAGGGCGAGACTTCTGAGCAGCGAGGAGACTCTGTGCGACAGATGTAGCGCTGAACAAGAGGACCAAGAGCATCCGTTCTTTACTTGTAGCCCGGCGATCATGGTGTGGGAGCGGGCGACGGTGCCGTGACTGCGTCCGGTGGACAGCGCAACATACTGGGGTTCGATTAGGGCGGCTTGTGGGAGTTCTCAGGAGGACGTGGTTGGTCCATTTGCAATTCTATGGGCCATTTGGTGTGCGAGAAATGAAAATATTTTTAAGGGCCGTCAGTTCAGTTGTGAGAAGGTGTTGGGGCACTACAGGGCTCTGATATCTTTATGACTTAACATGTAATTTCGGTGTGTGTTCTGTGGTGTGTGCTGTTGTAAGGGGGTGTCGGCTCGGTGTACCCTTGTGTGGGGCTGATTGGGCATCTTGTTGTATTTATTAATGTAATAATTTTGCGGTGAGCGCCATTCTTGGGGCTGCACCCTTCTTTTTCCTAAAAAACTCTAGCGAACCCTCATCACTGCCTGCTGGGTTGCCCTGCCACATTTCCCTAGTAGCTGATCCCATCACTGCCATAGAACTTCCTGACACCTCCCCTCCCAAGGTTCCAGCACACTGCCTGTGGAAAAGACTCATCGCAACGCCCTTGACCTCACCATCCATTCTAGGAGACTCGTCGCTTGAAGAAGCCTTGAAATCCCCATTTGTTCTAGGGAGCTCACCACTCGAAGAGGTTGAGGCACATCCCTGATCAGGTTCACATGCGAGCAACAAAGGGTCTGCGGTTCTCAGGTAAAGGATTCCCAACCCAAGGAGAATAGTATCTCGATCCGCCAAGAAAAAAGGGTAGGGGGATTCGAATTGAGAAGAACCACACCCCTTTCAAACATGGGCAAGCATGTCTCACTCCAAAGCAATCACTGGCTCGCTATCGGGTCCAAATCGGATTTGAAAAGCTCCTAGATAGATTCAGACCATTCACATTCCAAACGAAGCAAATCCTAGGCATCTCCAACACCTCTGTCGAAGATGGAAATGTTTCGAGTTCATCGAGGATGGCAAGGCTTGCATCTTCAAAATACCCACGATTTGAAAATTCCCCTTGCAACAGCTTCGAAAAAGGCACTTGATTTTTTTTATCGACTGACTATCACTAGACTTCAATGAGTGAACTAATAGGAGACAACGAGAAACTCCTCAAAGGCGACGACATGATTAGCTCCTCCTCCCAAAGATAGAAAACCACACAACCAACCCGCTAAGGGGAAGCAACATCATTCGCCAGAACCTTCCTCCCTCAGATGATGACCAACATTACATCTACATCGGATCTAGGTGCCCTTCTGTCCGATAAGATTTCCACAACCTCGCTCATGTCTTAGAGAGCCATCTTCAAAGAACTCAGATTTTGGGAAGAAGCAAAACTTCTAAACATGAGCCACCCAACACCTTTTAGGCAACTCGACATTAGTAAAATAGGGCCCACGCATGACCAGTAGCTTGCCAACCTCCACTTTCCACAAACCTCGAATGCAAGCCAAGGCACCCTCCGAAGGGATGACACCCTTAAAGAAAGTGCCACCTAGAACTTCACAAACCTTGGCGAACGGAGTTTCACGATCAATCAACTTGCAAGACCCATTAAGAACCTTGTTACCAGCATCCATGATCAAAATCCACTATCTCTGGACCGAAGGAACACCCCTTACAACCTTCGCAAATGTGAGGCACACTCTCACCTTCATAACCGATGCCACCCACGTACTTCTCCCATCCGAACACCAAACCCTTGAATAACCCAGAGGCGCAACGACCTTCCTTGAGCACTCTGGCTTATGATGACCTCGACCGCCACATGCAAAACAACATACGGGCGCCTAGCAAACCTTGGCAAGGTGGCTGAAGCGACCACAACATAAACATTGCAATCCCCTCGTCGGCTTCTTTTAATGACACACCACAGACCAACACCCCTCAAACCCCTCCTCCCTTCGAGGCACGACCCTTAGCACCCTCGAGCCCCCACCTAATTTCCATGCTCACCCCTCCCTTTTCCTTCGTCCGACTCTGCCCCCACCTCCCTCTCTCACTCACCCGTCTTCGCCCTCTCTCGCTAGCCATCCCCACCCTTAGATAGTATGGATTTCATTGTTGAATAGAATAACTGGATTTCTGGACTTGGATCTTGAGGGGTAAACTTGGTTGTCCCTTCATTGCATAATTGACTTCCCCAATTTCTCCTTTGTCATATAATCGGGTAAACCTTAATTATAAGAAGAGGCTAGGTTCTTCACGCTCGTGGTTTTTCCTTCGTGGAGTTAGGAATGGTTCTCAGTTCAATGGTGTCGAGAGGTACATAATGAGAAAAAAAGAGGGAGAGGAAGAAGAAGGTGTTGATGGATTTGACGTATCCATGGATTTTCACGCCTGTAATAACTACACAATGCCTAGATGTTTTGGGGTGGGATGAGAATGGTATTTGATGTTCAACTTTGGGATCTTTGATGCAGGGAATACTCTGCTGAATCGCTGGAGGAGGGGTTGGTAAGGGTCAAATAAGTGTTTAATGCTGCTACTTTTGTGGAATGTGAGGGAGGATGGGAGATGGCTTTTTCTAGGAAGATACATTAGCTTTTTCTAGGAAGATATATCTTGGGTTGAGCAGTTGAGGTTGTCCTTTTGTAGGTGATACACACCAAGATAGGATATGCCAATATCGATATGGGATCGATACGATATTTCGATGATATATCGACGATATATCACCGAAATATTGCCCATATCGAGTGTGAAGGAAGGACCCAAAAAGAAGTATATCACCAATATACCATATCGATACCGATATATCGGCGATATCACGATATTTCCTGCCTTGATACATACGAATGCTTGTGATAAAGTTGTGTAGGTAGATTGGTTGGGATTATTATGTGGGGCTACCTCAGGCAATAGGGTGATTTAGTGGTCATTTAGTCGGTTGCTCTGATGCAGATTGGAGGATGCAAATGCTATTTTAATTGTTGAAGCATACAACATCACTGTCCCACGAGAAGTGGTGTTGGTGGAGGCATCCGAAAGCATAGGAGAAAGGTCACACAAACTTGAAGGTGAGTGGCAGTGGGAGGTAGTTTGTCGAGGTCGGCAGGACAACATAGCGAGGATGGTGGTGGTGGAGGTAGGTAGGGGATAAAGGGAAGATGAGTGGTGGAATGAGATTGTAGTGGTGAAGTGGAACTATGGTGGTGGAAGAAGAAAAGAGGAAGGGAGGTGAGAGTTGAGAAAGGTTAGAAGAGGAGAGAGGGAATGGTGGGGATGATAGGAACTAGGAAGAAAGGAAGAGGAATGGTGGGGATGGTAGGAAGAAAGAAAGGAAGAGGAATGGTGGTGGAGATTGTTAGAGAGGGGGGGGGGGAAGTTGGGAGTATGCCTTGGGTGTAGGTTAGCAGTTTGATGACATGGTAAGTGTTGAGGTCTGAAGTTGGGAAAAGCAATGTGATCTTTCTTGGTGCCGGTGTAATTGGTTGAGAATAAGATGGGGTTGTGGAGAGAAGTGATGAGATCATATATGCTTGTTGAATTGGGAGGGGGGAAATAATGTTTGTCATAACAATATTGGGAACATTAAATGGACATCCTACAAGCAAAACATGTTGTGCGATGCAGTCTAACTCTTTCTTCTTGATGCAATACTAGAACTTAATGCACCAGGCTGCCCTTGTAATGACCTTTGCAGAGATGGCTTATAACCTTGTCACTTCTGTAATGCTACTGAATACCATACATGCCTTTTATTTGTTGAAAAAACTGTATTTATTTTATTCTAAATTTGAACTCTCAGTCATGTTCATTGATGGATGCTTTGTTATGCTACTAATGGCACCTTCATCTCTTGGGATTCTGAATCTTTGAAATAATTGTTTCAAATTGTATGCAGCCATATTTGATCGTTCTGGGCGCTATCTGATAACTGGGTCTGATGACCGTCTTGTGAAAATTTGGTCTCTTGAAACTGCATTTTGTTTGTCTAGTTGTCGTGGACACGAAGTGAGATTACCATTTTCCCATACATTCCAAATGTGATTTTCTTAGTACACTCTCTTAACTTTATGTTTCCTCTTGAAGGGTGATATTACTGACTTGGCCGTGAGTGCGAATAATGCTTTGGTGGCTTCTGCTTCAAATGATTTTGTTATTCGTGTGGTAAGTTTTCTGTATTTTTGTTGTTGATATAACAATAGATCCAGTAATATGTATATATTATGCTAGCATTTGTCTCATGTACAGTGGCGTCTTCCTGATGGGCTGCCCATTTCAGTTTTACGAGGTCATACAGGAGTAGTAACAGCCATTGTATTCAGTCCACGCCCAAGCAGTGCTTACCATCTTTTATCGTGAGTTGCTTTTTTGGTACACGCCGCAAACAACTTTCTATATTACCCTGTTAAATGCCTATGCTTTCACAATTGTTACATGTGGTACAACCATTGTGAATAATGAATAGAATACCGGGCTTACACATAGCCTTAGCTATACCACAACAAACTTATTTGACAAAGTGGAAAACAGGAATAATTGCCTCCGAGGGACCATCTTATTATTTTCAGGAAGTGCCTGGTGGAAATTCTCACTTGTATATTTCGAGGACACATTTTATAGTATGTTGATGCAATATTTTGTTGTTTGTGTTTATATCAAGGCACTTCGTCAAAGTTCATGAATGCTTTACAAGCAAAGCTCCAATGAATGTTGAATGTTCCTCGAGCAATTATGATCATAAATCTATGTACACTTTATATGGATGTTGTTTTTCTTAAAAACAATTATATTGATGTTGCTTATTGTTT
Source organism: Ottelia alismoides (assembly GCA_037367405.1). Taxonomy (NCBI): domain Eukaryota; kingdom Viridiplantae; phylum Streptophyta; class Magnoliopsida; order Alismatales; family Hydrocharitaceae; genus Ottelia; species Ottelia alismoides. The sequence goes on along the minus strand of JAZKJV010004727.1, from coordinate 409,378 downwards.
TTTAATAAAAAATTTGGCCAAAGCTATCAAACATGCCATCAAGAGGTGGCATGAGGCGAGGAATAGGGACCTCATTTGGAAGGTTAGCTAGGTGATAGGGTTCAGTTAAGCAGACTGTCCAGTCACCTTGCACAATGCCTATCACCCCATTACATATTAGTCCTTTCATGCCTTTTTGCAATTTAACAATGCAAGGGACATCAAATAGTCATTGAATCATACAGGGGTTTAAATCGTAATTTGCAATTCTAATTGCAATTATCCTTTTCTTTTTTCCTCTTTGACTCATTTCGTGCTATTACTATTGTTTTTCCCCCATCATTTTATTGTTTCTGGCGTGGTCTTCCTCTATTTTTGGTAGTGTTACTCAATCCTGCGAATGAGCAACCCACACGAGGCACTATTGAAAGTTCACTTTTAATAATAATGAATAAAATGGTCCTATACAAGGTTCATCTTGCAAATGTCAGCTCATCTTGGAGTGCTATATCAATACTAGAAGCATGACTAAAGCGTCCGTTGAAATAAAATGCATTTATATGTTTGTAATCTTGATAAAGATAGAGAAGAGATGAGAAATGAGAGAGTATATGTAAGCAGGAAGTAGACTATGCTAGATCGAGTGTCGAGACTAAGTACCATGTAATGTCACTCGGTCCTCAAGGTTGTTGAAATCCTACAGGTTCAAATCAACATGTGCATCCACACTAATCTTGTAATGATTTTGTTATATTTTCTGAAAAACTGATTTTGTTATTCTAACAACAAAGCTTCCTCGATTTTGAAAGCAATCCTATCCAACACGATTGCACCAAGTACATTGAGATAAATTACCGTCTTACATGGGAGAAAATCGATGTTGGTCAGTTCTATATATCATCCATCAAAGCAGAAGATCAACTAATGTATGTGTTATCAATGGTCTTTCCATTGGGCAAGTGCAACAAGAGATGAATGCATGCAAGTTGGATACTGTTGACATCCATGCCCGACTTAATAGGGATTGTTGAGAGATGTATTAGAATAAACAGATCTTGGTTGTGGGAATGTTTAACTTATACTCCTATTCCTATAAATATTGTATACTCCATCAAGTGGAAAAGAAGAAAATTTGGCTACCTGTATGCACTAGGTTATCCATTCCACAATTTTTCCCTTCGAAATTCCGATTGAGAAGGTTTTCCACATAAATCATCATGTTCATGTATGTGCTGTTTTACTTGTTTTGCCATAAGTCCTAGTCTGCATGTAACCCATGCTTAAGCGTCACTTGTTAGTATGTAATTGTTTAGTGTTGATGTTATTGGCTAATATAGCCACAACATAGTTTTTCATTTTCTAATTTACTTCTATGTTCTATATTTCTATTTGTATCCCATTGGGACTATTATGTAATTGCCACCTATTGGTCTTTAGAGTTTCTCACTATATAAGAAACCCTGCATTCATGAATAAGCTAGTCGATTGCATTCTCATTCTTTTCTCCGTATGGTATAGAGAGACGAAGTCAGACATGAGCTTGTACCAAAATCCATGGCCACCATCCACCCTTTGCTCTCTCTCTCTCTCCCCCTCTCGATCGTGCGCGGCACCAACTCCACTTGCTACCACTCGCGTGTCACTATTAGGTCTCGTGCATGCCTCTTTTGTCGCCATTAGGCCATGTACATCATTAACACCACTCAAGACTCCCGTGCGCTGCCATGAGGTCCTGCGCTAGTCTCCCTTGCTGTTGCTAGGCCCCACATTGGTTCGCCTTATCGTCACAGTTGCTATCCTTATGTTGCTGGTCCTCTCACGGGACCCATACTACTGCAGGGTCCTCGCAAGGCTAGCCCGTCTTCTCTCTACCCCGTGCTGATCCCTCTCCATCAAGGGTTGATGCCCTAGACACCTTCTATATGCATGATTAGAGCATCCAACACTCTGTTGAACTCTCTCCATGCCCACGACGGCCACCACTCCTACTGATACCAAGCCTCTATTTTCCGCATCTTCTATGATGGTTCGGGGGACTTTTGTCATATTCAAGGGCACATATAATTATGTGCTTTGGTCTCGACCCTTCATGGTGTTCATCGGTGGCTAGAGGAAGATATCTATCTTGACAAAGTGATGTAACACGAAACGAATAATTAGGAAAAAATAGGACTTTTGTCTGTTCAATTTTGTCCAATTAGGTTTTCCGTCCTTTCAATCTGGGTCTAATTAAATTAAGGTTATGTTAGTTTATTTCCGTTCCATTGAGTCCGTCTTAATTTTTACTCTTATAATGAGATCGCATGCGATCTCCAATTATATATTTAGTCGGTTAGAGATATTTAGAGTCCAATTAGAGTATGTTGGGATTTGATTTTTATTCTATTTCTATTTTTTAATCCCGCCCCTACTATATAAATGAGATGGTAGTCTCGTCTTTGCTATGTCGGATTTATTTGCCCAGTGGTGCTGAACCGGGGGAGTGTGATAGGGGGTGAGGCCTTCGCCCTTGTGGAAGGGCATTTTGTCGTTGGCGCCGAGGTTCAGGGAGCTCTTCAGACCGGTGTTGGGGAGCGGTGAGTTATTCGCCTTTTGGAGGGACGATTGGACGGACGGGGGATGTCTTTCCGACCGTTTCCTCGATTGTTTGCGTTGGCTGCGGAACATGATGCGAGGGTGGCTAGCTGCTGGTCGGATGGGAATTGGATGCCTCTTTTTCGGTCCAATTTCTCCGACCAGCGTTTGGAGGAGTTTCTTGGCTTGTTGGAGTCGCTTAAGGAGATGTCGGGCCCTTCAGGGGGGCGCGACCATTGGATCTGGCGCAACGGGAGCTTCTCTGTTCGAATGGCGTATGCTGCGATTTGTCGATCGCCACCTTCTTTGTTGCCGGCTATGACAAGAGACTGCAAATTCCTTTGGGGACTGGGGCTTCCGGAGAGTATTGGCTTTTTCATGTGGTTGTTTAGAAGAGAAAGATTGATGACGCGCGAGAGATGCTCGAGGCTCTTGGGCTCGGTGATGAACGTCAAATTCGCCTCTTTAATAAAGATAAATAGGTCGTAGTATAGGAGACGAATTTGGTTCAGCAAAAACCACATACTTTGAATGCTGTGGAATATTTTACTTGGCAAGTTTACCAAGGTCGAACACAGGGACACGATTGCCTAATGTGTGTATTGAATTTTGATTCATCAAGCTCAGAGTAATTTAATCTCAATTTCAGGTCCACATGCAAATTATACAAAATACAAAGCGATGCTAAGATGTATGCATTTTTTTATTTTGTTTTTATGCAAGTTAAAGAGATGAATGAGCAAATATGCAGGAGAAATGATGCACAGATTAAACACTACAATTATACCCTAAAAATGATGAGCAACACAATATAAAATGAAGTCAGTGTCAATTTAATCACAATAATAAAGTGGTCATCCAATCAAAGAAAAACAAGGAGAGCAGGGTCTCAATTTCCACATAAAAATTCACCTTAATTAAAACAGGAGCAAATGAGACAAATAAGTATGCTAAAATGTAGAGGACAAAACAAGGATCAAAACGACACTAAAATCATGCAATTTGGATCTACGATGATCAAGTTATGCTAAAAACAGTGCAAGGGCATAATTGTAATAAAAATGCAATAAAAATAAAGGATAAACATTGCATTTAGGTCCCTGGAAGGACCTAAATGCAATTATGAAAAACCGCCTGGGCCCAGTTGCAATTTCACCATTTGCGCGCATGGACCTTTTTGTAATTTTGAAAACCTCAGAGGGGCTCCCTGTAAAATACCGAGGCACGCACGCGAGGCACGTGCCTGGGGACCAAAATGCAATTACTTGAAGTATCAGGGTCGATCATGCAAATTTCCCAGCACCTCACGTGCTACGCACGCAAGGGGCCAGGCTCGGGAGGGCCCTCAGCTTCGGACCACGTGGCAAGTGCTGGAGGCTCGGGTATAGGATCGGCAGACCTGAGGCTAGTGGTGCGGTTAGAGGCTCGGCTTGCCCACGTGTCACCATTGTAACCGTCCGATCCAGATGATCGGACGGAACCTGCTATTCATGCTCCTCCACAGATCACCGGAGAGGGCGGTGCTCCGGTGACCTGCCTGTGGCTCCACCGTGCTCTAACGGCGCGTCTGAAGGTCGGTGAAGTTCACTTGCTGCCTGGCGGAGATCCTGGAGCTCAGGCGAAGCTCCAAGGCTGATCGGGGATGCTGGTCGAAGGAGCTTCGCCGGAGGAGGATAGCCTGAAGAAGCTCCGACGCAAACTCCGGTCATTGAGGTCTTGCAAGGATTAGTTAGCCGAAGCGTGCGTGCGGAAGGTGCGTGAGTGTTTTGTGAGGTGAGTGGTGGCCTTAGGGTGATCGGAGGTGGAAGCCAAAGCTCCTCCTCCAGCGAGGTGGAGGAGGAGGTGGGTTGGAGCGGTTGGGGGTCTGGAGAAGGGGAGGGATGGTCGGCGAAGACGGAGGTGGCTGGGTGGAGCTAAGGAGCTGGTCGGATGGAGGTGAGAAGGTCTGTAGTCGGGGGTATAAATAGGAGAAAATAAGGAAAAACATACCGCCTCGCCGGAGCGAGGTGTGGCGGAGGAGGAGGCCTGGGCTGAGCACCGTAGGTGCTCGGGGTCTTCGCCCAGCGTACGCGGCCGGTGCACGGAGTTCGATGGCTGCCAGAGGAGCCGCTACTCGGCGGGGGAAACGCCGAGGGTCAACACCGGGTGCAACCCATCGTCGCCTCAACATTCTACCCCTCCGCTGTCACCGGAGGGGTGGAGGCTAGGGTTTAGCCCAATAGCGGTGGACGAGGGCTATTGGTGACGAAGGGGGGGTTTTATAGGAGGCGGAGCTCCGGCAGTTATGAGGTGCGGGGCGTTTTGAAATGGGGTTTTCATGGCGATGGAGTTAATGGAGGTGAGTGATGGAGGGCGTGCGAAGATGGCGGAAGAACAATGAGTGTAGTGGAGGTGTTACGACTAGGAGAGAAGGTCGGAGGTGAGAGTGAAAAAGGAAAGGGGGTACGGATGTTACGAGTTGTAACGACGAGGTATGGAGGAGGACGATGACCGGATGCCATTGGATCCAGCGATCCAACGGATTGGATGATAGCGTTGATGGAGGGTCGCGATTAGATCTTAGGATTAGATCCAGCGGTGTGGGGCTGAGCGCTGATGAGTGGTTTGATGGAGCGACGGTGAGATCCAACGGCGAGGATTGAAGAGGTGTCGTGGTGCGATAAGGAGCGTTGGATGATGGATGGATCGGATGGCTGCGATGAAGGAATGACGTGGCATGAGCTCGGCTGTGGGATAGGAAGAAGATCGGACGGCCAATGTGAAGGCGGGAAGGGGCGGTCGAGATCAGATCAAGGGATCTGATCTGATGGCTGAGAAGGGCACCGGTGATGGATGGCCCAGATGCGGTGAGAGGAAGAGCATCCTACGGCCCAGATTGGACGCCGGGTGGCGGAAAGGGAAGCAGGCCACGTGGGCGGCCCAGAGGGCGCCACGTGGCCTAATCAGAGTAATTTAAATATAAAAACAAAGAAAATTAGAAAAGAAATAGTTAGAGGCCGAATTTGGAAAAAGTCAAAACATGAAAGTTGCTCGTCTCGACGAGATCTACAACTTTCATGTTGGTCAAAAAGCCAAAAGAGGTCATATGTACAAAAGCTATTTTTGGGGGTATTTCAAGGGGATAAAAATACCAAGTTTGTGGTTTTGAGATTTTTTTGTATTTTTTATCTTTTTAAGGGTCAGTGAAATATAGACAACTTATCTACCTAATTTTTAGGGGTTTTTAATAATAAAATAATTACAAGAAGAATAAAGGGAATTAAAAACAGTAAATTAATGGTAATTTATACACAATATAGTACACGATAAAAACAAAGAATTAAAGGTGATTTTATTGGATTATTTAAGATAGGGGTTTTAATAAGTGGCTTTTAGCATGATGAATACGAGATTCATCATACCCCTATACTTAAACCATGCTCGTCCTCGAGCATCTAAAGAATGAAGGAGTCGGATTAATTCCTTACAGTGCGCGTGAAATTTTCAAGGCTTGATCTTTCGAAGATCCTTGACCTAAGTGATCCTAAAATTCCGGGTTTATCCAAGCCTTAGTCAGAAGGAATCCGACTTCTCTGATTATCAGACTCTCTTTTTGTACATATAATATAAGGATATGACATTTAGTGTACTGCATTTCATGAGAGCCGAGTCGATGCATCACTCAAAGTTCCAGTCCCAAAGACTCTCCTCTAGACCTAATCCTCAATACTAGGGAATAAGTCTGTTCTTGCTTCAGTCAACCGTCTCTATAGTTTGTCAGACTTGAAAGTGTAGATGGACGGCCAGATGATGGAGGGACATGGGATTGTGTCTATATTTCTCACCCTCACATTGGAATAAGGGGCCTCTCGTGTGCCTTTACTCAACACATGTAAATTATTATTTTGTTGATCAATGTGTCCGTCATGAGAGTTGGAGTCGTCTGCACTTGTTTTTCTGGGATTACACCGGGGTGTGTCTTTTCTGAGTATCTAAGATACCTTCGACACCCAGACTTGTATCGCTTACGATGCAGAGCCCTTTTATGGTGTCAGCCCGACTCCTTGGTCCTAATTAGCGCTTGGTCCAAGTGGACACTTTGAGAATGTTTGGGAGCGCTCGCCATCGGTGGAAGCTCATTTGGAATTTGACTTTGGATTTAGAGCTTTTCTTTGACATTTCATTTCTTTTGTTGGCTAGCTCTACTGCTTTTACCAAGAGATTGGCGCACACTGATCAACAAGTTCCTTTAAATTTCATCACACCCTGGCACATAGGTAAATATCAAAGAGATAGCATATGAATCTTGTTCACATACTGACTAGGGTTTTTGCTGACACTCAGGTTTTCTGAAGCCTTCATTAACTTTATCCCATCCTCGAATATCATTATATCGGGTCTAAACTTAAATCTATGGTCTTAGTTCCTCAAGTGATATCTCAACTCAGCTCATCAATCATGCAGTTGTGGAAGTGACTGTGCTGATCATATTTTCTTGAAGGTAGAGATGAAGAGTGTAATATAGCACTCAAATCTTTCAAACCAGAGGAGTGTGGATATTTAAGTCTTGAGAACCCTAATGACTAAGGCATGTTAACTCAGACTCTCAAGATCCCAGAGATCCAGTGTCCTCAAAATCCACAAGCCTTGCGTGAGTGTGAATGTGTCAGGAATACACCAACTCCTTGGGTTAGTGAATTTTTGTGTGATTTTTGGCTTTTGCAAATTTTTATGAGTTTTAGTTTTTAATTTTTTTTAATTCCTCGGAGAGACAATGACTAGACCAGGCTCAAATAAAAGTATACACTTTCAGCCAGTATGGGTGTAAGTACGGGCCGAGGCCCGTGTTACTTGAGGACGGGGCCGTATGCGATGTCCTCTAAACCACCCACTCTGCTAAGGGAGACCGAGGTTCCCTCACTGAAAATGCCTACTAAACCTAGTAGTCAGAATCAAATTCCAAGAAAGATTTTCAGTTTTTCAATTTTTTTAATACATGAATATTTACAAAAATTAATCCCTCAATTTTAATAATTTTTACAGGTTTTTACTCAGTTCACTAGTTTACCAAAACCCAGCCCGAAAAATAAAATTTTAAAAAGTTTTAAAAACGCGAGCTAAAGCTAAAGTAAATATACAATATTATACGATTATACGATATACCCCCCTATACCTAAATTTTGCTATGTCCTCATAGCACAAGTGCCATGAAGCCAAGGCTCAGTTCAAATATAGGGTGATATAGCGAACTGAGGAGGAGGGTCCGCCTATACTTAGGCCAAAATTGGCCTAAGTACAGGAAGACGGGACGAGGGATGGATGAGCAGGCAGATCCCCCCTATACTTAGGCTACAAATAGCCGAAGTAAGGTCTGCGTTAGGGGGGAGGGGTTCTATGATACAGGGTTGAGGGGGAGGGGGTTCGTGAGAAATAGACACACAGAGCGAGAGATAGAGATAGATATATAGAGAGAGAGAATGAAATATACAGGGGGAGGGTGGAAGTGAGTATGTGCAGGTGTAGGTGTGTGTGTGGGGGGGATATTTTTTTTTGCGTACAATATGCAAAAACTGAAAATAAATATGCAGATGCAATATTTTTTTACAACATGCAATGCAATTTGACTGATAAAAAAAAATCCTAGAATTTCTTCACGGCTTCTTTTGCGGCCTCTTCAGCGGAAGCTCCCGACTTCGCGCCTCCATGACGATCAGGCGTCCCCGATTTTCATGGGCCCTGCCACAAAAGAGAAAAGTTAGAAACTCAGAGAATTAAATCAGCAAATAATATGCAAAGAAATGATGCATGAAATGAGGACCTAAAAATTTTTGAAATAATTTAAAAAAAATCAAAATTCAAAAATTAAGCAAAGCCGTATCCCCGGCAACAGCGCCATTTAATGAACGTCAAATTCGCCTCTTTAATAAAGATAAATAGGTCGTAGTATAGGAGACGAATTTGGTTCCGCAAAAACCACAGACTTTGAATGCTGTGGAATATTTTACTTGGCAAGTTTACCAAGGTCGAACACAGGGACACGGCTGCCTAATGTGTGTATTGAATTTTGATTCATTAAGCTCAGAGTAATTTAATCTCAATTTCAGGTCCACATGCAAATTATACAAAATACAAAGCGATGCTAAGATGTATGCATTTTTTTATTTTGTTTTTATGCAAGTTAAAGAGATGCATGAGCAAATATGCAGGAGAAATGATGCACAGATTAAACACTACAATTATACCCCAAAAATGATGAGCAACACAATATAAAATGAAGTCAGTGTCAATTTAATCACAATAATAAAGTGGTCATCCAATCAAAGAAAAACAAGGAGAGCAGGGTCTCAATTTCCACATAAAAATTCACCTTAATTAAAACAGGAGCAAATGAGACAAATAAGTATGCTAAAATGTAGAGGACAAAACAAGGATTCAAACGACACTAAAATCATGCAATTTCGACCTACGATGCTCAAGTTATGCTAAAAACAATGCAAGGGCATAACTATAATAAAAATGCAATAAAAATAATGGATAGATATTGCATTTAGGTCCCTGGAAGGACCTAAATGCAATTATGAAAAATCGCCTGGGCCCAGTTGTAATTTCACCATTTGCGCGCAGGGACCTTTTTGTAATTTTGGAAACCTCAGAGGGGCTCCCTGTAAAATACCGAGGCACGCACGTGAGGCACGTGCCTGGGGACCAAAATGCAATTACTTGAAGTATCAGGGTCGATCATGCAAATTTCCCAGCACCTCACGTGCTACGCACGCGAGGGGCCAGGCTCGGGAGGGCCCTCAGCTTCGGACCACGTGGCAAGTGCTGGAGGCTCGGGTATAGGATCGACAGACCCGAGGCTAGTGGTGCGGTTAGAGGCTCGGCTTGCCCACGTGTCTCCATTGTAACCGTCCGATCTAGATGATCGGACGGTACGTGCTATTCATGCTCCTCCGCAGATCACTGGAGAGGGCGGTGCTCCGGTGACCTGCCCGTGGCTCCACAGTGCTCTAACGACGCGTCTGAAGGTCGGTGAAGTTCACTCGCTGCCTGGCGGAGATCCTGGAGCTCAGGCGAAGCTCCAAGGCTGATCGGGGATGCTGGTCGAAGGAGCTTCGCCGGAGGAGTATAGCCTGAAGAAGCTCCGACGCAAACTCCGGTCATTGAGGTCCTGCAAGGGTTAGTTAGCCGAAGCGTGCGTGCGGAAGGTGCGTGAGTGTTTTGTGAGGTGAGTGTTGGCCTTAGGGTGATCGGAGGTGGAGGCCAAAGCTCCTCCTCCGGCGAGGTGGAGGAGGAGGTGGGTTGGAGCGGTTGGGGGTCTGGAGAAGGGGAGGGATGGTCGACGAAGACAGGGGTGACTGGGTGGAGCTAAGGAGCTGGTTGGATGGAGGTGAGAATGTCTGTAGTCGGGGGTATAAATAGGAGAAAATAAGGAAAAACATACCGCCTTGCCGGAGCGAGGTGTGGTGGAGGAGGAGGCCTGGGCTGAGCACCGTAGGTGCTCGGGGTCTTCGCCCAGCGTGCGCGGCCGGTGCACGGAGCTCGATGGCTGCTAGAGGAGCCGCTACTCGGCGGGGGAAACGCCGAGGGTCAACACCAGGCGCAACCCATCGTCGCCTCAACATTCTACCCCTCCACTGTCAACGGAGGGGTGGAGGAGGCTAGGGTTTAGCCCAATAGCGGTGGACGAGGGCTATTGGTGACGGGGGGGGGGGGGGTTATATGAGACGGATCTCCGGCGGTTATGAGGTGCGGGGCGTTTTGAAATGGGGTTTTCATGGCGATGGAGTTAATGGAGGTGAGTGATGGAGGCATGCGAAGATGGCGGAAGAACATGGAGTGGAGTGGAGGCGTTACGACTAGGAGAGAAGGTCGGAGGTGAGAGTGAAAAAGGAAAGGGGGTACGGATGTTACGAGTTGTAACGGCGAGGTCTGGAGGAGAACGATGATTGGATGCCGTTGGATCCAGCGATCCAACGGCTTGGATGATAGCGTTGATGGAGGGTCACGATTAGATCTTAGGATTAGATCCAGCGGTGGGGGGCTGAGCGCTGATGAGTGGTTTGATTGAGCGACGACGAAATCCAACGACGAGGATTGAAGAGGTGTCGTGGTGCGATAGGGAGCGTTGGATGATGGGTGGATCGGATGGCCGCGATGAAGGAATGACGTGGCGCGAGCTCGGCCGTGGGATAGGAAGAAGATCGGACGGCCAATGTGAAGGCGGGAAGGGGCGGTCGAGATCAGATCAGGGGATCTGATCTGATGGCTGAGAAGGGCACCGGTGATGGAGGGCCCAGATGCGGTGAGAGGAAGAGCATCCTACGACCCAGATTGGGCGCCGGGTGGCGGAAAGGGGAGCGGGCCACGTGGGCGGCCCAGAGGGCGCCCCGTGGCCCAATCAGAGTAATTTAAATATAAAAACAAAGAAAATTAGAAAAGAAATAGTTAGAGGTCGAATTTGGAAAAAGTCAAAACATGAAAGTTGCTCGTCTCGACGAGATCTACAACTTTCATGTTGGTCAAAAAGCCAAAAGAGGTCATCTGTACAAAAGCTATTTTTGGGGGTATTTTCAAGGGGATAAAAATACCAAGTTTTTGGTTTTGAGATTTTTTTTGTATTTTTTATCTTTTTAAGGGTCAGTAAAATATAGACAACTTATCTACCTAATTTTTAGGGGTTTTTAATAATAAAACAATTACAAGAAGAATAAAGGGAATAAAAACAGTAAATTAATGGTAATTTATACACAATATAGTACACGATAAAAACAAAGAATTAAAGGTGATTTTATTGGATTATTTAAGACAGGGGTTTTAATAAGTGGCTTTTAGCATGATGAATACGAGATTCATCAGTCGGTGTCAGACAGATGCCTCCTCTGTGGGTTGGAGATTGAATCGATTTGCCATCTCTTCTTCAGGTGTACCGCCATGCGGACGATCTGGTTCGATGCTGAGCTAGATTTTGTGAGTACGGACAATGTTGCCTCCTTCTGCGGGAGCCTGGTGGCGGCCAAGGATCGTTCACGTTGGGATCTTCTTCACCCGATCGTCGCGGTTTGGGCGGTCTGATTGGCTAGGAACGCGCTGGTTTTATCTGGTCATAGATTTTATAAAGAAAATGTTTTTGGTCAGGTAGCGTGGGTGCTAGATTCGTGGCTCTGACATGGGCCTTTTTCTTTTTGTTCTTATTTGCTTATTTTTGTATTATCTCGGTTACTCTTGCAATAAAAAGCTTAGGATGAACGCCTTTGAGTGTATCCCCCTTTTTTGGATTAAAAAATAAAAAAATAAAAGGCCATATGGATATCGATATCGTACCAGTTCGTCCGAAAAAGGATATATCGGGATATATCGCCGATATCGATGGAAATGTCAAAAATAACCCAAAAATTGCATTTTTTTTGTTTTTTCAGAAAATAATATTGTCTAAGATATTTAAACAACAAATAACCTACAAATATATACTTATATTAGATATACGGTTGTTTATACGCCATATATTGCACACACCGATCATTTCGAACATATCTATGTTAATGTTGATTCTTGACTTATAGATATTGGAAATGGAGTTCGTCCAAATTCTTAGAACACTAAATAACTTACAAATATACTCTTAGATCACACATATCGATTATATATTACCTTTATATTGTACATATCGATCATATTGAACATATCACTGGTATTGTTAATTGTTGGCCTATAGATATTGGAATTGGAAATTGAGTTTGTCGAAGTTCTTAAAACACTAAATAACTTACAAATATACTCTTAGATCACACATATCGATCATCTATGACCCTTACTGAATCCAATCATTTTTGACCGATTCGGACCGATATGACGATATATCACTCAAGGTTCAGGAAAGCGGTATGCGTATGCGTTCGGACAGGTCACTGAATAACGCTTAAGCGGTATGCGGGGGCATATGCGGGGTATATGCAGTTCTACGCGGTTTCCTAATTTTTTATTTAAAAATAAATAAATATATACAAAAGTGACTACAATAGAATAAATTTATGTATAATTATGGTCCAACAGAAGATCTAAGAAAAATAACTTTCATATAGAGTTCAAAACAATCTCTATCAATCAAATATCAATACTTCAATAGAATGGTTAGCACATAAAATGCCTCTATTGTTGAATATAATGTCATTTATCTCTGTCGTTATATTTATAACTGATCCTCCATCAAAAGTACCAAACTTTACATATAATATATTGCATTCATAATAACTATTAGTTGACTAAATTAGTTTGCTAAATTATTAGTACATCATTCTTTTTCTTCATTGCGTGTTTACTCCAATCTCGCAGTACGACTACTTTGATGATGGATTTAAATGGTCATGGAATGCTTGGTTGGCATACATGCAAAAGCAAGGAAAACATGGCACAAAACACAATAGAAATGTGGCACAAATTAAAAAATAAAAAATAAATAAAAAATGTATATGCGGCCGCACAGACCGCATATGCGGCTTGCATAAGCGCACAGGGCGCATAATGGGGGGCTTCATGAAAGCGGTGCGCTGAGGGCACCGCATACGCATATGCGACCGCACGGGCCGCTTTCGTGAATACTGTCACTGATATATCGATTATATATCACCGATATCCTAGTAAATAGATATGCACCCATATATCGATATCCTCTGCCTCTCGATGCTGATATATCGACGATTATATTGCGACATGACCTTCTATGGTCCCAGTCTTGTCTTTCGGCTCATCTTGTGTCAAAATATGCTTCTTGCCATGGTTCTGTAAGAGATTCATGAACTGTATCACCCACAACTCGTAGTTTGTGCTATCCATCTTGACAATAGGTGTCATGCCCTTAAAGGCACATGTGGATAAAATATCAACTCTGTTTTCTGAATAATGGCGGATTGGTACACGCTTCCGACCGTCGACCGATGATAGGATGTCTACACGGACATCAAGGAGGATGGTTATGGGTGTAGACTCATACAACAACCAACGTAAGCAAACTCGTCCGTGGTAGGGGTTGATGGAGTCCACAGTTGCCTGATTTCACTTTAAACGGAACAAAAAACGAAGCAAAATCAGACCAAAAGTTGGCCAAATTAGGCTGTATTAGACCAACTAAGGCCAAGTAACGTTGCAGCCAGGGTCGATGTTGTACAACAGCGCTGTTGGGCATTGTTGTTGTGCGACACTGTTGTGCAACGACGTTACTAGGTTGCGTTGCTGTGCAACAGTGTTGGACGAGATCCAGGGACGTATGGCAACCAAGTGCTGTTGCATCCCAGGCGGCGGGCCCGGGGAGAGGAGAATGATGACGTTGGTGCACGGAGGAAGGGGGCGACAGTGGCATGCGTGGGGCTTGCGGGTGGGCAAGGATTTAAGACATTGGCTTCGGTCTAGGACCACCGTTCTGATACCATGTTGAGGGAAATAGAGTTGTTTATTCATGAGGCCCTATGGTTCCTGTTGGGAAAAGAGACTTCGTTATTGATTCAGAAAACCCTAGGCTCTCTTATATAGGGAGAGACCTAAAGGGTAAATTACAGAGAGGTCTATATAAAATAAAGAAATAACGATAAACAACATAAAGAGATAGTGAAACTACGAACTATTTCTACACTCCCCCTCAAGGTGGAGCATAGATATCTATCATGCTCAGCTTGGATGAACATTTTTGAAACGGTCCTCTGAGTAGTGGCTTGGTGAATATATCTGCTGTCTGATCTCCCGAGCTCACATGGGCAGTAGATATCAATCCTCTCTGGATCAAGTCCCTCGTGTAATGGCAGTCAACTTCGATATGCTTGGTCCTTTCATGGAAAGCTGGATTGTTGGCAATAAACAATGCTGCCTGATTGTCACACTGGAGCTTCATAGGCAGGGGCACAGCTACATGTAGATCTTCTAGTACAGAGCGAACCCACATCATCTCCGTGCTGGCTTGAGCCATGGCCCTATATTCAGATTCTGCACTGGACCTTGCCACGACAGTTTGTTTCTTGCTTTTCCAAGAAACCAAAGAGCCTTCAATAAACACTGCAAACCCTGAGGTTGATTTTCGGTCCTTAGGACATCCTGCATAGTCTGCATCTGCACACGCTGAGACAGATAAGTCTGTGTCCTTCCTGAATAGTAGCCCTGACCCTGGAGAAGACTTCAGATATCTCAGGATCATGTGTATAGCATCCATGTGAACCTGTATGGGCTGCTCCATAAATTGGCTCACCCTGCTAACAGCAAATGCAATGTCTGGACGAGTAATGGTAATGTAGAGGAGTTTTCCCACCATTTCTCTATATCTCCTCTTATCCACTTCATCTGTGTCACCATCATATAACTTCATGCTGGGGTCCATGGGAATACTAGATGGTTTGCACCCATCCATGCCAGTCTCAGTCAGGAAGTCAGTAATATACTTCCGTTGTGTCATCACCAAGCCTTGTGCATTCCTTGCAAATTCCAACCCCAGAAAATATCTTAGGGTTCCAAGGTCCTTTGTAACGAACTGACTGCCTAGGAATGCCTTTGCCCTCTTTATGCCATGAACATCATCTCCTGTAACAAGAATATCATCCACATAGACCATAATGACAACCGTACCTGCCGATGACTTCTGGACAAACAATGAGTGATCGGCATTTGACCTCTTGAATCCCTGTTGCTCAATCAGGTTAGACAACTTCTGGAACCATGCTCTGGGACTCTGTTTGAGACCATATATCGCCTTGTGAAGTCTACAAACCATGTGCTTCTCCCCCTCAGCAGTAAACCCAGGTGGCTGCTGCATGTAGACTTCCTCCTGTAGGTCACCGTACAGAAAGGCATTCTTCACATCCAGTTGACATATGCTCCAATCACGTACCACAGCAACAGATAATAGAATACGAAGTGTAGAGTGCCTCGCCACTGGAGAGAAAGTATCCATGTAATCCACACCGTAGGTTTGTGTAAACCCACGGGCAACCAAGCGTGCTTTGTATCTATCCAACGTGCCATCTGCATGATATTTGACTGTAAAGACCCATTTACAGCTCACAATGGATGCATCAGAAGGTGCAGGAACCAAGGACCAAGTGCCACGAGACTGTAGTGCCCTCATTTCGTCCTCCATTGCTAATCTCCAGCATTCATTCTGTAAGGCCTCCTGGTATGTCCGTGGTATATCCACGGAAGACAAGGCTGTGACAAATCTCTGAAAATCCCCAGTGAGACGGTGAAAGGAAACCTGTGAAGCGAAAGGATACGAGGCACATTGCCTCCTTTGCTTCCGAATAGCAATCGGAACATCAAGATCATCATCTGCTGTACTAGATGGAGTAGTGTCTGCCTGTACTGAAGGATCCTGCACATGTACCAAATCTGACCCGTCAGTAGTAATGCCATCTGAACATACCTGAGGCGTGATGATCGGCTGGAGTGTAGTCTGAGCAGGACCCGACCGACGTTTATAGAATATAGGTAACGGTGATATGATGGGCCTTGGAATGGGTGGAGGTGGAGGAGGTGGTGGGGGTGGTGGAGGATGTGCTGGCATGGAGACAGACACAGGGGAAGACTCAAGTGTACTCAATGTAGGTGGTGGAGGAACATAGATATCATCAGTGGTAGTGGATGGTACCATTCTGTCACCTGCAGGAGAGAAATACATGACAGACTCAAAGAAAGTGACATCGGCACTCACAAAGTACCTCTTAGTTGTGGGATCATAACACCGGTAGCCCTTCTGAGTTCTGGAATAACCAACAAAGACGCACTTGACTGCTCTAGGAGAGAGTTTGTCAAGTCCGGGAGATAGACGATGCACAAAAGCAACAGTACCAAAGACACGTGGAGTTAGTGAGAATAACTCCTTATCTGGAAAAATAATGGACATAGGTATCTTTTCACCAAGGACTGAGGATGGCATTCGGTTGACCAGATAACAAGCAGTAAGAACAGCATCGCCCCAGAACGAAATAGGGGCACAACTCTGAATCAACAATGTACGAGTAATATCTAAGAGATGGCGATGCTTCCTTTCCGCGACACCATTTTGTTGTGAGGTATATGCACAAGTGGTTTGGTGAATAATGCCCTTTGATGACAGGAATTGTGAAAGTAAGCGTGTACAAAATTCAAGGGCATTATCGGTCCGAACATATTTGACATTTGCAGAAAAGACATTGAACACTTCATTAATCAAGTTTTTGATCACATTTCCTGCTTCAGATTTATTTTTCAAAAGAAAGACCCATGACACACGAGAGAAATCATCCACTACCACAAGATAAAACCTGTGTCCCTGATGATCGGGAACACGACTTGGACCCCATATATCTATATGTAACAACTCAAAAGGGGAGCTACTGCTCCGACTCAGACGACGTGGGAAGCTCGACCTGTGATGCTTTCCCAACTGACACGCTTCACATTGAAACGAAGAACTAGGAGAGATCTGAGGCAGAAGATGGCACATTTTCTGAAGTGGAAGGTGACCAAATCGGAGATGCCAAATGTACGGAGAGACTGGTCCAACAGAATGAGTGGAGACACCAGCATATGAATCCCGGACCAGCCGATATAAACCATTCTGCTCAGAGCCACAGCCAATCACCTTGCCCGTGAGTATGTCCTGAAAAATGAGAGAAGACGGGTCAAATATGGCACGACAATTCAAATCCTTCGTAATCTGACTAATAGATAGCAAATTCATTGAGAACTTAGGAGCATGCAGAACATTCTGTAATTGCAAAGTGGAGGACAGGAAAACCTCCCCCTGTCCAATAAGGGGCGAATGGGTACCATCTGCTATCTGCACTGAACGACCGGGAGGAATGTCCCTGTAGGCCCGTAATCTACCTCTATCTCGGCAGAGATGATGTGTGGCTCCAGAATCAATAATCCAGTCAGATATATCATGAGGTGTAGTAGATCTACCTGAGGAGCTTGCGGCTGCAGAAGAACTGGCAGAGGCAGTGGCAGCAATATCTGAGGAACCACCAGACGAATCACCAGAAGCATGTGGCATAATCTCTCGGAGACGGGCCACAAGTTCGTCAAATCGACTATCTGCAGTAGAAATCAGTGGAGACTGAGAGTGCTCTGCAATACGTGCTGACGCTGGAAATCCATGCTTCGAATAGCATGTCTCCTCCGAGTGTCCTGTGCGATGACAATAGGAGCATGTCTGACTAAAGCGACCACCCCTCCCCTGGGGTCCACGGCCACGTCCACGACCACGGCCAGATGGTGGTCCACCTCTCCCACGCGAGACTGCCATCGCTGAAGGAGGTGGAGTAGAAGAGCTGGAGGAGACTGGAATGCGGCTAAGCCGTCTGTAAACATCCTCAACTGGAGGAATAACTGCATCAGCGAGAATCTGAGATCGAGCTGCATCGTACTCAGGGTCAAGAGCCGCAAGTAGAACACCAACCATGGTGGCGTTTCGAAACGCCTTCTGCTGCTCAGGAGTTGCAGTCAGAGGGATGATACTGTATAACTTCTCGAACATCCCTCTTAGGGATGTATAAAGAGAATGGAGAGGTCTGCCGCTCTGCTTCATTGTGAATATGTCGTGCTGAAGCTGCAACATCTTCGTCTCATTTCGCACTTGCGAATATGTGGCGGCAAGAATTTCCCACATTGCCTTAGCAGTGGGCTGATGGAGGACGTCGTTGGCAATCTCCGTCGTTAAGGTGCCGGACAACCAGACCTTTGCATAGGAATCATCAGCCTCCCATGAGGCATAGATCCCAGTCTTCTCTGCGGGCTCATCCTCGGTAAGAATATGTTTCTTACCATTCGACTTCATAAGGCTCATGAACTGCATAGCCCAGAGCTCATAGTTAGACCCGTCCATCTTGACTATTGGCGCAGGACCTTTGAATGCGCCGGTGGAGGGCATATCAACTTTTGATTCTGACATACTGCCGCTTGGAGAAGAACTAGGATATGTAGACGTGATGCTGGATGTCTACAAAAACTGCATCGGATTAGAGTGCGTATGTAGACGTTACGCACTCAAATCCATAGAACGGATGTGGAAGAAACTAGGGCACGCCTAACAAGAGGCTGACAACCCTTTCAGCGGCTAGGAGCCGCTAGAAGACCTTGTGCGTGTTGCTGTTCACGCACCCGGAGGACGTGCGCGGACAGCAGATGGAGATGCCGCCTATTGGCGGAGGCCGCTGGGGGCTGGGATCCAACCAGATGGAGGGCTGGACCCAACCGCAGCGATGGAAGGCTGCCGCTGGAGATGGAGAAGGAGATAGCGGCGGCGATTGAGGGCTGCCGCTGCGATTCCGAGAAGAGGGAGGCGGGTGGGGAAGGGGCGGCGGGAGGGAGGAGAGCCCTAGGGTGGCTCTGATACCATGTTGGGAAAAGAGACTTCGTTATTGATTCAGAAAACCCTAGGCTCTCTTATATAGGGAGAGACCTAAAGGGTAAATTACAGAGAGGTCTATATAAAATAAAGAAATAACGATAAACAACATAAAGAGATAGTGAAACTACGAACTATTTCTACAGTTCCCTTATATAGAGGAGAAACCTATTGTGCAAATTACATAGAGTGGACAGAAAGAAAGGAGAATACATAAAAGGGATACAAGCTAACAGATATCTCAACATCATTCTAACACTTCTTGGGCCTTACTCGCCTTCTCTTAGCTGGCTCAACATCCCAAATCTCGCATCTCCTAACTGGTGTATCAACCAACTCCATTGCAAATGACCAAACCATCTTAAACGATTTTCTCCCATCTTATCCTCTATCGGAGCTACA
The DNA here is from genome assembly GCA_037367405.1 of Ottelia alismoides. Taxonomy (NCBI): domain Eukaryota; kingdom Viridiplantae; phylum Streptophyta; class Magnoliopsida; order Alismatales; family Hydrocharitaceae; genus Ottelia; species Ottelia alismoides. The sequence goes on along the minus strand of JAZKJV010004727.1, from coordinate 390,078 downwards.
CCAACTTTCCTTTTGATCGCATCATTCCGAATCCGATCTTTTTGTATATGGCCACTCGTCCACCTATACATTCATTTCTGCTACTGTTATTCTCTCAACAGATCTATGGTTTACAGGCTAACATTCAGATCCATAGAGCATAGCAGGTCTTACAGTTGCTTTGTAATCTTTCCTTTGATTTTCAAAGGAATTTTCTTATCACATAAAATAATAGAGGCTCCTCTCCACTTTAGCCAACCTTCATTTATTCTTCAAGTGGCTCTGCTATTGCAAATACGGATGCTCCATTAAAAATGCCAGTTGCACTGCTAAAATCCAAAAGGCAAAGTATTTTGCACTCCTTGTCATATTTTTCTTCTACTGATTGCCAAACATGTCACTGGCGAGAAGATGGATGCGCTTATTTCCAAGGGCACATGGGGCCTTGTAGCATGTTTGCTATGCACACCTCTTGTTGCTTGCAGATGTATCTTTACAACCAAACACTCTACAGATGGCTTCATTGACTGATTGAACGCATGGCTTGTAATGAAAGGCTTCACTTAAACCTACATTGTTAACTACTTTGAGACCTCTTTTGTGGCAATGATCTGATCTATTCGCACATATCATCTTTTGCTGCTAACGAGGATTGACCCATCTCTTAACTTGATGTCGAATGCCTTCCTCTATGGTCACCAAGAGAAGGAGGTTTACATGTTACATCCATTGGGTTATTTTGTCGCGGGGGAGTATATATGTCGACTACATAAGGTCATATATGGCTTAAAGCAGAGTTTACCAGCATGGTTTGGCATACTTACGTCTGAGATCAGCTCTCTGGTTTTCCATAGGACGTCATATGAATATTCTATGTCCAATAGGCGGAGGTTGTCGGGTACTGTGGTACTTGTTTTTTATGTTGATGACGTGGTTATACCTTATAACGGACGATGACATGGCGTGCATTCTTGAGATCAAGGCCTTCCTTCAGAAGGTATTTGTCACCGAGGACCTTGGTCAACTTAAATACTTCCTAGATGTTCAGGTGATACACTGTGCAGAGAGATTAGACCTGTCACATAATAGAAGTTGGCTTACTTGGATGCAAACAAGACATCCTAGTAGAATTACGAAGACAATGCTACCTATACAGATCATTTGTTTGAAGACACTACTTGATATAGAAGCCTAGTGGGAAAATTGCTTTATCTCACAGTCACTAGGCCAGATATATCATGTGCTATGAGAAGAGCTAGCCAATATATGGAAAAGTGCATTACAATCATTGACATGATGTTCTTTTGATCATTCGATACTTTAAGGACTCTACAAGGAAATGACTTCTTTTATGTGTTAACAATTAGGCTGATACCACCGCCTACGTAGATGCCGATTATGATAGTTCTCTAGACGACAGGCGGTCCACCATTGGTTACACCATGATTGTTGGTGGAAACCTTGTTACATGGTGAATATTTGAAAAAAGGGAAAACATTGTTTATTCCTCGAACCCTTGGCTCTCTTATATGGAGAAGAGACCTATGGGTAAATTACATGAGATAGACAAAAGAACAGAAAATAAGAAAATCGTACAAAGACACTAACATAACTCTACACTCCCCTCAAGATGGAGCATAAATGTCAATCATGCTTAGCTTGGATGAGCATTTCTGGAAAGGCTCTTTGAGCAATCCGTAGAGCTGACATGAGAGGTAGAGATAAAACCTTTCTGAATCATGTCCCTTGTATAGTGCAGCTCACTTCAATATCTTTGGTTCTCTCATGAAATGCAGGATTGTTTGCAATGAACATGGATGTCTGGTTATCACATTGTTGCTGCATAGGAATAGGTACATCTATACGTAGATCTGTTACTGTCAGTACTGCTCGAACCCATATCATTTCTGTACTGGCTTGTGGCATAACCTTGTATTCAGACTCAGCGTTGGACTTAGCAACCACAGTTTGCTTCTTACTCTTCCAAGAGACAAGAGAGATGCCAACTAAAACCGCAAAGCCCGAAGTGGACTTTCTATCCTTTGGGCATCCTGCATAGTTGGCATCAATGCATGCAGAAATAGTGAGTGTTGCCCCTTTCGGAATAATAATCCTGCAACTAGAGAAGATTTTATGTATCTCAAAATCATATATACAACATCCATGTTTACCTGTCAGGGTTGTTCCATGAATTGACTCACCCGACTAACTGCAAATGAAATATCCGGCCTAGTTATAGTAACATAAAGAAGATTCCCACTATCTCTCTGTTTCTTCTCTTGTCCACCTTTGTATCATCATCATGTAACCTCATACTAGGGTCCATAGGAGTGGTAGCAAGTCGACATCCAATCATTCATGTTTCAATTAGCATATTGGTCGCATACTTCCGTTGGGTCACCACAAGACCCTGCTGGTTTCTGGCGAATTCCAACCCCAAGAAATACCGTAAGGTGCCAAGGTCCTTTGTAACAAAATATCGGCCAAGAAATTCCTTAGCCTTTTTTATACCATGCATGCCATCACCTGTAACTAGTATGTCATTAACATATACCATAATATCCACCGTACCTCTAGGAGTTTTCTGTACAAACAGTGAATGATCCGCATTTGACCTATGAAATTCCTGCTTCTCAATTAAATCCGAGAGCTTCTGAAACCATGCCATTGGACTCTGTTTAAGGCCATATATTGCCTTTTGAAGTCTACAAACCTTCATATACTCCCTCTCAGCAACAAACCTAAGAGGCTGCTGCTACATGTAGACTTCTTTCTATAGGTCTCCATACAAAAAGGCATTTTAACATCAAGCTGAAAAAAAGGCCAATCACCTACCACAACAACAGAAAGAAGAATACAAAGAGTAGAATGATGAGCCACTGGGGAGAATGTGTCTAGATAATTTACTCCATATGTCCGAGTAAATCCATGAGCAACCAGTTTGGCTTTATACCGATCTAAAATCCCGTCTGCATGGTATTTAATAGTAAACACCCACTTGCAACTGACAATGGATGCTCCATTAGTAGTAGGAACCAAACTCCAGGTACCACGTGATTGTAAGGAAGCTATCTCCTCTTCCATAGCCAGTCGCCATCGACTATCCTTCAAAGCCTCCTGATAATTCTGTGGGATTTCCACGACAGACAATGCAACTGCAAATTTCATGAATTCCCCAGTCAAGCGAGCAAATGAAGCGATGGATGCTAACATATATGATGTACAAATACGCTTTTGCTTTTGAAGCACAATTAATAAGTCCAGATCATCAACCGGTATGTCCTTCCCCTGTAAAGAACCCTGCTCAGGCAAATCATCAGACCCATCATTAGGAACCATGAGAACATACCTGATGTGTGCTAGATGATGAGCAGTGACCATGAGAAGAAGCAGGCCGCCGGGTATAATAATGTGGCAACGATGGGATAAGGACAATAGGAGCTGAGGGTATAGAAGGCGGTGGTGATGGTGATGAAGGTGACGAAGATGGTAGTGGTGGCATGTAGATTTCATCATCTGAGTTAGACGAAGTTAACCGATCACCTGTAGGAAAAATACATCGCAGACTCAAAAAAGATGACATCAGTGCTAACATAATACTTCCTGCGCAGAGGATCATAGAATCTATACTCTTTTTATGTTCTGGAGTACCCGACAAAGACACACTTGACTGCTCTAGGAGAGAGCTTGTCAAGACCGAGAGACAACTAGTGAACAAAGGTGACTGAACCAAAGACTCGAGGAGTAAGTGAGAACAATTCCTTCTCAAAAAATGCAAGTAAAAAGGGAATTTTCTCACCCAAGACAGACGAAGGCATGCGATTCACGAGATAGCATGTTGTAAGAACAACATCACCCCAAAAGGAATGCGGAGCACGACTCTGAATGAGAGTTCTGATAACATCAAGTAAATGGCGATGCTTCCTCTCTGCAACACCATTTTGCTGAGAAGTATAGGCATACGATGTTTGATGAATAATACCCCAAGCTAAAAAGTAATTGGAGAGAGCATGAGTACATAATTCCAAGGCATTATGAGTTCTCACAAATTTCACAGAAGAAGAAAACACATTCTGCACTTCATTGGTAATTTTTTTGATAACATCTCATGCTTCAGATTTATTCTTTAATAAAAAGACCCATGGCAGACGAGAGAAATTATCTACAACAAAGAAATAAAACCTGTGTCCCTGATGATCAGGAACACGACTTGGACCCCAAATATCAATATGGAATAACTCAAAAATGGAGCTTCTGCTCCGATTCTAACGACTAGGGAAGGCAGACCGATAATGCTTTCCCAACTGACATGCCTCGTACTGAAAGGACAAGTGAGGAGAGATCTGAGGAAGAACACGACACATTTTCTGGAGGAGGAGATGACCAAAGCGCAAATGCCACATGAAGGGTGAGATAGATCCAGCAGAATGAGAGGCAATGCCTGCATAAGGGGTTCGAACCAAGCGATAGAGACCACCCTACTCACGGCCACAACCAATCACCTTTCCCTTAAGGATGTCCTGAAATACAAGAGATGATGGGTCAAAGATAGCTCGACAATGTAGATCCTTCTTAATCTGACTAATAGGTAACAAATTCATTGAAAAGTCAGGCGCATGCAACACATTCTGTAAACGCATAGAAGGTGTCAAACTAATCTCGCCCTGACCAGTGATTGGGAATGAGTTCCATCTGCTATAACCACAGTCCTTCATGGAGGAACCTGTCTGTATGCTGCAAGTTGACCTCTATTTCCACACAAGTGATGTGTGGCACTGGAGTTCATAATCCATTCCATAACATCATGTCCATCACAGCTAGTAAGTGCATAAGTACCACCTGAGGTGCTAGAAGATGCTGAGGCAGCCACATCTGAGTGACTTCCTGAGGCTGATGAAGAAGCAATGTGACTGGCAGGAGGCATAATGTCCCTCAATTGTGCCACAAGTTCATCAAATCTCTGATCTGAAGAGAAGACCGTCTGGGGCTCAATCTGCTCAGCTACTCGGGTAGATGCAGGAAATCCATGCTTGGAGTAGCATGTATCCTATGTATGTCCAGGACGATGGTATTATGTACATGGCTGGCGAATACAACCTCCTCTGCCATTAGGTCCACACCCACGAAACTGGGAAGAACCTCCTCTACATCGGGAGGTAGCCATCACTGAAGAAGTCAGACTAGTAGCAGCGGACGGGATAGTCATCCTGCTAAGCCTGCAGAAGGTTTCCTCCATGGGAGGAATATGCGCATCCACGAGAATCTTGGAGCAAGTAACATCATATTCATGATCAGGGGCGGCTTGGAATACACCAGCTATGGTAGCATTCCTATATGTCTTTTGCTGCTCAGGAGTAGCCATGAGAGGCATAAAGCTGTGGAGCTTCTAAAACAACCCACGCAAGGATGTATACAACGAATGAAATGACTGTCCGTTCTGCTTGACAGTAAATATATTATGCTTGAGTTGCAAAATCTTGGTCTCATTCCTCACCTGAGAATAAGTTGTTGCGGGGATATCCCACATCGCCTTAGCCGTAGGCTGATGTAACACATCATTGGCGATCTCTATCGTTATTGTACTTGAAAGACAAACTTTGATGTATGCATCATCCGCCTCCCATGAGGCGTTAACTTTAGTTTTCCCCACCGGCTCCTCCTCGGTAAGAATATGCTTCTTACCATTAGACTTCATAAGGCTCATGAGCTGCATAACCCATAGCTCATATTTCGTCCCGTCCATCTTGACAATCGGCGCTGAACCTCTGAAAGTGCTTGTGGTGGGAACGTCGACTTTGTTTTCTGACATATTACCGAATGAAGAACACTACGATTTTGTAGATCAAGAATGAATGTCTACACAAACATATGAGGATTAGACTACATATGTAGACTTATGCAATCAAATCCATCAATTGCCAACAGAAGCCGATGCAGGGACGACGAGCTTAGAGCCCGTGATGGAACACCAGTGTCGGGTGGAGGAACTGGCGGCGACCGGATAGATTGGCGGCTGCAGCCGCCGGAGAGACAGACCGACGGGATGGCTGTAGTTGGATGACCGGCCAAACTGGACAACCGGCTGCGGTCGGATGGGCCGGTTACGGAAGTCGGAGATAGGAGAGATCGACGGCAGTGACAATGGGCTAAAGTGTCGTCGGCGACGTCGGGAGTAGGAGAAGAAATGGGGTTCGACGGGTGTGGCTAGGGTTAGTGTACGAGAGCTTCGGTCTAGGACCGCCGCTCTGATACTATGTTGGGAAAAAGTGAAAACATTGTTTATTCCTCGAACCCTAGGCTCTCTTATATAGAGAGACCTATGGGTAAATTACATGAGATTGACAAGAGAACAGAAAAATAAGAAAATTGTACAAAGACACTAAGATAACTCTACAGTGAAGCAAGAATCAAACCGTTGTTTCAAGATCTAGTGCAAAAGCATAATACAGAATAATGGCTCAAGCCACATATGAGATACCTGGCTCGTCTCCTTTCTATAGGAACTTAAACTCCCTGCTAGCACTCATGTTCCTTTCTATTGCGACAACAATTCCACAATGGTACATTGCTACTAATCATGTTTTCCATGAGTGGATGAATCATATTGAAATGGACTGTCACTTTATTCGAGACGCAGTACGAGGAGGAAACATCACTACTCTGCTAAGCTCCACAGAATTCCAACTTGCAGATGTATTCACCAAGGTACTTCCAAAGAAACACATGTCATTGCTGACTTTCAAGTTGGGCATGATCGATAAATGTGCTCCAACTTGAGGGAGAGTGTTTATGTTATTGGCTAATATAGCCATAACCTAGTTTTTCCTTCTTTAGTATAGGTTGAAAATCTTGCTTACCGTAAATCTTGCAAATCTGAAAAATATAAATCTTAAAAATCCAAACGATCAAGTTTCATTGTTTGCAAGTTTTATTATTTGCGAGTTTGATCTAAAGGACTTCAATTTTTTAAACATTTCTAAAGCGTTTCATGGGTGTTATGTGCATTTTTTATACTTGTTCTCTATTTTTATTTGTAACCCTTTGGAAACTATTATGTAATTGCCACTTATTAGGATCTAAGGTTTCTCACTTTATAGGAACGCTAAACCTATGAATAAACTATTCGATTGCATTTTCATTGTTTTTTCCACACTTAGCAAAGAGAATCGGTTTAAGGAGTAATCTTAGTTTATTACCTAGTAACATGATCCTGATAATCATTGAACTGGGTTAATTGACCCTTGAACTAGTATTCTTCCAAAAACCAGCTCAAATGAGTTTTTAAAACCTGAAAAACTAGTCAGAGGACAGAGCCATTGAAGTGGTGATGCAGATTTAGCAGGAATCTTTGATGCGGATTTTTTGGGTATAGTTTAGTGTACAAGTCTTGTGGTATTTCTTGGTTTGAGTGGGATTCAGTGACACAACCAGTTGAAGATGAGGGTCCTGGGCTGTTGAGGCTTTAAGGATAACAAGGCGTTTCTGATGAAGGATGACATGATGTATAAGTGGGTTTAAGCTCTATGGCATTACCAAGGGTTTAGCGGTTACTGCAACTTCGATTTGTTTGTCGTCGAATTGGGAGTTTGTGGTGTCCTACCTAAGGTGGTCTCTGTGTTGTGGTCGGTGGTCGGGGATAGAATTTTTTTCTGGTTCTGGATGGACGGATGATGTGGCCTTTGCAACTATTTCCCAAGGCTCTTTGCCTTGCTACTAACAAGGATATGTCTATGGCGGGAGCTTGGTCTGATGATTCACGGATTTTTGCTTCACTTATGCCTTCTCTGAACATAGATTGCACGATTTATCGAGAATGACTGTCTCACTTGACACAATGGAGGGGCCATCTGATGACCATGATCACTGGATTTGATTTGATGGGGATTTTTCCATGAAGAAAGATTACATGATATTTTTGTCTCCTTTAGTGTTTGACTGTGATGATCTAACATTGAATTGCATTAATGTGGGAGTCGAAGCTCCTAATGAGAGTCAAGGTTTCTTTTGGTTGCTTAGGCAGGAGCACCTGATGACAAAGCCATAGGGCTAGGATTCTGAATAAAAAATGCATGGCTTGCGCATTATGTGCTGCTGACCTCCGGAGGACATGAATCACCTCTTCTTTATCTATGATTGTGCTATTAGGGTGTCGAACCATGTCGATATTGATTGAATTATCTCTACGAGTAAGGATGAATTCTGGGAGTTCCTTGGTGACTTGAGGGCTCGTTCTCCTACCGATCAACTTATGATGATGATGCTGGTTTGGGTTTTTTTGGCTTGGATGCATTGGTGTGATTTTTTGTAGCGAGATATATTATGCGGAGAATGCAATTAAGCATGTTAAGGTTCTTGTTGAAACTTGGAACTTGGAATTCTTAGTGTGAATTTATAATAGAAAAGGTGCATCAATTCAGGTGCCTGCATTTTCAATCCTGAAAAACTAAAAAACCCTCCCAACTCACTAAACCGGCTCATGTGAACTAAATTGAGCATGCTTCCTGCCATGGATCACTTGATCAACCACCATTGATGCACCCATGCAATTAAAAAATACCATGAATATAATCCTAACTGTACATGCGATATCCCTGATCATTTATTCACTCAACCCAGAATATCTGTCACTGTCTGATCAAAGATTACACACCACATCACTCCATATCAATTCACACCAAAGATTTAATCATCAGCTGTCCAAATGACATCCACCACATCACAACCGTCCACTTAAGTGGATGTATGTCATCCACATGATCAGTGATCACTGCCCTGCATCCCCTCACTCATCTCCTCCTCAACCATTCGATCATGATTAGTTTGATTCACTGTGTCCCCACAACATTGAAGATAATTTATGTGACTCTGGCTCATGTATCTATTGACATGCTTTTTCCCTTGACGTGTTTGCTTTTTTTGACTAGGGCAACTCCAGTAATATCACTAGGTTATTACTGCTTTTGGTTGCAAGGTACGAGGAGAAAACCGGTCTTCGATTGTTCTTTCCTCAATCATGTGAGCAGTTATATAAGCCTGGAAAATTGTATCATCATAAAGTCTGCAGACTCCTTTGACAAGACATTAATTGGGAGTGGGGAGCGAATTTTTGATGAATCCGAGTTCCACTTTGTGATGCAGCTTATCTCATTTTTGCTTTTAAAAAAAAAACAACTAATGTCTTTGTGAGTAACTTATCCTTTTTTTTGAAGTCTAAAAGGTAGGGGGAAACACTCGGTGGTGTCTGCCCCAAATTTATTTATTCAAGAAAAAAGGAAAAAGGACCAGGAGGAAAAACAAAAAACACACTACAACCAAAACTCTACAGGACCCAATCTTCAACCATGCGTTTAGCGAACACCCCCACATTTTCCTTGTAAAAACGCTGACTCAAGAACAACAAATCGTTTCTCCCCCGCCATACCGCCCATAGGATGGCCATGGGGTATAGCCGCTCTCTCCTTGATCTGTTGGGATTAGCGTGGATCGAGTTCCAAAAAGCTTGAAAGTCGTCGTTGCGGCACCAATCTGAGCCCACCTCCTGCCATAGCTGAGATACCAAGGGGCATGAGAAAAAAGATGTTCCACCGATTCGATCGCAGCATTACAAATCATGCACCTGTCCGAAATAACTCCAAGAAGCCTGACACACCGATCTCGCGTCATCAACCTCTTTCTCCTGAGCAACCAAAGGAAGACATCGATTCTCTCAGGAAGTCTGAGAGCCCAAATATTTGCACAATCCCTAATAAGCAAGTCGGAGTTGGCCGACGGCGGCCTGGAGATGGCACTATAGGCCCCCCTGACCGAGAACGGCCCCTCCTTCCAACACCAGTGGTCCCGCCCCCACAAGGAGGCCCCACCTCCTGCACGGCCTCCAGCAAAGCCAAGAAATCCTCAAATATCTGGTCGGAGAGGTTAGCGGAAAAGGTTGGGCACCAAAGACCATCAACCCAACACTCCGCAACCGAGCAGAGCTTCTCCCCATCAAGCGCATACAACTGGGGGAAACGAGAGCAGAGGGCCCTTCCACCGACCAATCGTCCGCCCAAAAAGAAAAGGAGTCCCCCTCCCGAGAACCGGTCTAAATAGGGCGATGTTGTTTACAAAAGTCTTCACCACACCCCACCAGAAAGGGGTCGGGGCGGTGAGGAAGTCCGACAGCGAGGGCGGAGCCCCCCTCACGTCGTAGATCTTACGGACCACCTCACAAACGAGATCATCCCCGGGCCTCAGATCCTGCTAGCCCACTTAAGTAAAAGTGCATCGTTCATTTACTCCAACGATTTCACCCCCAGGCCCCCAATCATGGCCTCAAATTTCAGCGAAATTCCGTCGAATTTCTGTCGAATATCGATATCCAGTCGAAATCGAAATTCGACCGAAATGACCAAATTGACCGAAATATGGGGGTCCTAATACAAAAAACGACAGAAATGATCGAAATTTCGGTCGAAATTCCACCGAAATTCCATCGAAATTCTATTTCGGTCGGTACCGAAATGGTGACCGAAACCGACATTTAGGGCATTGCCCCCAATGCTCTTCTGAAGCGTGATATCCTCCCACCCCACCAGATGGATCCCCCTGTTCCCGCCCGCATTATTACCCCACAAGAAAGAGCGCATCCGCTTCTCCAGCCGCACCCGAATCCCCTTAGGCTTCTTGCGGTTTGAGAGAAGATAGATGGGGATGGAGGAGAGGACGGCCTTCAGAAGAACCAATCTGCCTCCCCTCGAGAGAACCGCGACCTTCCAACCCGACAACCTTGCTTCAACCTTCTCCACCACCCTCAGCCAATCGCGGATCCGAGTCCTCCCCAGCGTCAAAGGCGTGCCCAAATATTCAAGTGGCAGCGAAGATCGCCCCGAGCTCAGGATCGTCTCAAGACTGTCAGCAAGCTGCTCCGCATGCCCGAAAGGGACGAACACCGATTTCGCGTCATTCTTAGACAATCCCGATAATTCAGCGAAGATCTCTAAAGCCACCGCCATGCCATTGGCCTCCTCAAAGCCCCCCTCGATGAAAAAAAGTGTATCATCAGTGTACTGAATGATCGGAACCAGCGACCCATCCCTCAAGAAACCGCGAGAAAAGCCACGTCTGATGACACAGTCCGCAATATCGAAAAGAACATCGGCTGCAAGAATGAAGAGCAATGGCGCCAGGGGACACCCATTTATCCTTTGTCCATGGCCTAGTCTTCTAAGCCATTTTAAGTTTTTTGGATGTTGATTATGCTAGTCCCCTTGGAGGCAAATCACCCATTTTGAAGTTATTAAGGTTGCAATTGATGCATAGGATGTATAAACTTAAAAGTTTTGATATTAGTGAGTATCTATAGTGCTATATATATGTCTTAGGATCTTTGGGCGTGATATCTCATTATCCTTTTGGCCACGTTTGCTTGGTTGGAAAGGAATTACAATGGAATGGAATTGAGACATGAATGGAATTAACAATAGAATGGAAAGGGATAAGTTTTTCCATTCTATTGTTTGGTTCATATTAGGAATTGAAGCATTTATTATGAGACACATTTCTTTATTATGTTTGAAAGGGGAAAACAACAGAAATAAATTAATCTTCCTTTTGATATATTTGATATCTATGTATCTGTATCTGCTAGAATGTTTTGTTACCATATCCGTATCCATATCCTAAAAAAATGATAATGATATCGGTATCCTTATCCGCAAAAAATAAAAATACATATCCATGCTCGTATACGTATCCACTAAAATATAACACGTATCTATATCCTAAAAAAACTAAAAATGGTATCGGTATCCATATATATATTCGCAAAAAAATAAAAATCCATTTCCATGTCCATATTCATATCCGAAAAAAACCCTCATCTATGTCCATATCAATATTTGCAAAAAAATAGAATAAAAACCTGTATCTGTGTCCATGTATGTATCCGCTAGAATATAATAAGTATCCATATCTTACAAAAAATGGAAATTGCATCTGTATCTATACCATATCAGAAAAAGTAATTCTCATATCCCTATTCGTATCCATATCCATTAAAAAATAAAAGCACATATCCATATTCGTATCCCTCTCCCAAAAAATCATATTTGATATATTTTATCCATATAATAGATATATTTACTATATATGTATTCATTTTTTTGAGAATCAAACGGGTGAGCCCCCATTTTGGGGGTCACCGCCAATATATTTCAATAAGAGATTTTTGAGTATATTACCTTGATAACCAGAGATTATGAAGAGCGTTACAATGGGAAAACACGTTTTCGACATAAAACCTTTGGTTGTTGAAGATAGCCTCGTTTCTCCCGGTCCAGATGGCCCATAGAGTAGCAAAAGGCTTCGAGCAATCATCATTAGAGTTGCCACCAACCATTCTAATGGATCTCCAAAACTCCGAGAAGCTCTCACTCCGCACCCACGATGCCGCCACCTCGGTCCAAACCGCTGTCGCGGAAGGACATTTGAAAAACAAATGTTCCACATCCTCATCCGACGTTCTGCATCTATCACAACGCGTATCAAGTACCCCTAGAAGGCGTCCCCTCCGCACCTTGTCGCAAAGACGGTTCCTCCGCATGCACCAAAGAAAAACCTTCACCCGTTTTATCCATATCCGCGAAAATATTTTGTAACCACATTTTTATCCGTATCCAAAAAAATGAAAATGGCATCGGTATCCCTATCTGCAAAAAAACCCATATCCATGTTGGTATCCATATATGCATATATTTGTAACTTATCCGATCTTTTGCATCCATATATTTGTATCCATGTCGATATCCATATATCCATGTCCAAAAAAAACCATATCCATGTCGGTATCCAACAAAATATTTCAAAAGAAAAACACATATCCATGTCGATATCTATAGTTTTAACAATGATATATTAATTAAAAAATATTGAAGAAGAATATATTCCTTAGCATTTACAAGGAATGGAATCCCAATTCCTACAGGGGTACCTGAATGGTTATTCCCATGTATGAGCGAATCCGGTTGCCATTGTAATCGTTATTTCTGCCTCAATATGATCTAACAAACACATGAATGGAGCCGACAGAGGAATGGTGATTCCGTTCTCCCCTTTATTCCAGCGTAACAAACAGAGCCTATTCTCTTTGGGCGTGTCTGTCAGATTTTGTCTGCATTATGCTTTTCCTGACGGCGAATGCTTATCTTTAGTTTTGTTACGTGGTCTTCTTTTCACTTTTTATTTACTATTGGTGGTTGAGAAAGACCAATGAACTTATTCCATTGCCTAAAAAAAGAAACCTTTGCATATACCTGTGATCTGGCACTCGCCACTGTTTTCTACGTACAAGGGTCAAATCTTTTTACTCAGTTTACATGCCAATAGTATATGTTAATCATGATTATAGTGCCAATTAAGTTCACATTTTTATCCAGATCTTGATTATTCTGGCATCACCAGGTCCTCTGATGATGGAACATGCAGAATCTGGGACTCTAGGAGTTCACAGACCTGTCCTCGAGTTTACATCCCAAAACCTTCAGATTCTGGACATGGTTAGTTTTCCGGAAGGTTCTGAACCTTTTATTTGTTAGTTCTGAAGATGATCTGTCACAGCATGATTAATATGTGATATTTTTGTACAGGCAATCCGAATCCAAATGCTTCCCAGCCCCAGCCAAATCGTCAGATTTTGTGCTGTGCTTTTAATTCCAATGGAACTGTGTTTGTTACTGGGAGTGCAGATACATATGCAAGGGTGTGCTATTCAGCAATTTATCTGACATTTTATATTTTGAATGCCTGCACTTGAGATATTCATAAAAATGCATTGTTAAGTATGTGCCTTAAATATTTTTTTGGCCAGGTTTTTAATGCATGTAGAAGTATTACAGAGGATTCAGAGCCTCCGACTCATGAGATAGATTTGTTGTCTGGGCATGAAAATGATGTTAATTATGTTCAGTTTAGGTCAGTCTTGTTTAAAATACCCCTTTTAGATATTGCATTTTGAAAAAGAATATGCAAGTTTGACTGGTGTGCATTCATGCAGCGGTTGCGCAGTCACATCTAAATTTTCTATAAATGACTCATCCAAGGAGGATAACCTTCCAAGGTTCAAGAATTCTTGGTCTGCATTCCAACTTCCTCCGTAGCTCTGTTGACTGAATTACTTGAACTTTGCCTTGTGCTAAATTATAAAATCTGTGATACTTTAAATATGTGAATATTGAATAGCACATGTTTTGTGTTTAACTCTGTTTTAATTTTTGTTCTGTAGGTTTAATCTTGACAATATAGTTACTTGTTCTCGTGATGGCAGTGCAATCATCTGGACTCCAAGATCTCGCAGATCACATGTGTGTTTCCTTAATTTTTGGCCGTTTTCTCAATATATCTTCTTTCCATCATCCGATTGTTTTTTATGTCCCTAGGTATCAGTATGCATTGGGAAATTGTTGTATTCCATATTTAGTTGGTTTTGTTTAAATTTTCAATTGTATCTTGTAGAAATTAAGTTACTTGCATATTTTGTACCTTTTAGAGTATATAATTTTTTGATATAGGATAGATGCAGATATGAGCGTTTTTATAATAATTTTGTCTCATCTATTGATATTTCTTACTTTCCAGGGGAAGTCCGGACGATGGATACGAGCATATCACTTAAAAGTTCCACCCCCTCCTGTACCTCTCCAACCTGCAAGGGGAGGCCCCAGGCAGAGATTACAACCAACGCCTCGTGGGGTTAATATGATTGTGTGGAGCTTAGATAATCATTTTGTGCTCGCGGCAATAATGGGTGCGTAATCCATTCTGTTGCTTGTGTATGCATATTTATGCTAAAAAAGTTCTCCTTGAATTTGAATGGTCTTTGCTGATTCAGTCATGTCTGGCAAGGCATTGTAGCTCAGAGTGTACAACCAGAATATATTTGTTCGAGCCTTTTGGCTTGCAAAATGTTGAGGTTGTGCTCTGTGAGGTGGCATTGGGTTCATCATGCATGCCGTTACATGTGCTTCAATTCAGACTTCCAAAGATCTGTTCTCTTAGCAGGTTGGTTGATCGTGAGCCGGTCCATGGACAAAATTCATAATAAGGATTTAATGAAGGCTGCTAATATCTTTTTTGCCAAAGTGGACGATGGCGGGATCATCTTTTTTGACCCTTCATTTTCAATGTGCTTGGTCACTCCTTAACGATCAAATAAATAAGCTAGTCAGGGTAGACATCCCTTCCAAATTGTCAATTATGCACGAGTCCAGGGTCCAAGAACCTGATAGTTTAAGTATTACATGTCAGGCCCTTGTACTGTACTTGAGGTAATCTGAAAAATATAGTGAAGTGAAGTGGAAGAAAGTACATGTGATTTAGTCTTTGGTGCCAATATCTTGAAGATAAAGCTATGTGATCGAATCTCTAGACTGGAGACGTTTCGTCACTGTATTGGATGAAAATTTCGTAATTACATATTCACTGTATAAAACTAATTCAGACCACGAAAGCAAATTTACATGGAAAGCTTCCATGACTGGAGGCTGAAAAATGACATGTAAACACTAGTTGCAGCATGGAAAGTATAATTGAGGTAGTGTTTGCAATACTTAAAGAGATGAGGTAAACATATAATATTAACACTGTATATTTTTTATTTCTTCATAAGATAACATTCAAGTCACCATAAAGTTGGGTAGACGTCAAATATGGCGAATCTGCAATTTCTTTTTCTACTTTTTGTCAAGATAATTAATTAGTGAAGACAACCTTCTTCAAAGAGTTTTTTTGGTAAAGTCAACTACACCCTAGTCCTTGATCTATACGTGGGGAAGGTGGTCTTGCGGATAAGAAATTCTGTCCACGTTCATGTGCCTAGTCCTTGAATTTTAAGGAGGGAAACTGATTTGCCAGACTTCATAGTTTTGCAGATGAAATATCTGTCCAACTCCATGTGCTCTGTTAGATTATGGGGAGTGGGTTGTTGGCATGATTATTGTCAGTGTTGTTATTGCAGTGCATCTTTATCGGAATCTTTGCCTGAATACCACAATCGCCACTATCAGGCCCACATGTCATTTATACCCCTGACCATACATTAATTCTCGCACTCTGTATATTTCTTCCTCCCTCAATCAGGATCTAACCTATATGTAGATGTTCAATGGCTAGGTTTCGTTGTGCAGATTTCATCCCGTGTTGCCTCTTCGTTGGATCTCATGCATTCATTTATTTTGCATGATTAACCATTTTCATGTTTGGTACTATATTTCCAGTTATGGGTTTTTATGTTTAACTATGCACAACTGCATGTGAAGTAGCTGTCCCTTCAACACTGAGCACTTGGCATAATGGTTACGGTGATGATCCTCAACTATATGCATCTTTTTGCACAGATTGTAGAATATGCGTGTGGAATGCATCCGACGGAAGTTTAGTTCATAGTTTACTTGGCCATAATGAATCTGTAAGTGATTATCTAATGGCATGACTTTTACCTTGTAAATATGGGCATCTTATAGACTTTGTTCCATTATTTTGATTCATCATATCCCATTTATTATACAAATTTTTCTTTGTTTTATTCCCTGAGCATCATAGTTGTAGAAAATCACGCGTTTTATTGGTCATTGAAATCCTAACTATTATTTTTAGAGGAAATATGATGTGAAAATTACAAGAAGTGCCAACAATAAAGGAAAACATGGAAAAAGAGTGTTGAATCTAAATCGCACGTAACGCTCCTTAAATTGGCGCACAAAAGTTTATCATGCCTAGCTTGTTAAAAAGAAAACTATAACGCTTCTTGGGAAGCCCTTTGGTAAAAATGTCTGCAAGTTGAAGCCCAAAAGAGATATAAAGTAGTAGTCTTCCCTTCAATGACATCATTGCAAATCATATGACAATCAATGTTAATATGCTTTCTCCATTTATGTCACATGATTTGAAGCAACGTAGGTAGCAGACATGTTGCCACAGTATATGGGAAAATGAGCAGACCGTAGAGTGCCTAAGGAGAAAAAACAATCCATGACACCACACATGTAGTATGAGCTATTCCTTGATATTAAATCTTTGCACTAGATTATGCCACATGAAATTGCTTCTTGCTGTGTTAAGTTATCAAAATTTCTCCAAGAAGGTAGCATAACCAATAGTTGATGTCATATCCTCAACCAACTAGGATAGTTTTTTGAAAGGGACAAGGGTGCGACATCGAGGAGATCAAAGTGTATGTTCTTTTTAGAGTGAAGTCCTTTTCCTGTGAACCTTTCAAGTCCTTGAGAATACGATAAACATTCTTTGACTTTGCTAGTGACTTTAGCAAGGCTTCGGTATATGTTGGCTCGAACAACTAATAATAAAACTGATGTTTGTTATGGTATAATGGATCATCACTTATGTGAGACCTGACAGAAGAATCAACATAAATAGAAGAATGCTTGGATTCTCGTATACGTTCATCCTCCAAAATCTCAAGGGCATACTTTCTATCAGAAAGACATCTTACCCTTGGGATTTCTAGCAATTATAGTCATTGGTTTTGATCCATGGTGTATTTGCCTCATTCCAAACTTGATGAGAGGAGCTGCACCTGAAAAAATGTGGTCCATATCTTCATCATCTTCCATCCATCTTGGACATGTTGTGTCACATGTACTAAAGAGCTTGTTTCGTCCACTGTTGCAAAAGTCGGCCGACTAGACCGACTAGTCGGACCGACTATGCGAATCGGGGGGGTGCCCGACTTGAATAGGCTAACTCGGCCTATAGTCGGTCGAGCCCGACTAGGCGGCCGATTAGTCGGTTGAGGCGGCCGAGTAATCGGCCGATTATTACATAAGGATCCATGCCGGATCCGAATACCAAATAACTTAGCCCTTTCGAGGGTTACTGTCTAACAGTAACCTCTCGCCCCCAGAAACCCTCCCGACCCCCTCTCGCTCGAAAACCCCAGAAACACCCGACCCCCCTCGCTCTCTCGATACCCCCGACCCCATCGCCGCTCGCCTCGCCGGCGCCGCCCTCAGGAGTCGCCGCCCCGACGCCTCCAAGCTGCTGCTCCAACGCCTCGCCGCCCCCTCGCCTCCAGTGCCTCGCCGCCCCCACGCCTCCTGCGCCTCGCCGTCCGCACTGTAAGTTAGGTTTTTTATTTTTGATTATTTTTTGTTTTCTCTTCTCCTTTTAATAGGTTGATAATGTTGAGGATAAATGTTAATGTGTTATAAATTATTGTTAGCAAATATGAATTGTTAGGTTATTTTTTCTTCATTTCATTTTGCTTAGGTTGATCTTAGAAGTAAGAAGTTGACATGTAGTTGCTTAGAATTGCTTAGGTTGATGATGTTGAACTTAGATGTTATCATGTTAATATGTTATTGTTACTTGTTAGCCAATAACAATGTTAGGTTAGGTTTTCATCTTTTTTTTGTTTTTCTTAGGTTGTTTTTATTTCTTATTCCAAATGGTTAGTTAATTTAGATACTTGTTGTTAATTAGATACTTGTGTTTGATGATTACTTGATTAGTAATTTCTGAGTTTGTGACTATGTAGATGGATACACCTCCCGCGAACGTCGCTTCTGGTAGCGACTCGTCTTTTTACGTGCCTCCAGGATCAACTGATCCTGCATGGCAATATGGTTATCTTCTGTTGATGTATTTTCTTAACTTCCTTCATTTTTCCTTCTCTTGATGTATTTTCTTAAGCTCTTGAAAATATTAAATTTGTTAAAATTATGAAGATAAATGATAGTATATATATTAAAATTTGATTTATATATTAAAAATAATAAAAAAAAATCAAAAACGACTAATGCCCGACTAAATCCGATTACTCTCCCGACTGCCGATTAATCCTTAGTCAGTGACCCTGCCGACCGAGTACCGACTGCCGACTTCTGCAACCTTGGTTTCGTCTAAGCTTGGTCATAAGATGACCATATCTAGCTAGCCATAAGGAGACCTTAACACATTGTGGTATTTAGATGCTCCAAATAATTCGAGAATGATGCTTAAGATCCTCTTGAATTACAGTATTATCCTTAGCAAATATTCGATATGTTTTTTTTAATAATGAATAGACCATTTGTCCATTGGAAATGGTCTCTTCCGTGCGTAATGCCCCGAAAGTCGGACATATTATTCATTAATGCCATGAAGTCATAGTCTCTGTTCAGAGAAATCTGTCAAGAAGCTGAGTCCACGAGCCATCGGACCGTGCTTGGTGAACCAACAGATTCTTGTCATCTGCTAAAGCAAAGAGGCGAGGATCTACTCCCCCAACATACCTATACCCGTCTAATTGTCTTTCCAGAAACCTAAAGTTTCAGCATTTCCTACCACCGGGAGCGGAAGGTCCCTCAGATCCGTGATAGTATATAATATGCCTTGCCATAGTAACCACATATATCACATATTACTTCCACTCAAAGAGCCAAGGATGTCATACAAACTCCTCATTAAGCGACAAACTAAATCTTCATATTCAAAGGTTCATTCCATCTTTACTCAAAAAAATCTTCGGATTCACCCCACATTCTAAGAATTCACTTGATAAGTAGTGCTTTACGCATATGCTCAAGTCTCATCCTAGACCACCGTCCATCTTGGCTCTAGTAACGTTATCCCGACTTATGTGGTGTAACCCTCCTTTCTCCTGTCCACCGCCGACCCAGAAGAAATGCCTCATGATGGATTCGATCTTCGTCCACATACCAGTAGGAAGGAGCCTGGCTGAACAGAAGAAGCTAGGGATAGCCGACAAGATGTGCTTGAGCAACACCAATTCCCTCCCCTTGACAAGATCCTCACCTTCTAGCTAGCGTGCTTGCTCTCCATTTTGTCCAAAATAGGTCTCCAGTCGCATGCACGCAGTTGACCTGCTACCAAAAGGAAGACCCAGGTAGGTCACAGGGAGAGTCCCCTTCTCGCATCTTAGTGCTGTGCCAGCATCTTGGATCTCCAAATCTGAAAGTCCAAACGTAATTAAAGGTGGATTTGTCTATGTTAATCTGCTGATCCAAGATGTGCCCAAAAATGTCCAAGATAGAAGATGCCCTTCTAGCATGTTCCATCCCACCCTCCAAAAAGATAACTGTATCAACTGTGTATTGGATGATCGGGATGGAGATGTACTCCCTACTATAGTCCGAGCAAACCCCCCTTAACCAAATTCATCACAACCCTCAAGGCATCTGCAACAATCATAAAAAGGAGGGGCCAATGGGTATCCATGTCGGACATCCCTTTGAGGTTGGAAGAAATCCCCCTTAGGGCGGCCATTCACAAGTACCGCGTAGGAGGCAATAGGTATGCACCGCTTGACCCATGCAATTCTTGTGTCTGGAAATCCTCTTCGCTGCAGTGATGCTCAATGAAGCGCAGACCCACAAAATCATACGTTTTGGAGAAATCGACCTTCTACAATATTACTTTCCTTTGAGTTCTTTTCCAATCCAGCAACAATGCTGATGCAATCACCCATCCATCGAACAAATGTCTTCCACGAATGAAAGTTTTTTGCTCCGACGAGATAATATCCCCCATCACAACTGGTAATTGGTTCACAATAACTTCAGCAGTAATGATTCACTCCATTCGATAAAGCAATGGGTTTGAAATCCTCCATCTTAGTGGCCACCTCCTTCTTAGGCAATAAAAATGGAAGGATCCTGTTGAGGCGCTCGAAGCCAAAATTACATTCCCTGAGTTCCTGTAACACTGCAATCAGATCTTCCTTGACAACCTCCCAGAAATCTCGGTAAAAGATAGCCAAGAACCGATCTAGGCCTGGAGCTCCATATGCATTCTGCTGCATCACTGCCTTTTTAATCTTGATCTCCATGAAGGGGGTTGTAAGGGTATTACCTTGAGAACGAGAAATCATCTTGACCCCCTTCCCACTCCATCCCCAACCAACACAGTCGACCCTTCTTGTAAAGGAGTGATAGAAGGTGCGTAACGCCTTCCTCACTGCATGATCATCATGCACCTGTACACCATCAACATTGTTGTTGTGAATAAAATTCATGTATCTTCTCCCACTGACCATGGTGTGTAAAACCGACATGTTGGCATCACCCTCCTTTAACCATCTCTGTCTCGATCTCTGCCGCCAATCCACCTCCCTCTTGTCTTCCAACCAGACGTCATGTGAGCAAGCTTGTCTCTCCTCAAACTCCTCAGTCAAGTATTGTTCATCTTCCACCTCACCCAACCTAACAATTGCTTCCTGAGTCTGAACCCTTTTATGCCTTCGTTGATCTTTAACTTCTTTAAGAAAACAAAATAAGTATCTCTGCAAAGCTAGTAACTTGTGAGCAAAGCGAGTCGTAGCCAACCTAGTCGGCTGATAGCCCAACCAGAAATTGCTCACCATATATCTGAAACCATCTTCCAACAACCAAAACCGCTCAATGAAGGAAGACCTTGGTCTCATCTCCTCACCCGAAGACCACACAAGAGGAGTATGGTCTGAATGCACACGGGCGTGCCCGATCGTAACCCAGGGGGAGTAAAGAAGGGCTTCACTTGAGACTAGGAAACGATTTAAGTGGGACCTCGATTTTGAGTTTCTCCAGTAAAGCGTCATCTCCCAACCTCCACAATATGTAATCCATATTCATTAATAAAAGACGACAGTGTTTCTGAGCCATTATCTTCCCCACACCACCTGTGGGGTCTATCATATGGGCAAAGTGTCATATTTAAGCCTCCCCCAAGGATCCAGAAATGGGAGGGATTTTTCTCTAACCGACGGAGGCCATCAAGCAGCTCTGAAAAATTTTCTCTATTTGGTGGACCGTAGACATTAGTAACCAGAAGCTTCATATCATCTTGTTTCCACTATAACAACACATAGACAAACCGTCTATCCATTGTTCCCTCCTCGACTGGTTCGAATTTGTCCACATTCCAACCTAAAACAAGACCACCCGAGGTTCCAATGGAATTTGAAGCAGTGTAACCACTGATATGTGTACCCCCAATTGTGTTCCAAAATGTATCCATTCCTTGCTGAATTTTTTATTTCTTGCAATAAGACAATGTCTACATTGGCTTCACCAATTATTCCATGTACCACAACCCCCAGACAGTCCATCAATTTTCTATCTCCGTTGACCCTTGACATAATTGAGTCATAAATCACTATCCCCTGTAAAGGCTCCATCATCTGGGGCCCATCTCCTCCCTGCTTTCGACTATTATCAACTTCTTGCACCGACTACAATCACATCGATTGAAACATAGACCCCAACATTGCCTCCCAATGAGTCAAGGGTTTTGTACCAAGCAAGTTAAAGTCTCCTTCAATTCAATCTTTCTTAGACATTCATGAATAGCTTCTTCCAAAACGTTGTGAAGCCAGAGGACGGTGGGAGAGAATTGCGGTACAAGCCTTCGTAGAAATCCCATCACCACCTCGGATCCAGGTTCCTCCAGTGCTTCCTGCACCGTAATAAACTCCTGCTTCGCTCCTCCTAGACCAGGGGCCATGCCGACGATAATCTTGGGCAATACAATGAGCGTATTCTTCGTTGTAGACTAAGGGTTGGTTCTGCCGTCAGGTTGCAATGAAAGGACTGGCGAGGAGGGTATCTTCAAGGGCAACAAAACCCTTAGAGTCGCTAGAGAGGCGAGAAGAGGATCCGAAAGAGACGATCGAAGCGATCCTTTAAAAACCAAATCCGATGCAACGTTTCGGGATCTGACCCGCTAAAGGAAAACACGGTTTTTTTTTGCATTGTCTGATATTTCAGATGCGAGTAACATGCCCCGTATCCTTCGAGAATCATCAGTCAAATGAACACGCATTGTTTCCTGAGAGAAAAACGGTGGAAGCATAACCACCACGCCTTTCCCGCTTCCACTCGAGATTAGACCTTCTGCCTCTTGTGCCCCACCGCTGCCGCCATCAGAGGGAGGATGTCTTCCACCGTCAGCACTTCATCGATGCCAATCTCCTTCGAGTGAATCTCCTCCACCTCGATGTGGAAAATAGCCTTGCCGATTTGTAATGGCACGAAGCCACCTCTAACTGCCATCTTAACAACCACATGCAACTCCGAACCCTTGGAGAGGCTGTCGGAAAGCACCGAGATAATGTTGCCATACTCCACCATTAGCTCGGTGACGAATTGATTGTCCTTGGCTCGAATAGGAATACCGAATACCCTTGAGGCTCTTGGGGGGTGCCATCTCTCAATGTGGGCCTATGCCACTGAACCAAGTCGTGTTTTGCATATGCTCTTCTCGGTTGTAGAAGTTTCTGAACCTCGTTCGATGACGAACTCCTCGCACAGACAAGGGATTCCCCTATCTATGTTCAAGGTTTGGTATTAGCAATTTGAGTTTGTTATTTCCTTCTATTAATTTTGCTAGTAATGGACCTCATTATCAATCTTACGAATTTGTTTAACATGCAATTTTGGATATGTTTTATATATATGTTTTTTTAATGCTGTGTATAATTTGATGTTATATAATAAGAACTTGTAGATAAATTATAGCGAACTGATTGTTTTCCAATTAATCTTCTAAAAAATGCTAACTTTTAAAATTTCATATTTTAATGACGTGGATGCCAGCACAGGGGAACATTTTATTTCCTTTCCGAACCCCTACTTTAGGAAATTCCAATATTATTAAAACATATGCATTTTTTGAAATAAAGGTAAATGCATCATGAATAAGTGTGTATTATTCAATTGATCTTACTGTAGATAACTGCATGAATTTGTTGTAGATATGTAACATCTATGCAAATCATCTTCCACTTTGTTTCCTTATTCAAAGTTCAGTTTTTGGAACTTTATTTATTTTGTTTATTGTCGTTGCTAGACGTTTGTTCTAGATGTCCATCCTTTTGATCCTCGCATAGCCATGACAGCTGGATATGACGGGAAAGTTATCGTATGGGATGTAAGTTTTTGAGTATCTTGTCCTTATTTATATTTTGCAGTGTTTACCGTTAGATAACTCGAAGGTATTTGTTTTTCTAGATATGGAAAGGTGCAGCTGTTCGTGAATATGAGACAGGACATTTTAAGTTGGTTGATGGGAGATTTTCCCCGTAAGCTATCTTTTTGCTTTGTCAAACTACGCATTGTCCTTGCTGATGATAAATCGAATTTTTTCACCCTGGTTTATTGTAAAAAAGAGAAAATAAACATTAAATGTTCTCGTCGCACCATCATTTATTGTCTGGTACTATCCATGCTAGTGATGAGAAGCCATTTCCACTTATTTGCATGCCCATTATTTCACGACTTCATGTAGATGCATAAATACCTATATGTTTGTTCAACATGTTCTATTCGATACTGGTTGGAGAAGAACACGACTCGGTATTGTTAAAAAAGAGAGAGGATGTAGAACCAAGTCAATCCAGAGATAGAATGAGAAGAAGCGAATTTGATTAATGCTACTTCTGATAGTTTATAACAATTGGAAAATTACAAAAATGAAACCCTTCGTTTTGAACAATAAAGAGCCTAATTAGGTCCGACGACGAGTTTTTCAACAAGCCTTAGAGGGGGCTCTGGGGACTCATGCTTATTTGAATATGCTGTCTTTTTCTTTAAAATTATTGTTATCCAAAACATAACTGAGTAACTAATTATTAGGATATTGATGAGAAAAAAATAGTTTTGTGGATGCATCACAAAAAATCCCAAGAAGTGTTCTTAAGGATGTCAATTTGTGTGTATCCGTTGGGTACTTGACCCGAACCTGCTCCATTTAATGACCCAAAACCCGTCTCGTTTATGTTTGGACGGGTTTGGTTTTGAAACTTACTACCCATGCGGTTACAAGTTCGGGTTTGGGATTTCCTTGTGGATACCCGAATCCGATCTGAACCCGCAACAAACCCGAACACATGTATATACACATACACATATACATGTACATATACAGGTACATATACATGTACATATACACGTACATATCCATTACATGTGTTTGTGTTTTATGTGTTTCATATTATTCAACATAGTCAAACTTAACTCATGTCTAATTGTTTTCAAAATGCCTGTATAAAAATTTTGCTATATTTCTCCTCATTCATTCACTGATTCTTATTCAGATATGTATTTGTATCTGACCTACATATATTTTTGATCCAATGAAGACAAACCATCCAATTAATATAAATCAATGATATTCCAATTCTATGCACATGTGTTGCATATATTGACATTCTTGCATTGAATTCACACATTGTGTATTACTCATGAACTAAATGTCAATGTGTTGTGCATCTTCAATATTCTCATTCATATATATCGTCAACATCTTAAAACAATTTATGCCGTTAAACTGGGTTAGAATTGTCTCTATGTTGAATGTGTATTAGATTTCTATATACCTTACTTTTATTATCTTGTTGTGAGAATATATTGTATAAATGGTTACTTTTGGATTGATTTTATATTGGATAAGATACCCAGATACCCATTGAGTACATTTTTTACATTGGTTATGCGGATACCCACAGCTATCTGCTTAGAATTATTCATTTAATAAATGACTGGATTTGGGTAGGGGTTTTAAATATGGGTTTGGGATTTACTAATACTCGCCACGAACTCGGCCTGCTATTACCGTGAACCATTATCTTTATATTTTAAGCACTCTGTTTAGCACTGTGCTGATATGCCATTCCGCTGTAGGCGAGGGCATATGTTATAGTGCATTGTGTCGATACATGTGAAGAAAATAGGAAGCGGAAGCGAATCATGGATAAAAGAATAAAGATTTAAGAACACATCGGGATTTACGTGGAACCCTACTCCGTGAGGAGCGGAATGAAACCATGGGAGAAGCCCTCAAAGGGACATGTTATGCATTGCACTTTCTCATCTAATACAGGAGGTCTGGGGCTCCTTATATAGCCTCCACAGAGCCTCCTAGTCCCACCACTGGTATATGTGGGACTAAACAACTGGATGGGGTAAATGGATCCTGGAGGGATCCATTTACCCATCTCCTATACATGTGACACATATATCAAATACTCCAACACTCCCCCTCAAGATGCAAATATACTCCAACCTCATCGGGATTTGGAGCATGCAATGCTCAGCTTGGACAAACAGAAAGAAACTCAACTCACATACAGGACACTACGGACAATATCAACCCAACGCGCACAACTGCTGCTGTCGAGGACGTTGCTTCTCATGCCGTGCAGGTGAGGAGGACGAACGGGCTGGATTGTGAGTCTGCTGAATCTCGTCGTCGGAGAGCATGTGCTCTGAACTGCGCCTGTCAGAGTCGCTGCAACTGGAAATGAGTCTCCTCGTCGGAGTACTCTGGCCCGTCACAACAATGTGGACAACTGCTCCATCTCTGAAAAAGGGCCAAACTGAATAAGAGTCGTGGCTGTGCAATCCTCTTCGGAGTCTACGGTCGTTGGAGAATGGAGTCTGAAAAAGTCTCCTCTTCGGAGAACTGGGTCTCTCCCATCTAGCTCAGAGAATGGTACACTACTCTGGTGTCCCTATGATACCACATGAAAACCCTTGCCAACATGGTATAGGGAATGATCCTCTACTCTGGAGTCCCTATGGCTCACATGAAAACTCTGGCCAAAAACAACAAGAATAATGATGGGGACCACATCAATTGATGGCATATTTGTGCTCATCTGAATATGACCGCATCCATGTGCGTGTCTGAAAATGAGTCTCTCTGTGGAGAACTCGAAAAATGGGCCTCAACATGGAGTGCCTCGAACTTGGACTCTGACCAATCTGTCGAGTCTGAATCTGCGCATCATACTGTGAACTCGGAATCTGAATATCGAGTCTAAAATTGCGCATGAAAAATCTTCATATGTAAACTGTAGAGTCTGAACATCTGCTTGGCCTGGAATCTGAATCTGAGAAAGACATGTGACTCTACATAATACTCCCCCTTTCTCCCATACTGGTCGGAATAATCAACATCGACCAAGTTGGGAGAAGGCAAGATAATATGGGGAAAAACAAGACATCAAAAAATTCATGCGGCTTTTCTTCATTTTTTTAAATAAGCCGTCAAAACAAATTTTTAAGCCGTTTCAATTTTTTTACGGCTTTCGCAAATCATTTTTTTTGCTTTGCGTACGGCTTTTTTTCCTCGTACGTGCCTCTTTCTCGAATTTTTTTTGCATAACATCTCAGCCCACTTGGATCCAAAGGTACATCTTTTTTTTAATTTGGGAATCACAACCCAATTTGGGCCTACGAGGGCTTCCCTTCTATTTTATTTCCTGCGACCCAATAAAAAACATTTTTAACGTGTTATTTAGGGTTCCTTCGGAACCCTTTTCCACGATGTTGCCCCCGATAGAGAAACCCTCGATTGCCACCGCAGGGAAGAACCGCCTGCGCACCGCCTTGGAGGAGATGGACGTGGCGCAGATGCGCCTGGAGTGCATGGAGGTTGCGAAGGAGCCGCCTGGGAGGGGTCGCCCTGGGTGTTGCAGATCTTCCGCCAATGCATAGGGGGCGGCTGGGAGGTAGTTGCACGACCGGAGGGGTGCCGCGCGATCATGGGGGGGCTTCGCCTGAGTTGGCCGCACGATGGCTAGATCACGTGGATCGCCTGGGGGCCCCGCCTGTGCGGCCTGGGGTTGCGCCTGGGTTCATCGACCTGCACAGCCTGGGTTCATCGACCCGCACGATGCCGCCTGGGGTTGCACCTGGAGGTGCGCTCAACCGGGGATGCGCCGCCAATGAGGAGATGCGCCTGGGCTCGCCTGGCTGTTGCGGAGCGGGAGAGCGGAAGGCTGCTGTTGTCACGAACGGAGCTGCCATATCCGCCTGAAATGGAGGACTCCAGTGCCGTCGTGATCCGAGTTTGCTGCTGGAGCGCCAACGATGGCGTGCGGGAGTCGATGGAGTCAGGGGCGCCGCCGCCAGTGCGTGGAGCATGCTGCGGAACCCTAGAAGACATGAGTCTTGCGTGCCTGTGCGTGCTGGATCATCATCTAGGGTTCCGAAGAACCCTAAAAAAATAAAATCTCTCGAACAAAATATAAATATGAACAATACACTGATCTTAAGAAATACATCTTCAACATCAACTCGAATCTTGAAAAATAAAGAGCATGAAATCCTCGAGAATCGAACCCGCTCTGATACCATGTTAGAAAATAGGAAGCGGAAGCGAAACATGAATAAAAGAATAAAGATTTAAGAACACAGCGGGATTTACGTGGAACCCTACTCCGTGAGTAGCGGGATGAAACCACGGGAGAAGCCCTCAAAGGGGCATGTTATGCATTGCACTTTCTCATCTGATAGAGGAGATTTGGGGCTCTTTATTTTGCCTCCACAGAGCCTCCAGGTCTCACCACTAGTAGATGTGGGACTAAACAACTGGATGGGGAGGGATCCATTTACCCATCTCCCATACATGTGACTCTTATATCAAATACTCCAACAGTTCTTGATTGTGTAGTATTTGAAAGGGCTAAGAAACTCTGTCTCTCTAATTCCAACTATGATAATTCAATATCCTATACTTGATTGTGTTGTAATGAGCATTAAGGAAACATTGTGTGGCCATGGTTTTAAGTGCTCATGTCAATGGCCTTCATGGCCAAGTTTGAGAAGTGCTTGCTGGGGGCTTACTGCTTGCATGCCAACAAAAGATTCCAGAATGTTCAGGAAAAGGTTCAAATCAGAGATACAAGGTTTCCGTTTGTTTCTAAATGCACCGATGCTGTATGCTTATCATTACCTTATGTTCAAGGGTTTAGAGAACCTTAAGTTATACCAACTCAAGGAGACGGTGGTTACTCCATCTCCCACACCACTTTCTACATCCTCAGGCATCACTGCCTCCGCTAGCGCTAGTCCATCAGGTTCTAGTATTTCTCTTATTAGTTATATGTTGGAGTATAAGTTGTATGCGCCTATTGTGTTGTAGCAGGGTAAATGGATCCTGGAGGAGATCCATTTACCCCATCCAGTGTTTAGTTCCACATCGTCCAGTGGTGGGACTTGGAGGCTCTGGAGAGGCTATATAAGGAGCCCAAACCTCCTGTATCCATTGAGAAAGTGCAATGCATAACAAGCTCCTTTGAGGGCTTCTCCCGTGGTTTCATCCCGCTCCCACAGAGTAAGGTTCCACATAAAATCCCGTTGTTCATATTTCTTTATCTTTTCCATGTTTACACTTCCGCATCCGATTTTCTAACATGGTATCAGAGTGGGTTCGATTCTCGCGGTTTTATGTTCTTGATTTATTCGAGATTTGATGTTATGTAAATTATTCGAGATCTGTTGAAGAGTTGTTTTTGTTTGGGTTTCATGAAACCCTATTTTTTGGAATTTCTATGTCGTCTTCTCCAAATCTCCAAGCGAAGGGTCGCATCCAGTATTTCCAGATCGCACAGGAGGCGATCCCTCCTCCTTCTCGCAGTCTCAATCCAGTTGGTGCGGCTGATCAATCCCCGAGCGTGCCCAATCGAGTCCTGGCGTCGTCTCTTCCCTCAGTTGCCGCTGCAGAAAACCTTAACCCTAAAAATGGGTTCTTCATCGACATGCGACGACTGATCGATGGCCGCTCGTGCTCCTCTTCAGCCGCAGCGCGGCTTCCAGGCAGCAGTTTCGCCGCCGAGCACCTTCAGATCGGATCCCCGCTCAGCCCTTCAGGTCGGCAGCCTCCAGCACTCGCGCGGCGACACTATTTCCTAGCAAGGCGCAAGTCGCGCCCCATCGCGCCGCCCCTCCAGTTCCAGAATCATCGGCATCTCGGTCTCCAGGGGCTCACCATCATCGGCGGCGAGAGATTCCCCTCGCGCATCAAGCGGTGCTGCCCCTCCTGCGAATCCATCTCCAACTCGACCCCGCGCTGGCGGCGCTCCCCTCGACCCCGCGCTGGCGGTGCTCCCTCTCCAACATTCCACGGCGGCACGCGACAGAAGATTCCAGAGCTGAAGATCCTCTCCCACTTCCCCTGCGCGATGCCCAGGCGCGACTCCAGTCGTTCCGCACAACTGCGGCGGCGGCGGAGAATTGGGTTCCTGTGTTGGGAACCCTAAAGGGTAGCGGGCCCTAAATAGGGCTTATTTTTATTCAATGCAAGGGTTGGAGTCTATTTTTATTAAAAAAGGGGGGGTGTTGTAGTTGGGTCATTTTTGGCTGTGTATTTAAAAAAAGTTATTAAAAAAAAGAAAGGAGGAAAGAAAAAAGAAGAAGAAAAAGAGGCGCGTACACGATACAAAAAGCCGTACGCAAGTAAAAAAAATTAAAAAAATGGAAAAAGTCGTACGCAAGTTTCATGTTTGTTTTCCCCATTATGTTATCTTCTCCCAACTTGGTCGACGTCCATGTTTTCTGACAAGTATGGGAGAAAGGGGGAGTATATAGGTAGAGTCACAGGTCTTGATCCAGATCCAGATTCAGATGCCAGTCTCTAGACTAGCCATATTTTCCAGACTCTACAGATGATCAGTTGTTCAGACTCGACGATTGATTCCGAGTCTAGTTTTCAGACACGCACATGGATGCAGTCAATTTCAGATGAGCATATGTTGTCATCTTTTGTTTCGTGGTCCCCACCATTCTTCTAGTTGTCTGGCCAGAGTTTTCATGTGGGTATCATAGGTACACCAGAGCAGTGCACCATTCTCTGGGCCAGATGGGAGAGACCCAGTTCTCCGACGAGGAGACTTCAGGCACAGTTTCAGACTCGATGGTCAGATTCCGAGTCTTCAGTTGACTCACACTCCAGCCCGTTCGTCCTCCTCACCTGCACGGCATGAGAAGCAACGTCCTCGACTGCAGCAACGTGCGGTTGGGTTGATATTGTCCTTAGTGTCCTGTAGCGTTGAGTTGAGTCTCTTTTTGTTTGTCCAAGCTGAGCATTGCATGCTCCAGCTTAAGGGGGAGTGTTGGAGTATAAGTTGTATGCACCTATTGTGTTGTAGCAGGGTAAATGGATCCTGGAGGAGATCCATTTACCCATCCAGTGTTTAGTCCCACATCGTCCGGTGGTGGGACTTGGAGGCTCTAAAGAGGCTATATAAGGAGCCCCAGACCTCCTGTATCCATTGAGAAAGTGCAGTGCATAACACACTCCTTTGAGGGCTTCTCCCGTGGTTTCATCCCGCTCCCACAGAGTAGGGTTCCACGTAAAATCCCGTTGTTCATATTTCTTTATCTTTTCCATGTTTACACTTCCGCTTCCGATTTTCTAACATTATACACAGATGCATAATGAATAACAGTTGGGAGCTTCTGGACATCTTGTAGAAGACAGAAGTAATTAACAGTATATAATGCCTCCACTCCAGGAAGATCACTTATGTCAGTCGATGGACATGACAGGGTAGGTATAACTAATTGCACAGATGTTGCTTCGTGTTCTTTTGCTCCATATTTTTCCTCGAATCTGCTTTCCATTAGTCAGATACAAAGGATTGAAATTGTCATGTGATCTTTGGCCATGTTTCTCTTGTATTTCAAGGCATACTTACTGGCAAGATGATTGGTTGGGGATGTGACCAAGGTGGTCTCTATGGGCTGGAATGGTCCTTGTTTATAAGTACATCTCATACATCGTATATTCCAAGTTCTGCCTATGTCAGCCACTAGCCACTTCTGGTTTGGGCATCACCCTCTTCAGAAGCTATGTCGTATTGTTCTTCAGGTTACCCCTTTAGTCTGAATTTCAGTGTGAGGTATGTCAGTCAAGGAAGCACCATATTTCTGGCTTTCTAAATCTTCCTACTCATATTAGTAGATCCCATTTTAAGTTAATTTATTTTCATGTTTGGAATCCAAGCCGTGTCCATAATCTGCAGGTGCATCAGGTGCATCGATTCTTGTGTTTCATGGGTTTTTTTGTTAAAGAATAAATCTGTAAGTTGGATATGTTATGAAAACCTTAATATAAGAAACAAAAAAAATAATTTGTACCCATGATAAATATGTTAGGAACTCAGGACTGATAATGCTCTTGATTCCTTGAATTATTTATATATACATTACTAATCTTTTTAGATTGCATGGCATTATGTGCCAAAAATAATGTGCTTACACCTCTTAACAGAATGGAGTCTTTAAGAGGAAACATCGTTATATGGATGTCACTCGCACTTTTCTTGTCCATAATAACGCACACAATGCATAGTGGGCTGATGCAGTTCTTACTGCATGTTACTTAATCAACCACCTGCATTCATGAATGATTAATGATCAAATACCCTTCCAGGTTGTATTCATTGAGAAAGATTTGTTTAGTGTTCCTCCCCGTGCTTTCATGTGAGATTTGTTTAGTGCTCCTCCATGTGTTTTCTGTTGAGTTGTTTTTTTTCATAATGTATCTTCCAGATAGGGCCCTAAATGTCGATTTCGATCACCATTTCGGTATCGACCAAAATAGAATTTCGGTGGAATTTCGACCGGAATTTCGGTCATTTCGGTCATTTTTTGTACTAGGACCCCCATATTTCGGTCATTTCGGTCGAATTTCGATTTCGACTGGATATCGATATTCGACAGAATTCTACCGATTTTCGCTGAAATTTGAAGCCATTGGGTAACACGCATTGGTGACCGCCCCCGGATTTTATTTAAAAGATATTACAAAAAAGTTACAAGATCCAGTTTCCAAGCATGCTCTTATAATGGGAGCAATCTTTCTCACAATAGAAACGATGACCCGAAAAGAGGACATCATTACAAGCCAACCAAATGGCCCATAGCACCGTCACCGGGGGGAGGACCTCATCTCTACGCCGATTACATGCCCCCAAAAAGGACTCTCAGAATTAGTCGAAAGAACTGGTGCAACTCCAATGCAGGTATGCCACGATCCATACATGCGAGGACACAGAGCAACATAAGAAAATGTGCTCCGACGTCTCTACTTCATTGCTGCACAGAGGACATATATTAGAAATCACCGCGAACAGCTTAGCACAACGATCCTTAGTCATAATGCGCTTCTGTCTAAAAAGCCACAGGAAGAAACCAATCCTTTCCGGAAGCCTAAGGGACCAAACAAGCCTACAATCCCGAATCAGGCTGTCAGAAGGGGAGGGTGGCAGCCGATCGAACTTGTGGAATACTCATCTTCTCAAAGCAAAGAAAGAAAGCCAGTGTCGAGTGCGGAATTTCTTTCATAGTGAACTGCTTGAGTCATTAGACAAAGCTTTCTCTTCTCTATCGCCTTTTCCAAAGAGGTCAAATTTCATTAAAGTTGCTTGTCAAGCTCGTCTTTTCTCCGAAGGTAGAGGGTGGAATGGGAAATAGGGTGAGGCTCAAGGGAAAAGAAGGAAGTGCAAGTTAGCGCTATTAGCATGTTTTCATGCTTTTAATCTATCTTTCTTTCCTACTCGGTGGAGTTGATGTAGCTTGTGCCCTGTCCATGGCACCATAAGCCTTTCTAACCGAGAACGTCGTGTCCTTCCACTTCCAATGGTCCTGCCCAGTGGATGGCCTCCCCACCTGACCAAGCAAGTCAAGGAGACGGAGAAAATCTTCGAGACGTTGATCAGAAAAGGAGGTTCTAAAAGGAAGCATCCAATTATCATTATCCCAGTAATCCGCAACACGCACCTTAGCATTATCAGGATTTCAAGAGGTTTGTCGTAGACCTCTCAACTATGGAGACCCCACGAACATATCAGGAGGCTATGCGAGACAGTCGGTGACATCTTGCTATGGAAGAGGAGATGGCAGCGCTCCAATCGCGTGGCACATGGAGCTTGGTTACTACCCTTACAGGGGCATCCATGGTTGGTTGCAATTGGGTGTTCACAATGAAGCACTGTGTAGATGTCAGCATTAATCGTTACAAGGCTAGGCTTGTGGCTCACATGCAAGGATGCAAAAATCGGTTCAGGCGGCCGTTTAAACTCATTCAGCCCTCGACCTCATTGATTACCTTTAATTGGCTATGTAAACGGTCAGACCGCTTAAATAAGTGTAATTGGCCGTTTACACGCCGTTTAAGCGGCCATGTTTTGCATTAGGATATACATAAACCCCCTTTGACCTGATTCATTTAAAATCCAAAAATTCCAAAATCCCCCATCGCACGCCCAAACCCCCGACTCCCTTCTCCTGATAGCCCTAACCTCCAAAACCCATCGCCGTCCACCGTGACCAGTGCATAACCTCGCCTCCCGCCGCCTCCAGCCGCTCTGGTTCATCGACGAGCCTCCTTCGAAGCCCCTGTGGCCGTGGTCCTCGCCTAGCCTCGCTGCCGCCACCGTCCTCGCCTCGTTGCTGCCATGGACCTCTCATCGCCTTAGCGCCACCATGTTCCTCGCCTAGCCTCGTCATCGCCATTGTCCTCGCCTCACCTCACCGCACTGAACGGTTGCTCCATCCGAAACGAAACCGAAGGTATAATGCTCTCACATTTTGTTTTTTTTGGGATTAAATATTCTAAATTTATAAAGGCCTAGTTGATGAGTATATATTGAAATTGACAATATCTAATCAATGTTGTGAATATGTGATTATTTTTTTATAGTTCATTTATACTTTTTTATTAATTATATATGTAATGTTTTTTATTAATTTAAAAATGTAAAACCGTATAGACCGTTTAATTTCCGTTTAAACTCCCGCATACTGTTTAATAAGTAATCAGTGACCTTGTCGACTGTATACCGCATACCATTTTTTGCAACCTTGCTCGCGGGTTTACCTAGACTTATGGGGTGTACTATCATGACAAATTCTCTGATGGCACACCATTCTAGATGTCGGATCATTCTATCTGTTGCAATAGTAGGTGACTGTTCCCTATCTCAGTTAAATGTGAAGAATGTTTTTATATATGGTGATCTGTAGGAGGAGATCTACATGCAACAATCATTGTGTTTCACTACTGAAGAATGTCAGAAGGTTTGCGGGCTTCATATCTATGATCTTAAATAGAGTCCCAAAGCATGATTCCCGAAGCTCTCGGAGTTGACAGAGTAGCATGGCTTCACCAGATCGACCGCATATCATTCCATATTTGTTCAGAGGACTCAGAGATATATCGTTGTCATTTTGGTCTATGTCGATGATATCATTATTACACGAGATGATTTATAGGGCATTAGTACGACTAAGTAGTTCCTTGGACATCTGTTTGTCACCACGGACCTTGACGAATTACGATACTTCCTAGTGCTTGAATTCACTAGAAACCAGTGTGGTCTTGTGATGATGCAGAGGGAGTTTGTTATACATCTCCTTTCAGAGACATTCGTGACAGATTGCAAGCTTGCCACTACTCCCATGGATCCTTGCCACTACTCCCATGGATCCTAGTATAAAGCTATATGATGATGATACAGAAGAAGTGGATAAGAGGAGATACAAGGAACTTGTTGGGAGGCTCCTCTACATGACAACTACCTCGTCAAACATCTTTTTTCTTGTGAGCAAAGTTGGTCAGTTTATAGAGCAGTCGAGCCATGCACACATAGATGTAATTCGCATGATTCTGAGGTATCTGAAACCCTTTCCAGCTACTGGGTTTTTTAGCAAAGGGAAATCCCTTGCCATCATGGCATGACACCGACTATGTAGGAATCTCCAAGTACAGGAAATCTACCATTGATTTTGCAGTATTCATAGGCAGCTCTTTAGTGTCATGGAAGATTAAGAAGCATACCGTGGTTGCTAGATCTAGTGCTGACTCAATATAGAGCCATGACGCATGGGGGCACTAAGATGATTTGGGTCAAATCCATTTTGGTTGACCTAGTTGTTGATGCACATCTTCCCATGCTGCTACAATGCGATAACCATGTTGCTATTTTCATTGCCAACAAAAGTGCCTTCCATGAGAGGACCAAGCACATTGAGTTAGATTGTCACTATACCCCGTACATGATTCAAAAGAGTTTTATCTCTACTTCTCACATAATCTCATGGGAACAAACAATAGATATTTTCACCAAGGCTCTAGACATAATGTCATTCTAGAGATGTTTCATGCTGAGCATGATTGATATCTACGCTCCATCCCGATGAGGAGTTTTAAGAGATATTTTTCTATCTATTTCATCTCCCTTATGTAGTTGCCTTTTGGGGTTTATCCTCTCTATAAGAGAGCTTGTGGCCTCTTGAATAAACAAGTCATTATTTTTCTTTCCACGGATAATATTGACATGTATTGACATTATTTTAAAGAATGGCAATCCAGCCTGCTCTATCACAAACACGAACTGTTCAAAATTGATAGTTCGGTCTCGACGAACTCTGCTGAATATGTTTTTACGGCCCATGCCTTTCGGTACTTGATCTTCAGTCACCAATATGTTGCTGTCTCAAATTGTGTTAGCATATTCTATATACATCTTGTTTGTTTCCGTTGGCCTATCCCCCAAATGGCCATATATGGATACACATGCGAAGGAAACATTTTTA
The DNA here is from genome assembly GCA_037367405.1 of Ottelia alismoides. Taxonomy (NCBI): domain Eukaryota; kingdom Viridiplantae; phylum Streptophyta; class Magnoliopsida; order Alismatales; family Hydrocharitaceae; genus Ottelia; species Ottelia alismoides. Next base: position 353,749 of record JAZKJV010004727.1, on the reverse strand, counting down.
CATTCAATTCCAATCTACTCTCAGAAAAAGTTAACCTTTTTTATGGGGAAAGTTGTCTAGGCGCCTCCAAAAAATGTTATCTAGGCCCTATATTCACTTTTATTGTCCTATCCATAAATCGCCATGTGTCACTAGGATAATGAAATCTTGAAGAGAAAAGGTGGCGATAAGAGATAAACCAAATGATTCGATGAGTTATGGACCTATGGTTAAAAAGTGAATATAGGGCCTAGACAATTTTCCCCGTAAACAAGGAAACATTTTTTACATTCAATTGCAATCTACCTTCAGAAAAGCTTAACCTTGTTTAAGGGGAAAGTTGTCTAGGCCCTATATTCACTTTCTAAACTTAACTAATTGAATCATTTGGTTTATCTCTTATCGTCACCGTTTCTCTTCAAGATTTCATTTACCCGGTGACACAAATTCCATGACATTGTCACTGTGGGCCCGGCTTCTCAACCTTATACCCTTTATTATCCTTGTTTTTATGCCTAAAATGGCAGTAAGGGTGTAATATATGATGGTACACAACGTGATTAGCTTGATGACATTCTGATTTTTATTTTAATTAACAAAATGTCTGGAAAAATAATGAGACACTTGGTTGCAAGCTAATGTATGCATTTGAATATATGTTTGGCATGAACTCGAAGGTAAGGTTCTAGGTTAAAAAAATAGCGAAGTCTTCTCCCACCATAAGTACGGTCAGTTACGTGGATTCTTGTTCAAATCTATGTTGAAAGATCCGACTATTTTTTATGCTAGTTGTCAACTACCTTACACTACCTCCACAAAAAATGGCGAAGCCTTCCTCCACTATAAGGTAAGGTTCTAGGTTATAGTTAATAATTGCATATTTTTTTTATGACTTTCTATTCGAACTTATTTTTATATTTACGATCAAAGGCAAAGGGCGATGAGCAAGAGTGCTTCTGCTCTTAGTATCACGTAGGAAACTTTTAAAACATACAATTTGAGAATTTTGAGAACTGTGTTTATTATATTTGCTCATGCTACTGTCTTAACAATATAGTTCTAGTGGGCATACACCATTGTGAGGGGCACACACTTTTTCCTTTTAGAAAAACAGGTCTAACCCTTTGATCTCCATTAAAAAATGTTCATGCTTGGGTAGGGGGATTTAGAGAGGTAGTTTTGATGTGGTATTCATATATTAGTTTGTGATTATTGTCCCCTTCAAATGAAAGGAATTCGATCTAATGTTACCGACGGAGAAGGGAATAGGAGGAACATGATCATAGAGACACACCAGTGGAAAAGATTGAGTGGCGGTACGTAATTAACGTGGGGGTTTTCCTGTCCTTTACGAGGAAGCTAGGAGATAGTGGAACTCGAATAGTTGCACTGGTCTTTTCTCTAGGTTGCTTCTGTATTGGATCCTTAATCTTTCCTAAACGAGTTTTATACAGGCTTTCTAACTTTATTGGCCAATAGGGAAACAAAAAAATGTTTGTAACCTTCTTGTTGTCATTGTTGTAATAGTCTTCCGAATGGACTGAATATTGAGATTGAATATGCGGTGTGGAGGGTAACCGAGTAGAATAGGCCTATTTGGTCATTATTCATCCAATTTGAATAGTCGAATTCATCCAATTTGAATAGTCGGTCTGAGTATTCGGATATTCGACCGACTATTATCTGATTGCTACATGATTTTTTATTTTTTTATTTATTAAATTCTCAGGGGTTGCCATTTATGCCGGTATCGCCACAAATGTCAAAGCTTCATATATGTATCTTTCTGATTGGTACTTCTATCTTAGATTCTTGTTAATTAATGATCATATATGTATAAATATATAAGAATATATGCATTAGAAATAATTTTTATATTTAAAATAAGGGAATAATTCTCAATAGTCACTTGATTCCCTATTATTCTATATTCAATAATTCCTGACTGAATACTGAATCTTGCAACAATGTTTGTTTCTATAAATATTCCTTCAAGTATAATCTTAGCATTATCTTAGTGATCCAAGGATAACACGTGCTTTTGCCATATGTTTTCCTCCTTTAGTTTTTCATCGACCTCACTTGTCCCCATGGGGGATTATGAGAGCATGTCACCTTCAAGGCTAGGGGAGGGGCTCAACTGAGTGACTCGAGAATCGAGATGAGGGTCTTCCTTGTAACTCCGGAAACTTCCCTGGTATTTAGAAGCATGGATTGAATAGGCTAGCCAGCCTCGAGGCTCTCGGTATACGCCCAAGGGTTTAAATATCGATACCAGCTATCGTATCGACACCATGTTGATACAATATTTTGGCGAAATTTCACCCATATCGACCAACGTTTGTGAAGGAATGACCTGAAAAAGCCCCCATATTGCCATTTCGCTCGAAATTTCTATCACATGTCGAAGTCAAATTTTTGGCGGAATTTCGCAAAATCTGAAACCATGCATATGCCTCAAGGCAAGGCGAGGCTTATTAACCTCATGGCAGGCGCCTGCCGCGCCTCAACTAGGTTTGGCTAGACGTGCACCTCAAATGGTCGAGGTGGTCTTGAGGCGGTGAGGCGAGGCAAGGCGTACGCCTCGAATGTAATCATCCTTTCATGCTCTTTTTTCTTCTTTCACCTAAAAAACCTGATTACCTTATCATTACCTTTTCCCTTTCAATGTTTCTCATTTTAAAAGAAGTCATATCTGTGATTCTTGGGGCAAAAACTTTGCACGAATTCCTGATTGAACTGACAAGTGAATGCCCTTTCTAAAGTATATGTTGACGCATATAGAGTAGTGCCTGTACCTCTTCGTTATTTTATTTTTCAGTTGTCTACTTTATGTAATTTACCCATAGGCTACTCTCCTATATAAGAGAGCCTAGGGCTTATGGAATAAACAAGCCATTCATTTTCCCCAACATGGTATCAGAGCGACGGTCCTAGACCGGAGTTCTCGAAACCCTAACCCCACCACACCCGCCGGCCTCTTCTTCTCGATCCATCGGCGCCGCCCGAGCTCGGCTCTGCTCCATCGCCGTCACGCCTCCGCGTGCAGCACACGCGCGCTGTGCGCATCTCCTCCGTGCACGCCTGTGCGCCTCGCCTCCTTGCAGCGCCTCGCCTCCTTGCAGCGCCTGTGCTGCAGTGCCTGTGCGTGCATCCTTGCGCGTGCATCTGTAGCGCATCTCCAGTGCGCGCGCTGTAGCATCTTTGCGCCTGCGCCTTGCACGCGCATCTCCAGTGCCTCTGTGCGCCCCCTTGCGTGCGCTGTAGCATCCTTGCGCGCATCCTTGCGCGCGCTGTAGCTCCTGTGCGCCATCACCTGTGCGCACCCGTAGCGCATCTCCAGTGCACGCATACCCTGCGCGTGCATCTTCTCTGTGCCTGCGCGTGATTCCTGCGCGCGTGTAGGGCTTAGCACACACATCTTCACGGGGATAGTTGCGTGAGGTCTACACATGCAACTAATCCCGTCTATGTCATTGTAGACGAAGCTCATCCTCTGTCAATCGCTTCAGTCTTCCATCTCCAGTATGTCAGAAAGCAAGGCGGATATCCCATCTATTGGCGCCTTTCGTGGTCCAGCGCCTATTGTCAAGATGGACGGTACAAACTATGAACTGTGGGCAATGCACAGTTCATGAGTATGATGAAGTCAACAGGTAAGAAGCACATTCTTACCGAGCCTGAGCCTGCACAGAAGACTGGAGTCAATGCCTCTTGGGAGGCAGATGATGCATATGCCAAGGTTTGGCTATCTGGTACATTGGTGATTGAAATTGCCAATGACATTCTACATCAACTCACAACCAAGGATATGTGAGATATTCTGGCGGCAACATACTCTCAGGTGAAGAACGAGACGAAGATTCTGCAACTTCAGCATGACATATTCACAATAAAGCAGAATGGTCGCCCTTTACACTCTCTCTATACATCACTGAGAGGGATGTTCGAGAAGCTTTATAGATTCATGCCTCTTTATGCCACGCTAGAACAACAGAAGACGTACAGGAATGCGACCATGGTGGGCGTGTTCCTAGCGGCGCTTGATCCTGAGTATGAGGCGGCACGATCCCAGATTTTGGCCGATTCTACTATTCCTCCCATGGAGGAAGCCTTCCATAGACTGAGTCGGATCACAGTTCCTTCCACAACCCCCAGTCAGAATTCTTCAGCCATGGCAGCCAACAGAGGTTGCGGATTTCATCAACAGGACCGTGGACGTGGACCTCGTGGAAGAGGTGGCCGCACTAGACTGACATGCACCTACTGTCACAGAGTTGGACACAATGAAGACACATGCTACTCAAAGCATGGATTTCCTGCATCCGCACGAGCTGCTGAGCAGATAGAGCCTCCATCTGCTGCTACTTTACACCGACAGTTCGACGATCTAGTTGCCCGTCTGAGGGGCATTATTCCACCATCTGGCCCAGCACCGACTACAGAGCCTCAGTCTGATGCTGCTGCGTCCGCCTCTGCTTCTACCAGTACCTCAGGTAGTATACTTGCACTGAACAGTAGTAGATCAGATACTTTACCATGGATTATGGACTCGGGGCTACACATCACCTACGTGGCGACCAGAGTCTGCTTTCAGGATACACTCAGATCCCTCCAGGTCGGACAGTAGTGATTGCCAATGGCACTCATTCCCCCATCACTGGTCAGGGGGAGATTAGATTGACATCTTCTATGCAGCTCAAGAATGTGCTACATGCACCTGATTTTTCAATGAATTTATTGTCAATTAGTCAGATTACGAAGGATCTACATTGTCGGGCAATTTTTGATCCATCTTCTTTGATTTTTCAGGACATCCATACGGGCAACGTGATTGGTCGTGGCTATGAGCAAGGAGGCCTCTACCGCCTGAATCAGACTCCTTTTGCTGGATCCTCATCCTCTTCTTCTGGACAAGTATCAACCTTATTATGACATCTGCGTTTTGGTCATTTACCGCTTCAGAAGTTGCGTCAAGTTTTACCCTATGGTCTCCCTCACACACCTATTCAGTGTGAGGCGTGTCAGTTGGGAAAGCATCACATGTCGTCCTTTCCCAGTCGTCCAGGTCGGAGTAGTACCTCCAAGTTTGAGTTATTTCATATTGATGTCTGGGGTCCGAGTCGTGTACCCGATCATCAGGGACACATATTTTATATAGTATTTGTGGATGATTTCTCTAGAGTGTCATGGGTGTTTCTGATGAAAAATAAATCTGAAGCAGGAAATATCATTATCCATTTTCTGAATGAAATACAAAATGTTTTCTCTACATCTGTGAAGTTTGTGAGATGTGATAATGCTTTAGAGTTGTGCACCAATATCCTTGCCAATTATTACTCCTCAAAAGGGATTATTCACCAAACATCTTGTGCTCATACATCTCAACAGAATGGGATTGCTGAAAGAAAACATCGTCACCTTCTTGATGTCACAAGATCACTCCTTATACAGAGTCATGTTCCCTACTCCTACTGGGGTGATGCAGTTCTCACTGCATGTTACCTAATCAACTGTATGCCTTCGTCTGTCTTGAATGAACAGATTCCGTTTTCACTTATTCATCCTGGCAAGGATCTGTTCACTCTTACTCCTCGTGTGTTTGGGTCGGTTGCATTTGTCCATCAGTTGTCGCCTGGTGCTGACAAGCTCTCTCCTAGGGCTGTCAAGTGTGTCTTTGTTGGGTACTCCAGAACTCAAAAGGGGTACAAGTGCTTTGATCCTCTGCGTCGGCGGTATATGATCAGTGCAGATGTTACATTTTTTGAATCTGTTATGTATTTTTCAGCATCAGGAGACAAGCAGCTACCACCTATACCTCCTGATGCCATATACATGACACCACCACCTCAGATGCCGTCACCACCACCATCGCCTCATATGCCATCACCACCACCACCACCACCACCTATCTCACCGCTACCATTCCATTATACCCGCAGGCTTCCTCCAGCTCATGGTCATGACTCGTCCACTAGCTCGCCTATGGTATGTAATGAAAATACTAATGTTGATGAATCTGACGACATCTCTGAGCAGGATATGGTGCAGGAGCCAGATGAGACTATAGCTGATTTGGATGTTCCCATTGCTCTACGGAAGTCGAAGAGGAGCTGTGCTAAATATCCATTATCAGCATCCGTGTCTTTTGAGAGGCTATCTGGAGATTTCAGGTCGTTTGTTATGGCACTTTTAGCTATAGAGATTCCACGGAATCATCATGATGCTCTGCAGGATAGTAGATGACAACTAGCAATGGAAGAAGAAATGGCGGCACTTCAGTCCAGAGGAACTTGGAGTTTGGTTCCTATACCTCCAGATGTGCACCCGGTGAGCTGCAAGTGGGTTTTTACAGTGAAACACAATGCAGATGGCTCCATTGACAGGTACAAGGCGCGTCTTGTTGCACGAGGATTTACACAGACATACAGGGTGGATTACCTTGACACATTCTCGCCTATGGCACGTCATTCCATTCTTCGGATCTTGTTGTCAGTTGCAGTTGCTAGAGACTGGCCACTTCATCAGCTGGACGTGAAGAATGCATTTCTATATGGCGATTTGCAGGAGGAGGTCTATATGCAACAACCACCTGGTTTTGCTGTTGAGGGGGAGTGTTCCAAGGTATGCAGGTTACATAAGGCCATCTATGACCTTAAGCAGAGCCCCAGAGCGTGGTTTCAGAAGCTCTCAGATCTTTTTGAGAAACAAGGATATAAACGCTCCAATGCTGATCATTCCTTGTTTGTACAGAAGATGGTTAGATGTATCATTGTAATCATGGTTTATGTTGATGATATCTTGATTACAGGAGATGATGAGCAGGGCATAAAGCAGGCGAAAGAAAGACTGGGAACCGAATTTGTCACCAAGGACTTGGGAGTCCTTAGATATTTTCTGGGGCTGGAGTTTGCTAGAAATCCATATGGATTAGTAAAGTCGCAGAGGAAATATGTTACAGATCTATTGAGTGAGACAAGTATGCTAGGGTGTCGACCTGCTACGACACCAATGGATCCCAGCATGAAGCTCTATGATGATGACACTGAAGAGGTGGACAAGAAAATGTACAGAGAACTGGTAGGCAAACTACTGTATGTCACGATCACTAGACCTGATATATCATTTGCAGTGAGTCGTGTGAGCCAGTTCATGGAGCAACCACGTCAGGTCCATATGGATGCAATACACATGATTCTGAGATATCTAAAATCATCTCCAGGTGCAGGCTTGCTATTTAAGAAGGGAAAGGAGATCTCTATCACAACATGTGATGATGCAGACTATGCAGGATGCCCCAAGGATAGGAAGTCCACCTCAGGATTTGCAGTCTATGTTGGAGATTCCCTAGTCTCGTGGAGGAGCAAGAAACAGACAGTAGTAGCTAGATCCAGTGCTGAATCTGAATACATGGCTATGGCCCAGGCTAGCACAGAAATGATGTGGGTGAAACCTCTACTTACATTCTATGTCTTGATATACCGCTTCCTATGTTGGAATGTGACAATCAGGCTGCCTTGTTCATTGCAAACAACCCAACCTTCCATGAGAGGACCAAGCATATTGAGGTTGACTGTCACTACATACGTGACATGATTCAGAAGGGGTTCATTGCTACATCTCACGTCACATCAGAGAATCAGACTGCGGATATATTCACCAAGGCATTACTTCGATGCCCATTCTAGAAGTGTGCGTCCAAGCTGAGCATGATTGATATCTATGCTCCATCTTGAGGGGGAGTGTTGACGCATATAGAGTAGTGCCTGTACCTCTTCGTTATTTTATTTTTCAGTTGTCTACTTTATGTAATTTACCCATAGGCTACTCTCCTATATAAGATAGCCTAGGGCTTATGGAATAAACAAGCCATTCATTTTCCCCAACAATATAAATTCGAATATCAAGTTATTAGCTTCTTGCAAGTATCAAATCTGATCTACAATATAAGTATCAAATATGATCTACAATATGATATTGGAAGAGCTAACTATTGAAAATGGACTATAAGGATTCCACTCAACGTCAATTTTTTAAGGAACTATGGGATGGACGTCCATTAGAAACCCAACCAAAAAAGCGGTGGAATTTTTTTGAAGAAGTCGAGAAAAGTCGACATTTTTTACATGAGAGATTTAAAGATCATATAAAAACTCCCCAAGCACAATGCATCCAAACCTTTGCTCCTCTTCGACATTGAAAAATTACATTAAAAATCCTTTAATTGCTTTAAATGTATGGAGATTGGATTATAATATATATTTCCTAATATTTTTTTGGTTAAATTGCTACCTTTCTGGGAGAAAAATGAGGCTTACGCCTTGACCGTTTCAAGGCTACACCTCAATTCCAATGGAGTCGTCTCGTTCCCCTTTTTTTTTATGACCTTGTTAAGAAGCTCAATGACCTAATATTATTTAACTAACTAAAATTGATTTATTATGAGAAAGTAATAGTTTCTTGTCGACCTTCAAATCGTGCTCTAATTTTTTTCTTTGGGGAGTCGAAGTGTGGCCACTAGAGGTTAATGGATATCCCAACACCATGCGGCACAAGATCCCCACAAATTCAAGAGAAAACAACATTCTCAATGTAAGGTTCTGCTCTGCTAAACATTGTGTCTTAACGGCATCCACAAGGCCTAAGGCACTATGAAAGAATGAATTGTTGCTCGACAATGGTTACACATTTCACACGACTCCCTCCAAAAGATCTCCAAATGTTGTTAAGAGGATGATCCAATCAGCTGATGTCCGTCTCTGTCCATCCTCGTTGACAAGGGGCAGAAAAAGAAAACACACCTGATGTTTCATGTCCGAGCCATAAGTTGAGCATGAAATTTTTTATCCATGTTTTCCTAGAAACACTTTATCTGCATTTTCTGTTTCAAGAACTAAATCAAAAATATTGATATTTCAAGAAGCCTTAGTCCTTAAAGTTTTTCAAAAATTAAAAACGAAGACAATATTAGTTGAGATAGAGCAGTATCTGCAGCAACCTATGTGCCGACGAACTTAAATATCCACCAACGGTTCTATTGTTTGTAAGCTTCTCGTTTGGGTGGTGGCCCCTTGGAAGATGCTGCAGTTAGACACTCATTGTAACTTCGCTGACAATGGGGGACTGGAAACTAGTATGTGCATCACCCTTCTTGGTGCTCCACTTCATTATTCACTTGTCTAGAGTTCATTGTTCTGGACCTGAGGTTTCTGATTTAAAGGCTGCCATTTTTTATCGGCCTGTGTATATTGTTTCATTTGACGAAAATGACTTCCTCCATCTCTGGATTCCACTTGGCCTCCTCTAACCCCCTTTCCATTCTTTCCATTACCATGTCTTAATCCTTCATACTTGCTATTAAGCTTACAGGTGGAAGGCCAATATACACTAATGACAAAAATTCACTTGTTGTGTCTAAAATCTCATTGCATCTGGACCCTTTCAACTGTTGAAAGTTTAAGAAGAGAAACATGGGCTTGTGGGTTGTGGCACTTGGTCAAGGAATCAGAGGTCTCCCCAAAGATGTCTAATTAGACTTGCGGTGGTTGTCAAGTATCCTAACTTTGGTGGCTGGAGTGTTTTGTGTCACACACACACACACATGCACACACACACCCATACATACGCACGCACACGCTGCGATTGAGACAGCTGTCGTTAAGCGTAACTGGCAGTGATTCTTAACTGTGTATCTAAGACTTGCTTACCTGAGTTGGCTGACGGCATTGAACTTTTATCGAATTTTCTAACTTCATGTTTGAGTTTAGTTATATATGGATCTCTGAAATGAGTGTTGTTACAAAGATGTGATAAATATATTTGTATGGCCTCTTCTGTTCTTGTATCTGTAAAGTAGCTAACTAATTAATTGGACATATTTCCTGCACAAAGAGTTGTGTAGTATTCACCATCATGTGCTCATAACTCAATGTTCTTCTATACTTTTGGCTTCAATTCTCACCTAGACCAGCCCTGCCACTATTTTTCATTTTACTAGGCTCTGCACTCTATTCTGGTTGTAGAAAGTTTTTATCATCTTCCGCTTTTAGTGACTAATTTTTTGTTTTTTTACCTGTTTCTATGCATGATTATTCATTTTAAGGGATGGGACATCAGTCGTGGTTTCAGATGAAGTTGGTCAGATCTTTATAATAGGCACTGGACAGGGGGAGTCACAGAAGGATGCAAAATATGATCAAGTTATATCTACTCTGAAATTCTGAATTTGTTTTGGTATGCTATTATGATGGTCCATGAAATGACCACTCGATTGTTCTTTTTTCTGTTTCAGTTTTTTCTTGGGGACTATCGCCCATTGATCCGAGACACCCAGGGAAATGTTTTGGATCAGGAAAGTCAGCTTCCTCCTTATAGGAGAAACATCCAAGACCAACTTTGTGATGCAAGTATGTCTTTCACTTCTTTAGATATGTTGAGCTATGTATTATTCATAATTATCCTTAAGTTTGGGAATGTTTTCTACTGTGGCAGGTATGATACCTTATCCTGAGCCCTACCAAAGCACCTATCAGCGAAGGCGTTTAAGTGCAGTTGGGATGGAATGGCGGCCTCCTTCGGTAAAATTTGCTGTTGGGCCATCGAGCATTGCAGGCGATTACCAAATTTTGCCGTTCCCAGATCTAGACAGATGGGTAGAGCCAATTCCCGAGTTCTTGGATGCTATGGAGTGGGAAGAAAATGAAGTGCAAAGTGATGATGCTGATTCAGAGTACAATGTAACTGAGGAGTGTTCTACTGAGGATGAGCAGGGAAGTGTAGGCAGTAGTCCAGAGTCTTCCGAGTGCAGTGCTGAAGAGAGTGAGGCTGGTGATGAGAATGTGGATGGTCTTCGCCGATCTAAAAGGAAAAAAGTGAAATCTGAAGTGAGTAAATGTCTAATTTAACACATTTTCCCTATATTTTCACTTTCTGGGTCTAATATACTGTTTTTCACAGGTTGAGTTAACCACTTCTTCTGGGAGGAGGGTTAAAAGAAGAAACTTGGATGGGAATGATGATCCTGTAGCCAAGAGTACAAAGAAACGGAAAAGAAAGAAGGGAAGACTAACTTCAAAGAAGAAAACTTCAAAACCGAAACCACATAGACCTCAAAGACGTGCTGCCCGCAATGCTCTTACATTTCTCTCTCAGATAGGAGAGGCTTCTACAGATGGAGAAGATGAAGATGACTCGGAGTCTTGTTCTTCAGACAATTCTGCAGTTCCAGATTCTAACACTCCAAGCAATGAATCTGATAGGTCAATGTCAAATTATAATAGTAACAATGCACATGGGAAAGAAAATACTACAGACGAAGCTGCTGATGTGACAAAACCTGTTGTCATCTCCGATCCACAAGCTGGTGCTGGCAATAGGAGGCGTTTAGTTTTGAAATTGTCGATTCGCGATGCTAAGAAAGGCACTCCAGTAAAACATCAAAACGGAAGCCTTGATGAGTGCAAGGATATCGTGGAACTTGAAGTGAATAAAAGTCCCATCAGTGATCAGAAACAATCCTGGGATCCTGGACAAACTTCTGAAGGAAGGGTTGGTACCATAGTATCTACAGATGAAATTGGAAGCTCCTCCTCAGAGTATTCTGAAAAGCCTGAAGATCAGCCTGGCATATCTGCAGTACACCAGAGTGCCAAAATCAGATGGGGAGAGGTTAAGCTGCGCTCAGCAAAACGTTTCCGAGTGAATGACGGCTCAGTTGCCGATGCATGGCCTGCTGCTGATTCCAACTTTGGGAATCATGATCATCTTGCAAGCAATTCTAATGGATGCCTTGAACATGAAGCAGTGTCACCTCACTCCCAGATTCATACTTTTGAAGACAATGGTTCCTTTACTAGAAAACTTGTAAATAACCATTTGGCTGGATATGTTTCGGAAATGGTAAATGCTCAGAACTCCTCTAGCTGCATTAACAAGAAGCCGCCGGTATCTGATCAACAGTATCCAATTGTTAGTGCTTCAAATGAGAAAAACATAACTATGGTCACTTATAATGAAGGGAAAAATAAATACAGGCAGCAGGCTGGAAATGGATTTGAAAGCTCCCTTATGATTAAAGACAATGGCAAAAATGAGTCTGAAGGAGCTCATGCACAGCATAATCCCATATTGGACCATAATGGTAGGCATATGAGTGGCCAATCAGATGGTGCAGGGAGCAGCAATCAACATGTGTATAGGAGGTTGAAGTTCACCTCTAAAAAAACATTGGGTGAGTCCAGCACCTCATATTCAAGGTCGACGCCTTCACGAGAGCACCGGATTTCTGATGATTTGGTACCTGGCAGCTCTTCATATGCTGAGAGAGATCCACTCTCAGTTGTGCATGAAGAGGATGCTGGAAGTACAGGAGAATCAGATTATGGTGATTGGACCAATGGATCTGCAAGATTGAGTAATGGTCGTTCACCTAAAAGAGAGTCCATTAGGTTGAAGATTTCCAGGGGTGGAAATTCAGAAGAGGTCACGGATAGTGTCCCAGATTATGAGAATCCCAGAACAAACAGTTTTCGCCGAACTAGATCCCATGGTTCTAAAGCTATGGCTAGTGAGTCCAATTCTTTGCTAAGGAGTTGTAGGTTTAGGGAAAGTTATGATTATGCTGAAGCATCAAAAAGTGGATTTAGATTTTCCTTGAGAAATGGGCAACCACGGACGGATGAGAAGTTGAATTCCAAGGCGACTGTTGGATTAAGATCAACAAGAAACCGAAGAGAAAATTATGATGTTGATGATCTCTACACTCTGGATAAGAGGAAAGGACAGAATCCGGTGAAGAAGCTATCATGGTTGATGTTATCGGAACACGAGGAGTGTTACAGATATATTCCACAGCTAGGGGATGAAGTCGCGTATTTAAGACAGGTAAGTATAATCCCAACTTTTGGGCTGTTGATTGTATAGAGTATATGCGAGCACTTGTAAATAATTGTATATCGTCTCTTTCAGGGTCACGAGGAATACCTAAAAAACATTCGTTCAAGTGAATCTGGGCCATGGAAATTTGTTGGGCAGGATCTACGTGCTGTTGAATTCTGCAAAGTTGAAAATCTGGATTACGCAACTCTGCCAGGATCTGGAGAAAGCTGCTGCAAGCTGACCCTTGTATTCACTGACCCTTCATCAGGTGGTTATGGCAAAGGTTTTAAATTAACATTGCCAGAGCTTGTTGAGTTTCCCGACTTCCTTGTCGAGAGAACACGATATGATTCTGCTATTGAAAGAAATTGGACATACAGAGATAAATGCCAAGTTTGGTGGAGAAATGATGGTGGTGACAGCGGAAGTTGGTGGGAAGGTCGGATCTTGTCCATCAAGCCAAAATCTCAGGCATTTCCTGACAGTCCTTGGGAGAATATCATTATCCAATATAAGAACGATTCCTCTGATCAGCATCTACATTGTCCTTGGGAACTTCATGATGTCGGCACACATTGGGAGCACCCTTGCATTGATGATGCAACAAAAAAGAAGTTATTGGCCACTATCATTAAGATAGAGAAAACTTCACAAAGAAGTCGGGTAATAATTTATTCTTTGTCCTTTGTACACATTTAATACTTTTTCTCCTTCCATGTCTTCATCAATTTTTGCTCATTTGTAATTGGTGTTTTGCAGGACACGTGTGGACTCGAAAAATTGAGTCAAGTTTCGCAAAAGTCTGATTTTTTGAATAGGTGACTTTTCTGAACATTGCTCACTCAAATTCAATCACTGCTGCTTCCTTTTTACAATAACTTAATGATTTGTGTGCCTAAGGTTTATGCAATATGACTATCATGTTATTGCATTTTGTTAGGTCGTGTGCTGTTTGTTAGTCTTAATGAATGCTTCTACCACTATGTGAGGTGGCTATCGCTAGATTACTTTAGATATATGGTCTATATTCCACGTCTACTTCTGTTGATATTCTTTTTCCTACTTCACAGCTCTTAAAAGGCACATGTAATAAGGTAATGGTAGAGGGAGCCATGCATACGTAGTATTTAAACTTACCTTCTCTCTAGCAAATCAGCCAAAGTAGAGATTTTCCTAACATGCCCATCTCTGCATTTCTAGAAGTGATTCATGAAAGTTTTGTCGCTCTAGTTAAATTTCCATCTCACGTCTTAATGAAAGGAAAGGCGTCAATAAAAAAATCAAGCTGATCGACCTGGTTTGGTGATAAGCTGTGTTTGAGTTCGCAACACAAAATGATGTCATCTTTCTGGTTATGATTGTTTGGTTTCAAGATTCTGGAAAGTATATGCTTCTGTTTTGGATCTAATATTTCTCGTGTGTTCTTATCATTGGCCTTTTTGCAGGTTTCCAGTACCACTTTCTCTTGAGTTAGTCGAAAGGAGATTGGAAAATGATTATTATAGAACTGTTGATGCTGTAAAACACGACCTCAGGGTAACAATTTCAAATGCACAGGCATACTTCTCTAAAAGTGTAGAACATGCTGCCAAAATGCGAAAACTTTCAGACTTGATCTCGGGTGCATTTGATTTGTAGCACCCGAAACAATTTTGTAGAAGAACCAGATACGAGCCCGTGAATCTCAGATGCTGCAGCGCCGTCTCCCTGTAGATATTTGATTCGCCTAACTTCTAGGTTCTTCTTTACGGTCAGCTTTGTAACCTCCCATTCATTCTTTTCTTGGTTTGCGGAATTCGATAGCCCACTTGTGAGGCTCTGTTTATGGCCCGCTCGATTGTGATGAGCGGAAGAAATGTGGAACCTGGGAGGCTTAAAGAAATCTCCCCTTCGGGTGTCAATTCATGTACAGATTCATTTGATCAATCAGTAACATATCGAGAAAAGAAAGAAAGGGAAAGAATATGCCGGCTCTTTATATTGGTTTACATGTCCAATTCCAGTATTCTCAACCTGTTATTTGGGTATGGGCAGATTTATTTCTGCCGTGCTTTGTACATAGTTTGATGGACGTGTATTTGCGTGTAGAGAACATGCAGTATTTTTCTTCATATACCACAAAAATCATAGCTGCTGCCCAAGCGGAGGGAACGTATCATGGCGGGAGGAAGATCGCCGCTCGTGCAGTAACTTCGCAGTTAATGGGCACGGGTCGATTGTAACATGGCAAGAGGTTTAGCTTCAACCAAGATGGAATGATAGCACACTTGCAGGCCCTCTGTTTTTCTGGGTAAGAAAACAGTAGAACTTAAGTTAATCTAATGACTGAATTTCTTATGTCGAGTTAATACACAAAAATGAATTTATTATGTCGAGTTATGAGCACTTGAAGTGTTGAATGTACGGAGATCAAGGTCCATTTAGAATCCGTTTCAGATCGGAATATAATCTATAGCTATACATAAGGGTGTTATTGTTAATCTAATGACTCACTTGTCTACCTAAATCCAAACCCTAACCCTCATCACTAGAGCTCCGCCTAACAGAGCTAGCCCAAAAGTTGATGCTTGGTGATTTGTGATCACCATCATGCGTAGAACTGCGAGATCATCTCCATTCTTGAGTTAGATCAGTAAGAGTGAATTCTTATAACTTCCATTTTAGCGTTTTCCTTGTGTGATGTAATACCTCTCCACAGGTCTATCGTAGCAATTGCATAGCTGCACGAGCTACTAGAGGTGAAAAGACAGGAGGAGATCGATCTGAAGGTAACATTTTCAGAGGTAACGAAATTCGATTTCCTTTGGAATTTCCACTTAATTCCACATTCTTATGTGCTTGTATACCCTTAGAGCACAGTGTGTTCTCATACCGTTTGCGTAAACATACGCAGACACGTGTGTGATTAGAAATACAAGTCATTATGGATGTAGATGGACATGCTCATGATTTTAGGCTGGTAATGACATGAGAAATGTGAAAGATAGTAGATCATATTTTACTCAATCAAACTGAGCTTTTGTCTTAGGTTTATCGATCAACAATCATATTATGATTGACTAGGTTTTCGTAAAAAGATAGTAGATCATCCTCGGACGTTTGTAAGATCATATGGAAGATGAATCGATGAGTGAGGTTTTCGTATTATAGAACATTTCGAGTGGTGATAGAATAGGTGTGCTTGATCAACTTAAAATGTTTTATCAATCACCTTGAGGTTCTATATCAAAGGTAGGAACCTAGAGTAGTCTATTAACACAATAGGTTCGAGTGATTACCTTGCCTTTTTATACTCAACAAGAAAGTGGAGAGAATGATCAACCTATCATGTTTTGTCGATCGCCCTACCTTTTCTATGCCAAAACATGAAGTGATGCGGCAAGAACCTTATGAGATTGAATGCATTTTTGCCGATCTCAAAAGAAGAGGATCTGAGATAAATGAACAATCAACCACAAAGTCCAAAGATATTACCAAGTTCTACTAGTAATGTTCATCCTAAGGGGAGAGATCTCCGATTCAATACATGTTGCATGTATCCCATGACTCGCAATCTCTTCCAAACGAATCGAGGATTCGAGTTCAAGACAGCTTTAACTCAGTCTCGATAATGAAACTCGAGCTCAAGGTTGGACTCGATAGCTTCGAGTCCAAGAATGTCGGCCCAAACTAGCTTATGGGCCTCTTAACAAACCTCTTGTAGGCTGAATTCCATATTTCTTATTCTTGAATTTTCCATAATGAAAGTTGAACTCACTATATATCTAGATATCGTCGTTATTCTTGTATCATGTTAACCCATCTCATTTTCTCGTAATCATAATGCATCATATTTTTGATGTCATATCACTTTGATTAGATATAATATAATGCATGTCAAATATTTATACCAAATAAATATACATTATAACCCATTTGGATATTATTACAAGAAACACATCATTTTGATCTAAATATCATGAGGACTAATGCGACTAACATCTAAAGAACTGGTGCCAAAATTTTTACAGACATGCTAATTATTTTTATGATGATCAAGCAGAATAATGTCGCAGCCATCCCGGCTAGCATGGCAGGTCCTGTCATCGTATCGGAGTAAAGGCTTTGAATTGCATATTGATACTTGAAATTCGACGTTTGATTTATTGGAAGAAAAAGGTTTTGGATTCTAGATTGACAGTTGAATTGGAGGTTTGATTTATTGTGAGAAGTTTATATCTATCATAGTGATTAAATTTTAGAAACGATTGTTAGTAGGACTTTAGTAGATAGGGGACGTGTACATGTTCCTTCTCATAAGTTTAGGGATAGGAGAAGATTATATTGTGGTGATTTAATTAGTTTAGAGATTAAAAGAATTGATGCAATTATAGGATTGGATCTTCTGACCATGTATCATATTCTGTAGATTGCTACAAGAAGGAAGTAATTCTTCGAAGGCCATGTGATATTGAGTTCATGTTCTACGACGAACTAAGAAAAGTATATCACACTTCTAGTCTACTGACAAATATTATGTACAAAGTAATATACATCTTATGTTGCTCTTGTGTGTATGTGTGTGTATATATAAGTATATATTATTATCTTAAAAAAATCCTATAATGAAAGAATTTGTAGAAGTATTTAATGAAGAATTACCATGACTTCGTTCAACCAGAAAGATCAAATTCACTATCTAGTACCTGATAGCTTTAACACCTTATTGAAAGGGTGGGTTCGATTAACTTAAGGAGCTTAATATTCAATTGCAATAACTAGCATAGGGTTTTATTCACTGTAGTATATCTTCGTGGAGCACTCCTGATCTTTTGTAGAAAAGGAAAAAAATTTGTGGAAGCTTTGCATTGATTATAAAATATTGAACTTGGTGACTATCCGTAATAATAGTTCCTTTGCTTGAATAAATTATTTATGTAATCAATTACAAGGGACTTCTGTGTTCTCCAACATATACTTAGATATACAGCTATCATTCGTTCGAAATTAAAGTCGAAGATGCCCTTGAAATGGCTTTCTGAATCGTTATGAATTTTTGGTGATATTTTTGGACTAACGAATGCCCATACTACTCGTATAGATTTTATGTCGACCATTGCTAGAAAAAAATAAGATTGTATTTATTAATAATAGTTGGGGTGTACTTAGATATCAGAGGAAGAAGATAAAGAACATATGAGGATTGTGTTGCACCTCGGTAATTATCAATTATATGTAAAGTTTGATAAATGTGGATTTTGGTAGGAAAAATATCACATTTCGAGGTCATGCCATTCATGGGAAGGAACCTTTTAAATTCAACCATGATTGAAGTAGTTCTTAATTGCTAGTAACCAATAATTATATTAAAATTTTGAAGTTTTAGTGAACTAGTATGATACCATCGAAGAGTCATTGCAAATTTTTCAATAGTTGTGGCATCATTAATTGGATCAATTGGGAAGAAGGTGAATTTTATTTTGGATAATGAATCTCAAGGATTAGTAACTAAAGGATTGCTAATCATCAGTGTAGATCATGTATAATTAAAAAAAGAGAGAGACGGATTTGTGGTATAGAATGCATCATGTCATAGACCAAGGTGTAATCTAATGTAGAAAAAAAAAGGAGATTGCTTAATCTTTCAGATATTTTAAATCGTGACTTAAATTATCCTACACATGAATTTGAAATTGATTGTTATTTTGTTGCTTTGAAAATATAGACACTATCTATATGGAGAGACGTAAAATCTTCGGGGATCGTAAAAAAAATTGAAGTATATCTTCTCATAGAGGGGAATATAATCTTAGACAAAGAAGATGGTTGAAGTTAGTAAAAGATTATGATCGTATTAAAACATCTCGAAAAAGCTAATGCAACGGCTTATGTTCTTAGTTGGAAGATTGGTAGTGGATGATCATATGTAAAGGTTGCTTGTGTTCCTTAGTTGACACAAGTGAAGGGATTATGTGCAACTAACCACTTACAATTCAAGAACCTAGCTAGTTAATATGCAATTTATATGATAAATTCGAGAAGCGCAACTATAAATACGAAAATTAAAAGAATGCTAGAGAAAGTTAAGGAAGGAGGTTTGTGAGATTACATGACTGAACGTGAAGAAAAAAAGATTGTATGTCATAAGATCTACATAGCTTAAAGCCAAGACTCGTGAGGAAGCTTATAATTTCAAATATGCAACGAACTTAGGAAGTATGAAAAACATATAGAACGTTGAAAGCTTGTTAGTAGTGGTTTAGAATAAAAATGGAATGGAAATATCATAATATGCTTTTAGATGTCTAATTTGTCAATGAATGAAACTAGATCATATACAACAAGTTTGTGAAATACAACCACTTCTTATACTTAAATGGAAGTGGGAATATATCAACATGGATTTTATTATTGGATCGCCTAGGGTCCATCGAGGTCAAGATGTGATATAAGTAGTTGTCGATAGATTGACCAAATCCTATCACCATCATCTAGGTAAGATTTTTGTAGATGAAATAATAAGATTACATGTAGCGCATGTATCGATTGTTTCTAACAAAGATCCTCTCTTTATCTCTAAATTTTGGCCAAGTGTACATAAGACGATGGATACAAAATTAGCATTGTGCGTAGCCTTCCATCCACAAACTGATGGCCGGTCCGAACAAGCTATTCAAAGTTTGTAAGATATACTTAAAGCATGTGCATTGAACTTTAAAGATAGCCAGGATGAACATCTATCTCTTATAGAATTTACGCGCAATAACCATAAATTAGGTTAGTATTGCAACCATATGAAGCCTTATATGGTCATGTATGTAGAACTCATGTTTACAAGAATGAAGATAGAGAATGTGAGGTGGTACAACCTAAACTAGTGCCAAATACACTAGAGAAATTTGAAGAAATCGAGAGACACTGAAGGCAGCACCAAGCTGACAGAAAAGCTACAGAGATAAGAGGCGAAGAGATTTAGAGTCAAGTGTTTTTGCATATATCTCATTGGAAAGGGATAATTTAATTTGGTAAACATGGAAAGCTTGGTCTTAAGCCACATTGGTGCATATGAGATTATGGAAAGAATAGGCAATGTAGCATATTGTGTTTTATTTTCACTGGAATTATCCAAAATACATGATGTTTTCCATGTTTGTACTTTTCAAAAGTATATCCCATATATGTTTTATAATATGGTATCACTAGAAATATAAAACATGGTACCACAAGAAATACAACTGAAGGAGGATCTTTCTTATAAAGAAATTCTGATACAAATTTTCGACTCCAAAGTTCAAGAATTTCAAACAAAGAAAAATCCATTGGTAAAAATTCTTTGGAAAGCCATGCTATTGAAGAGAACACCTGGGAAAGATGGGAAAGAGAAGAGGAAATGCGATCGCGGTACCCATACTCTATCTCAAACTGACTGAGGTACGTAATCTCGAGGATAGAATTTATTTTAAATAGGGGAATGTTGTAACATTCAGACTTAGATAAAATGATTTTAACATACAAAACCTATGGTCCAAGCACGTCGATGGTTGAATACAGGCGTAATATTATGATATTCATTTCATAATATGCTTACGAGTGTAGATATAATTATTGACAGGTACAAAAAAACATGTTACATAATCCATTATAAAATGGAACACATATGTGTTATTCGAAACATACACATGCAACCTTTGATATTATTAGTTCCTACTGATAAAATAGTTAGCAAGGAGTTATCTTTCCACATCTATAGCAAGGGGAATGGTATATTAAGCCTTCTTATGCAAGAGGTTTTGGTGTAAGATACTCTTCTAGCACCATATTATGAATATTAAACTTTTAGGGGGAAGTAGAGATTTGGAAACAAGGTATATTATTATTAGGGATTTTATCACTTGTGCCCCTCTGAGATATCGCAATATCAGTTATACCCCTATCTTTTTGGTAATATCAGTTGTGCCCCTCAATTCTTGCTCCGTCATCTGGTTGTCCCGGCCCGTCAGATTGACCGTCAAAAAATTAAAATAACTATAATTTATTCAAACCATGATGTGGTTATGAAGGGTATTATGGTCAGAATGAAATTAAAGGTGGAGAAAGAACTCGAGGAGGAGCTCGGAGCAGATAGCTCGAGCTCGGAGCTCGAGGGAGGAGTTCGGGGCGGTGTGGAGCAGGGGGGATAATGAGCAGGAGCGGGACCCCTTCTGTCGTGCTCACGACAGAACTTGCTGCAGTCCCCCGGATGCGCCAAGAAGGCTGCACTGACCCTGGAGCGCTGCGATGGCCTGTTCGGTAAGCAGTTGCGCCGGTCATCGAACGTCGGCACTCCCAGGCAACTCCGCGGCTCCCCGGTGAAGAAGTTGTACGAATACGTGAAGTTCTTCAAACTCGGCAGCCTGCACACGCTCTCCGGTATCGAACCAGAAAGCAGATTATGTGTCACGTTAAGCTGCTCCACACTCACCATTCCGGAGACGGCCTCCGGTATGGGTCCCTGGAGACTGTTGAAACTAACGTCGAAAACTGTGACCTCCCTGAGGCGTCCAATCTCCGGGGGAAGACACGACTGGAGGCCGTTGTCCATGAGGATGATCTCGTTGAGGGTGTTGGCCATATTACCAATGCTCGCCGGGAGGCAGCAGCGGAAGCGGTTGTTGGCGAGGACAAGGACGGAGGCCGGGAGTTGCCGAGGTTGGCGGGAAGTCCCGAGCGGAAGCGGTTGTTGTTGAGGAAGATGGCGTCGAGGGGCCTGTCGAACAGGGCAGGGGAACGGGTCCCTCGAACTCGTTGTAGCGGAGGTCGAGGTAGCAGAGGGAGGGGAGGAGAGGACGACGGAGGGGAAGGGACCTGCAAAGCGGTTGTTGCTGAGGTCGAGCTCGAAGAGGAGGCGGAGGTGGGAGAAGGTGCGAGGAACGGTGCCGCAGAAGCGGTTGGAGTTGATGTGGAAGAGGGAAAGGTGGCGGAGGAGGAGAGCTCGTCAGGGAGGTATCCCGCTATGTCCGCGTGGTTGAGGTCTACACCGGAGACGATGGTGAGGTTGTGATCCGAAGGGGAGGGGGAGCAGAAGACGCCTCGGTAGTGGCAAACGTCGGGCCCCACCCAGTGAAGGTGAAGCCATGTAGGCCATGGCTAGCTTCCAGGCCTGGAGGGCAATGTAGGCGTCACGCAAGGGGGATGGCGTCGTGCGGGGCAGGGGGCGGCACCGTGCGGGGCAGGAGGAGGGGGAGCAGGCGGAGCTGGGAGGAGGTGCGGGCTAGGGAGGAGGGGAGGAAGAAGATGGGGAAAGAGGAGGAAGGAGAAGAGGATGTAAAATGAGATATAACCTAAAAAATTAAAACTAATTTCACTTTTGTCCTCAAAGTTAACGGCCGTTTGCACTGTGGATGGACGGTCACTAACCCGAGGGGCACAAGTGATAAATTAGCAAGAATGAGGGGCACAACTGATATTACCAAAAAAGATAGGGGCATAATTGATATTGCGATATCTCGTAAGGGCACAAGTGATAAAATTCCTTATTATTATTATTATTTCTAATGGGAAGTGCATCAAAACGGGTTAGATTTAAGACATAAAGAGAAAGGGACATGCTCTACTATTTGCCTTATTAGTGCCACATATTGACCACATGTAAGACATTTGGTAGAATCTAAACCCGTAAAATAGTCTGCTATACCTTAATAAAATTACATTGAAATCACACATTTTCCTATGGTGGACTTCAGCTATTAACGATAAGTAGATTATTATCGAGAATAAGAGGGAAGGAAAGTAGAAATCTCAGTGTGGTATTGTTCCTCGTCTAAGCTCTAGCATGTCAGGAACTCCTCCATTGCTCGATGTTCTTCCCTTGATTGATGAACACGAAAACTAACTCCCACAAATTAGATAACCACTCTTTGCACCATAGTTTTGATTCGATCTCTTCTATTCTTTCGTATGTGTGTGTGTTAGCGGTGAATCATACAATATCCTGAAAATGGATGTAATGATTCTAAACCTTCACTTGTGTCATCATCATAGGATTGGAGAAAAAATATGGGCATGTTTGGTTGCTGGGTTGGACTGGGTTGGGTTGGGCTGGGTTGGGGTGGGTGAATAGTAATCTGTGAGGAGGAAGTACCCTTGTGAATAGTAACCAGGGTTGGGCCAACCTGCCCAACCCTGCAACCAATAAGATGAGATGGGGAGTAATATTTTCGATATTGATGTGGATAACCTTATGATAAATAATCAAGTTTTATATAAGAGAATAAGATTAGTTTTAGTTTGTTCTTATTTGAATTAGTATGGAGGGGGTAGGCTCAATTCGTAATAGATCACGCAAACACGATAATTATTTGTGGCAGAAAATCTAGATTCTAGCAGTAGATATAAGTTAATTAGGTAACACACTGCTATAGTCTAGATTTGTGGGTTCATGTGATTTTGATTAGAATATCTTAAGTTAAGAAAAAACTATGGTATTCGTACATGAGAGGAGAACTAATGTAGTATCCATCACCTAATTAATTAAGTTATGGAAAATTTGACTAACGTATGTAATTGTATTTTAGATTACAATACATAATATTAAGAAGGTTCATAGATAACTAACCTGATAGGATTTTGACAGATGAATGGTTCTATTATAACTTGTCCACTTCACCAATGTATAAGGTAAGAAAAAGGAAAAGAAAAGAAAGAGGATATGTATATACATGTATTCTAGGAAGACGTCATCACTTCTAATATAACGTAATACAAATCTATAAATTAATCGGGAAAGTAAATTGGCATGCACATACTTTAATCGGTGTATCTGACTTGAGTATCTAACGTAATTTTGAACCATAGGATGGATCAAATGTAGATATGAAGATTGTCTAAGACTATCAGACATTAGCATGTGAGTGGTCTCGAGCTTATTTTCAAAATTATCCCATACTTTGGCATTTAGACTTGCAATAAACACTTTTGATGTCTTTTGATTATAAGATTGTACATGTATAATCTAGTTTGATAATCAGATAGATTTTATTTTTATCTAAGATGATGACAGCTTAGTAAATTTGGTATTGTTATTTAAGATTCTTATTAACCCAATTTTATTGTCTAACCAATGCATCTTATTAACTACATACGGGATTTATACCATCAAGCATAAGTTTCAAATAGCTTGGGCTTAGAGAAACTTAGAATTTACAATTTGGGCCCATTAGTTTACAAATTGGGTCTGTTGGGTAGTTGTTGGATGGTTATGAGGGTTGGAATAAAGAATGTGATGTGATATCACAATGATTTGTGATGAAATTCCAACCTAAGAATGCAGAGCAACCTAAGAATGCAGAGGGATAAATCGGTTTACCCAAAGGTAACTCAGTAACCAAATGGATCCAATGATATTGAGCCATGCAACAAGTTTAACTGAAACTTGGAGAAAAAACATGAATGACATGTATCAATAAGAAATGAATGAACCTATGTAAGGTATGACTTTGGTCAGATTGTAAGGTTTGGCTTGTACCAAAATCAATAACGAAGAACATGTATGATTTACGTGAAAAAAATACTGAGGAAAACCCACAAAAAAAGAGAGATTCAACTATAAGAGAAAACATGAATATATACAAGAACATTGGAAGGCGTGGCTCTCTCGGAATGAGACTCTCTGATAACCCACATCTTAACCCTACAATTAGAACTGCTAATCTAATTGAACTGTATTGAATGAACAAATGTTCGAGTTTGGTTCGATAAGAAAGTTTGAGTTCGAGTTCGGTTTGATAAATGCTTGATAGGATATGATCGAGTTCAAGCTCGTTTAGAAAATGAACATTCGAGTTCAGTTCGATAATACTTCGTTAGCTATTTTACTTAACTCAAACTTGTTTACACAAATAAGTTCGAAACTGGAGTTCGATAATAAGGTTCGATAAAAAAAGAAATTATTCAAATTAAAGTGGTACAAACACAATAAATACTATAATTTCTTTAACCCCAATATTTATCATTTGTATAATTACGAAGCTACACACACAAATATATACACATATACATATATCGAACTCGAACTTTTATCGAACGAACATATGTTATGTTCAGTTCGTTGAGCTATCGGACTAAAATTTGAAGTTCATGTCCAGTTCATTTAGAAATGAACGAACATTTTTCGAATTATTATCGAACAAACTCTAATCGAATATGAACATGTTCATTTCATTAGCAGCCCTAACTACAATACATATACAGGGGTAATCGGTAAACGAATCTTAATCGGATCCAAAAATCCATACCCCCATTAATTGGGTTAGTCAAGATCCATTTATGGATATACCCATATCGCAAACGGATCGGTGCTTAGACATATCTCAACATAGCCATTATTTGAAGATGATGGTCATAGTTTACTAATTTAGTATGAACACTGTTTTCGTAGAATCTTCTTGTGCATCTGTTTCTAACTTTATCATTCTATATCACAGAAAGATGACGATTTCAAACAAGCTCTGAAAAACCCCTCCTAGTGGGTATTCAAACTCGTCCCAAATCTGAATGTGTTTTTGTTTGAGTTGTATCTTAATCAAAATAGTCAAATCCAACTTATATAAGAAAGCTTTCAATCTACCCTTACTAAAGATCTAATTCGATTTTTCTCCTCTATCCAGTTATTTATCTACTTGTCGTCTGGGTTCTAGATTACACACATAACTACGAGTAATTTCACATTTACATGATTTTTCCTCGATAATTGCAAATTATGTTGTAAACCATGAATAGTTGTTAACCACCATGTGCTACCTTCCATCCAATTTCTCCATTAACGTTGACGAGAAAGGTCAGATATTGATAATTTTGACCCGCTCCTTTTATCACATTTGCCAATTATAAACCCCACAAATCGCATCTCCTCCCCCCAACCCCAACCCAACCTCTTTGATGAGGGACGCCCAAGGCTCCAACGGAGGAAGAAAGGGTTGCAGAGGAGGATCACGATGACCTAGAGGCCTACGTAAGCTCTCGCACCGTCGCAAGTGCATTGACCTCCACAACAACTACTTCTCTCATACACACTATTAGGAAAGACTTCCCGCAACCTCCCTCTAGTCGACATTAATTCTTATTATATAATCACTTTTCCTAACCGAGTCTAACCTTTAGGGCACTTTTGGAAAGGAGGTTACCCGCATCCTATGCGGGTTATCTCCCCAAACCCTCAGATTTTTTTCCTCGAAAACCCCATCTCCAACCTACGGGCCCCACCATCTATATTTTGTTCTCCATCATGCGGGGCTCATCCAAAAATCACACTATCTCTCTCTCTCTCAGTTAGTACATCAACGATCATATTTCTCTTTTATCCATTCCACCAAAAAAATATTATAGTACAATCAAGCTTGCAAAAGTCGACCCGACTAGTCGAGTCGGGGGGTAGCCGACCCGGCTAGGCCTAGTCGGCCTTTAGTCGATCCACCCGACTAGTCGACTGACTAGTCGGCCTAGTCGGCCGACTAATCGGCCGACTTTTACAACAACCTTTTTTATTTTTTTAGTTTTTCACTTTTTTTAAAAGCAAACATATTCTATCATGTTTAATTTTATATTTAAAGTCAATTACTTCTTTTGCTTCATTAAGATGGTATATAAAATGTACACATATATGTATATATAAGAATAGAGGGCTTATCCAATGAGCCCTGTGCCCATTTGAGATGAGCCCACTCATATTTTACCAATATTTTCCATTATTTTGAGTTCAATGCTTATTTATTTACTGTTGTTATATCATATTCTTACTATTAGTAACTATTTTCATATAAAGAAGATCTTAGATTCACAAGAAATGGTCATTAGTAAGAATATAAATGAGACTAGTAACACAAATAATAATACAATCATTTTGTATGAATTTAAGGTTTTTTTTCCTGAAAATAGTTACTAGTAGTAAGAATATGATATAACACTTGTAAACAAATACTTATTAAGCTCAAAAAGATAGAAAATAATGGTAAGAAATGAGTGGGCTCATCTCATCTCAAATGGGCACAGGGCTCATTGGATAATTTCCCTATAAGAATATATATATATATAATGATTTATATATTTAAAATAATTACAAAATTCAAAACCGACTAATGACCAACTAAATCCGACTAGTCGTCCGACTGTCGACTAATCCTTAGTAGGTGTCGCCGCCGACCGAGTACCGACTACTGCTTTCTGCAACCTTGAGTACAATCACATCACAATAAGCCCTCTTAACAGTAAAATCCTCTATCAAAATACCGAAATAGAAAATCAAGTTATCCAGCAGATAACACATCCTTGGGGTGGATTATCCTCTAACTTTTTCTGAAAACGCACCTTTAGGAAATATTTTTTTAATAAATTTAATTTTATTTTAGGAAAAAGTATAGGAGATCAACAAATTAAGATAATGGGTAATATGCCTATAAACTCAAGTTTTTAGACGTACTCATGTAAGTCAATAATATGAAGTTTGAGGGAGGTGTTTGTGTGGTATCTATATTTGGATACATACATCCTGAAAATTCACATAATGATATTTCCACAGAACGAGAAAGGAGAGAATATACACTACAAGAAAAATGAGTTGTGACCACTGAATATGGCTACGGAAACTTGTGGCCACGATAATTCAGTGGCCACAAGTTTCTCGTAGCTATAATTCCGTGGCCAAAGCTTCATACAAGAGTTGTGGCCATGGCAAGTTCTGTGGTCACTTGTAGTGGCCACGACATATTCATGGTTAGAGAACTCTCGTGATTAGACTTGTAGCTGTGGCTACTGGCCACGTCATATCGTGATCAGAGCCCAATTCTGTGGCCACAAGCCCCGTATCCGTGGGCATAATTCTGTAGCAACAACTTGTTTTCCTTGTAATGATAAAACAATAATTGCACATGCCCAAGCTAATGGCTCACTAGGCCCCAATGCCCTCTCACTGCTTGCTCTTCATGCCTTGGATCACCATCATAGTGCCCTTCATGATTACGAATATTGGTAATATAATCCCACTTGCCCTCAAAACAAATACCTGTTTCAACAGTTGACACCAACAATTAATCACAAGGGCAAAATTAACGAAAAATTGAGCAAATAATGAAAGAATATTCGAAGTCAATGTTACCCACGATGAATAGCGTGGATGCATGGAACTGGGCTCCAAGGGCAAGTATGTAGAACAAGTTCTTTAGCAACAACACGGTCGCGAGCTGCGCATGCGATAATTCGAGTTAAACGATGTATCTCGACGTGAGCATGTATAGTACATGCATTGCCAAAGGGTAGAGCACTCACAGCCATGTAGAGGGAATGGCAATACAATGCGCCTTTCGCGTATGCGGAGCAGGTCGGCGTGTTCGACATGCCAATTGAAGAGGCTCGGGACTGCGAGGTCGTCGTCTCCGTTTCCGGGGGCTCATGATCTTGCATGGTAGCTTCTACACTTCTTCTATTACCAATATCAACGTAGAAAGAGAGAAATAAGATTCATACAATTAACTTG
Source organism: Ottelia alismoides (assembly GCA_037367405.1). Classification (NCBI taxonomy): domain Eukaryota; kingdom Viridiplantae; phylum Streptophyta; class Magnoliopsida; order Alismatales; family Hydrocharitaceae; genus Ottelia; species Ottelia alismoides. The sequence goes on along the minus strand of JAZKJV010004727.1, from coordinate 325,410 downwards.
GCATATAAACCGTAATTCATTTATATTCACATACACTTTAAATTTCTAAGTTTTTGTGGAATTTTTTTAAAGAAAAATCGAAGCAAACTCTCACGATACATCCATGGCCTCATGACTAATCTATATGTAAAACTCCATGTAATTATTTGGGGAATTTTATGGTATGACCCCTAAAATGTTGTCCTGTTACGCCATAACCTCTGTAACCTTATAATTTATCTATGCAGTAAGGCTACCGGGATCATGGTGCAGTTTACGAAGATTACATGAAATTGTAAAAAATATAGGGGTTATGGTGTAACAGTCCCATTATTTATATTAGAGCAGACGATCCTCTCTATCAAAGACGATGTACATGTTATCCACTAATTAATTGGGCCCCATGATTCGGCATTGCATGGGAATTGATTGGATAACCACCGATGGATAACAATTTAATTAAATAACGAAAATAATGGCCACCAACCGAGCACGGCCAAGAGAGATATACTTGTTGTTCACGCCCACGTCGACAACAGCCGGCGCCCGCGGTGCCACAGCATACCCAGGCTCGTAACCCTGCACATATCCACATTCCCCCACTCAAGTTAGTGGATACCACTATACATGATTGAGCAAGGGAATATAGTCAAGGTGTGCGTCCCTTTCACAACAGCCTCTACGATAATGGCATATCATGGTCATTCATGTCCAGACGACCTAATTGGATAGTACTATCCACTATGGGAATGGATCGTATCTAAGGATTGTGACCATGGAGAGTAGAGCTGACCTTGAGGCAAATCTCACACACAGTACTCCCTTTCTCATCGCACCACCGCTGCACGCACTCCCTGTGGGCAAACTGGGATACCCAGGAAATCTTGAGACGCTATCCACGTATTGGGATAAAAATAGAACGATGATTAGCTCCATACCTTGAGGCTCCCGGAACATGCGCAGGGGCTCTCCATGCTGCTGGAGCTCTGCTCCTCCTCCTCGTGGAATATCCTGCAGACATGGACGGACGAGGGGGGATAAGGGGAGCCCAGTTCGTCCCCGATGAGGATAACCACGTCCTTGACATCTGCATGTCCCGATTCCATCTTCTTCTGTTCTGCGCTCTCTTCTCTCTTCTCGAGGCTCCCGTGCTGACTTGTGATGGGTCCTTAAATAAGGTGGAATAAAGCAAGTACTGTACTATCCACTTATCCAGTGTGGTCCATTTGCATGAATGCCCTGCAGCCTTTTCTTTTGAAATCTTCGCAGTAGGGATTCTGTGGATTTTGAATTGAGCGGTTTTAGACGGTGAATGGCATCCGTCGGATTAGATGTCAATGGTCTGGATGATGGTTTCTCTTGAAGTAATCATTAGGTGGGCATTGGGGTCCATGCGAGGAAATTAGTGGGCACGTGACAACCAGCAAACCATGCATGCACTAAACAACTATTGTCCATTTTTCCATATTGTTGGAAGTTAAGTTCACAGAAAAGGTCACCCCCCCGCACGAAAGCAACAACCTACCTTATATTGACTGGGTTGAGATGCAATTTTTATGCTGTGAGAGAGAGAGAGAGAGAGAGAGAGAGAGAGAGAGATGGTCGGGGGCTCCCGTTAAGCGATTGAGTTCTAAGGATTCGTTTCCCCTCCCTATGGGGAGGTTTATATAGGGAGTATGCCCTCGCCACGTCCGCCCCCTTCGACCATGTCCATTGCGGTTACGGCCTCCATGAGACCCGGTCGTCGTAATCGTCGGCTCCGCAACGACTGGCGGTGGTTCTTGACCTACTTGGTCATATTCCATTCTACATCTCCCACTTGACCAAAGTGGTCAAGACATATATACTCCCACTATTCGTGTAGTATATACATGGAGATTTATCATGTAAGGATCATTATCTATGAAACCTTTTCCTTGACTCAAACATTCCTGAGTTCTATTAAACCAACATGTTTAATGTATGTTTCTGTTGTTATTCCCTTGGTAAGGGAATCGACCAACATGTCAGTGGTAGGTATGTAGGTTACCGTGATTTCTTTCTTCGTCACTATATCTTGTATATAGTGATATTGGATCTCAATGTGTTTTCCTTTTAGAACTATTAACCCCACTATTAATCAAGTTTATCGCAGCTTGATTGTCACAATACATTTCAATTGGCCCTTTGACCAATTCGAGGCTTAGGTTCTATAGAAAATGTCTGATCCACACAGCATGAGTGGTGACCATGCTACATGCAATGTAATCAGCCTCCTGTGTATGTCGAGATACACATCCTTGTTTCTTGCTACCCCAAGAAACCGCTGCACCACTAAAAATGAACAGATAACCTGATGTGGATTTTCTATCATCCACATCCCCTCTGAAATCAGCATCGGAGTATCCTACCACTTCAAGCGATTCTGCTTGATATACAAGTTTCAGATGTACTGACCCTTTCAGATATCGAAGAATCCTCTTTACAGCTGACTAAGCTTACTAGATAAGTTAAATCAGGTCGAATACACATCATTGCATACATTAGACTTCCCACCGCTTGTGCATATAGTACATCTAAAGGTTTCTCCCCCTTTCCAGGACATTGACTCTTACTGAGTCTCTTTCCCATCACAAGTGGTGTTGGAGCTGGAGTGCTATTCTGCATCCCAAATCTCCTTAATACAATATGCAAATATCTTTCTGACTAAGGCTCAATGTCCTTGAGTCCCTGTCTCTTGTTATTTGAATTTCAAGAACATAGGATGCTTCGCCCATGTCCTTCATCTCAAATTCGTTGCTCAATTTCTGTTTGATTTCATTATGCATTAGTATGTCATTACCTGCAAGCAGAATGTCATCCACATACAATGACATGATTGCTAACTTGCTCCCACTCTTCATGGCATACACACAATTATCCAATTTATTTGGAACAAATCCAAATTGAATAACTTTCTCATGAAATTTGAGATACCATTTCCGTGAAGACTGCTTCAAACCATATAATGACTTTCTTAACTTGTAAATCTTTTTCTCCTGACCTTCAACCTGAGATCCATCAGGTTGTCGTATATAAATCTCTTCCCTTAATTCTCCATTAAGGAAAGCCATTTTCACATCCATTTGGAACAATTCCAAATCCATATATGCGACTATGGCTAAGATCATCCGAATAGATGCAAACTTAGCCACAGGAAAGTAGGTTTCCTGGAAATCTATTCCAGCTTGCTCAGTATAACTCTTGGCAACTAATCTAGCTTTGTATTTGTCAATAGTACCATCAACTAGGTACTTTTTCTTGAATACCCACTTATATCCTATGGATTGCCTACCTTATGGAAAATCACATAATTCCCAAACACTGTTTCGTTTGATTGAATCCAATTCATCCCTCATGGCGGCCGACCATGATTCCGACTCAGACGAAGTCATAGCTTCATCAAAGGATATCGGATCTGTACAATCCGCGACATCCTCATCCACAGTGTAACACGACACATCGCATCCATAGAAATGGTAATCTTCCATCCATGCGGGCCGTGTTCTGGGTCTCTTGTTGCCGATTATACTCGTGGGTTGTGTGGGTTCACCCACTTCCTCTAAAGGATCGTCATATTCTATGGGTTCATTCTCTACATTTGGATGATCGATATCATCCTCAAGTTCTTATTTAATGCTCAAGTCATCTTCATTGTCCTGTAGTACAATCAGAGGATCTGATTCCTCTACCTTATGCTCCTTTTCTTGATGAATTTCAAGGAAAGTAGCATCACGAATTTCGATAAAACCTTTAGTTTCATGGAAGAATCTATATCCTTTAGAATTCTCACTATATCCAATAAACTTGCACTTTAATGTCCTGAAGTCTAGCTTGTCTCTAAGCTGACTCGGTACCAGAACATGTGCTACACATCCCCATTTCCGGAGATGGACCAACTCGGGTTTTTGCCATTCCATATATCATATGGCGTTGATTCTACAGACTTGGTGGGAATCCTGTTCTGTATATAAGTTCGCAGTCAAACTGCCTCTTGTTTAACCCAGAAATCGACGATCTAAATATGTCTCACACAAGGCGGAGACAAAGTCGCTGTAGCGGCTGCACGAATCTTGGATTAAAACAACAATTAACCCGCAACAAAAATTAAGCAATGAAAAGTGGTGCGGAGTTAAAATTTATTATAACTCTACAACAAGATGTGTATATGTGCAAGTATGTGTAGAGGTCGAACACAGGTAGCAGACAGGTAGAACGGGGCAAAAAATGCACAAAATGTGTGACTATGATGAATTGTCTATCTATGTTATTTTTTGTGGGTTTTTAATTTTATATTTTTTTAATTTTATTTTTAATTTTTATATTTTTATATTTTGATTTTAATCTATTGATTTTATATTTTCTTATGTATTTTATATATTTTTTATATTTTCTTTTTCTTTAAATAAAGATATATATAAAGTAAGAAAGAGATAGATAATGGATTAATAAAAATAGGTAAAAATAAAGAAAAATCAGGAAATAAATTGTTTTTAGGTTTTTATATTTTTCTAATATTTTTGTGATTTTTCTAGATTTTTCCTAATTTTTTTGGTATTTTTAAGTCAAAAATACTAAAAACGGTGAAGAAAATACAAATCTGAAACTAAAATGGAGTGTATAAAATATCAAACAGTAACTAAAATTCTCCAAAATAATTAAAATAAAAGAAAACAGAACAAAGAAAATTTAGAAAAAAAGGTTTGTATTTTTAGGATTTTTGTAGAATTTTTAAGATTTTTTGGAAGGTTTTTAGAGTTTTCTAATTTTTAGGAGTTTTATTTTATATTTTTTTAATGATTTTTGGTCTGGAGTTAAAACACACGAAGATAAGCAAAAAATATATTTTTTGGGAATTTTTTGATGTGTTTTTTATAATTTTTATGGATTTTCTAATGCAAACAGTGTACAAAATGAGTGTTTTTGAATTTTTATAAATATAAAAATATAATAAATATGCAAAATAAAAATATGACGTGGAAGCACAAGTCAACAGGAATTTACGTCAATTTTTTGGGAATTTTTAGGGTTTTATAGATGCATGCAATAAATAGATACAACAAGAAGAAAATACACACAGACGAGGGGTATATTTGTAAATAGCCAGAAGCTCAGGGGCTTGCGTGTAAATTTCCACAAAACTTAATAACTGAATGAAAACTTTACAGGACCAAAAAGAAATATTAAAAGTGTCAATCCCTTCCCCGCAGAATCGCTAGAGACCACGTGCGCGAGACACGTGACCTGGTAGGGGCACAACTACAATTATCAAAAAGTCTGAGGGCTATATTGCAAAATGTCCAGAAACTTATAACTGCATGTGAAAGTTCAGAGATTGAAACTAAATATACAAAAATCCTCGAGGTTCCCTTGCAAAATTGCCAAGTCACGTGCGTAGCGCACGTGACCTGGCGAGGGACCTAAATGAGATATTACAAAACTTGGGGGGGGGGCAATATGCAAAATATGCAGAATATTAAAAAGGCCGATGAAAGTTTCAGTATTAATTTTTGAATACAAAAAATATGCTGGGTTAAATACGCAAAATACCTAGACACAGGTAGAACCGACGGCGGATGTATCTTGACTTGCCACGTGTCGCGTCCGTAGGAGCCTACGACGGTTCAGATGGACGCCCACGATCAGAAGGCCCTGGGCGATCGGACGGTGAAAGGACCTACGTCATCCAATGGTTGTGATGAATCTGGGCAGCGGTTCCTGATCCGACGGTGAGGACGGGCGATGGATGAATAAGGAAGGATGCTTACCGGTGCGAGCTTCCTCCGGCGTTAGCATCCTTCTCCGGCGTTCGTTGGGGCTTCAAACCATCCAGATCCTCTCCTGTAGGTGTCCACGATACGTCTGGGATGTCAAAAGCGGCCGACGTCCACTAGAGCTGACCCGTGTGAAAAACGATAAAAGCGAAAGCCGCTAAATAGTGGTCTGACAAATCAGACTCACTGTCGCTGGGGCGACTACTCAAGCCTTCACGTTCATCAACAATTAACCCACACAATCAATCAAGCAATCAAGAGCAAGGATTAAAATTTATTATACCCTACTAAAAATGTATAATGGCAAGTTAGTAGGGGTCGAACACATGAAACAAGGGTGTAGAGCTAGCTAACAAGGGTAGCACACAGGTACAAGTACCACTTAGCCAAATTAGCAAATTTTTGTGGGTTTTTAATTTTATATTTTTTATTTAATTTTTAATTTTATATTTTTGTATTTTGATTTTTAAATTTTTTGATTTTATATTTTCTTTTTATCTTTTGCAATTTTTTATATTTTCTTTTTCCAATAATAGAATATACACAATAAAAGAAAAGAGGAGGTTAGGTATTTATAAAAATAGGTAAAAATACTCAAAAATCAGGAAATGAAATATTTTTGTATTTTTTATATTTTTCTACTATTTTTGTGATTTTTCTAGGTTTTTCCTAATTTTTTTGGTATTTTTAAAATCGAAAATACTGAAAACAGTGAACAAAATGAAGAGCTGAAACTAAAATTGAGAAATAAAATAGGAAACAGTAACAAAAATTATCCAACTTAATTTTCAATAAAAGATAACAAAATAAAGAAAATTCAGGAGAAGAAACACAATTTTTAGATTTTTTTATAAATTTTAGTAGATTTTTATGAAGTTTTTTAGAGTTTTATAATTTTTAGGAGTTTTCTTTTATATTTTTAGTGATTTTTGGATTGAACTTTAAAAACACTACAATATGTAAAATATAATTTTTGGGAATTTTATGAATGTTTTTATATTTTTATGGATTTTATAATGCAAACAGTGCTGAAAATGAGAGTTTTTGAATTTTTATAAATAATAAAATGCAATAAATATGTAAAATAAAAATATGTCGTGAAACTACTATGTAACAGGAGCTTAAGTTGATTTTTGTGGATTTTTTAGAGATTTATAGATGCATGCAATAAAAAAAGAAACAAAAAGAAAAATCATGCTAGCAGGGGTATTAACGCAAATATGCAGCAGTTGAGGGGACAAAGTGTAATTTTCACGTAAAATATACAACTGATAAATCGATTTCCAGGGGTTAATACAAATACCCAAAGCCTCTAGGCACGAGTGCAAATTTCCCACCCCTACGCGTGACTAGCACGCGCCTGGGGAGGACCTAAATGCAAATACAAAAACCTTACGGGCCTCCCTGCAATTTTCACACAAATATTACAATGATTTAAAAAGTTCCAAAGTTTATACGAAATAAACACATACCTAGGGACCCCCTACAAAATGCCCTCACCTCACGCGCACAGGCACGTGAGGTGACGTGGCCAGGGATCGCTTTGCAATTACTAAAAGGTCTGAGGGGCTAGATATAAATTTTACAAAACGTTTGAACTGCTGATGAAAGTTATAATACTAAATATTAAATACAAAAATGGCCAGGGTTAATAGTGCAAAATACCCAGGCTAAAGGGCAGATCGGACGGTTGTGAGCCGTCCCCTTGACACGTGGCATGCCCTTATCGCGTGATACCTCTTCACCTCCAATGGTTGCGATTAGGTGATCAGAAATGGATCGACGGTGCTGGAAGGTCTGAATCCAAGGGTGGCTGCTTCATCTGGGGCTCTGGCTTGATCGGACGGAGGAGAACCTCGGAGGAAGAACAGGGACGAGCCTCCGGCGAGGCGAGCTTCCCCCCCTTCGATCCTCGGTCTCTGGCATGCAGTAAGGCTCAAAGGTTGCCGACGAGACCCCCGGAAGTGTCTTCTATGTGCTGGAGGCGTCAAAAAGCTCCAGTGGAGGCCAGAGCTCTCCCAGGCGGCGGGCGGAGCTTGAGGTTCCGGGCACCCTCCGGTTGGGCGTCAAAATCGCCCCAGGCACGTGTTAGGGCTTCGACCCTGCAAGGAAAATGTGAAGAAGTCGGGGGCAAAATGCCCCGACTTCGTGGAGGGTGTACAATGGAGTATGATGTCGTGAAGCGGTGGCCGGAGGAGCGCTCCGGCGTGATGCTCGTGAAGAGCGTTTCGAGGGGCGAAGTATGAAGTGAAGGGTGACGAAAGGTTGTTGCGGTAGCAATGACTAAAAGGCTAAAGAAATAGAGAGGAGAAAAAGGGGAAAGGAACCTCACCAAGGCGCACAGGAGAAGAACTCCGGCGTGGACTCCGACGAGGTGGATGCGCTCAATTCGACACCAAATTGGCCTCCCAACGATCGCAATGAGTTCATGCTGTCACCAGGGAGACTCTCGACGTCGAGGACTTAGGATAGACTGATGGAAGAGTGATCAAAATCCAATTGAAGGTCAAAGGGGCTTTTGAAGAAGTTGGCGAATAGGCTCTGAAGATCGAGGCGGATCAAGCGAATCGCGATTCCAATCCCTGATATTTCATCTGGGCGTGAATCACCGTTCATCGAGGACAAAAAGGTGTGAAGACTTCGACATCAAATGTGCAAGACGAAGCCTCGAAAAATCCGCAAAAGCGGACAAAAAATGAGTTCTGACGAAGTGGCAGAGGGGGGTCAGACAGTTGACCCGCGGTCAACTGTCCAGACCACCTGGTTGGTCCACGTGGACCAACCAGGAAAAACCCTTCAGAAATTATTTAAAAATTCATTTAAAAATATTAGATTAATTTATTAAATTTTGGTTATAAAATAAAAAATGTTTATTATTTTGTAAAGTATTTAATTCTGATTTTTTTATTTTTATGAGGTATAAAATTACAAGTTTCCTTTTATACCCTTTATAGGTATACATATCTATGTATTTTAATATTTTATTTTTATTTTATGTATTTAATTAATTTATTTATTTTTATTATTTTATAAAGTATTTTTATAAACTTAAATATATTTTTATTTTATTTTTCTGAAGTGTTTTGTACATTTAATAAAATAGAAATAGATTCTATATAAGTATGTATACAGGTATTATACCTATGTGTTATATATACAAGTATTTTTATTTTGTGTTTTATTTGAGTTTTTATTCCTGTTTTAATATACAACTATATTATAAGTAATATTTACAAAATTATAAAATTATAAAAATAATGAATAAATAATAAAATGAATATTTTAATATGTACAAGTACACAATAGGGGCCCAAAATTCAACTTTCAAACTGTAGCTCCACCAAATGCGAAATCACTGCCATTAAATAGCTTATTTTAAATTATATACAATTAAAGGTGAGTTTGACGCATTTTGAGTTTTTATTTGCGAGATACAGGTCTGGGAAGTTGGGATTCTGGAATTTTATTAAGACCATAACTTTTTATCTGTACATTATTTTTGAATAAAATCAATTTTGTATTTTTATTTATTTAATGATTTACAACTTTCATGTTCAAAGTTTCTTTATTTGAAGTATAAAAATTGGAACCAAAAATATGTCCCAAAATGAATAAAGAATAATGGAAATAAATGGTGTTTTTATTGTATTTTGGCCCTTATCTCCCCCTACTTTATTCCTTGTCGACCTATTCATCGAGATGCCTATGTCTCGGGGTTTCGGGTCATAAAATATTTGCAATATTTTATGCTTTTTCTTTTTTTTCTTTATTCTATAATTTTGGCTTTAAAAATCGTATTTTATACAGTATTTACACAATGATGCATGAATGCTAAAATGCCTAGATTAAGCCTATTTACACGCATTTACTAGGATTTTAAGGCTAAAATGATAGAATAAAGATGATGAAACGTAGATTCATCACCGTGACGCCAAGGTCTAAGACGAGCTCCAGGTGGTCCGGCGAGATCCAAAATTTGCCTCCAGATGCCCTTTTAGCTCCAGAAATACCTGCAAAAGTCAATAGGGCCACGAGAAAAATGCCACGACCCGCGAGTGGCGAAAAGGTGGACTGTGGGTGGAAGATAACGGTGAAAATGGAACTCGCTAGAGAAAGCTCCGGCGAGGGGTAACGTGGAGAGTAACTGAGTGATAATTGAAAGCGAACGGGGGAAATGGATCCTAGGATTATGGCGAAGATAATAAAGCAAAAAAATTGAATAAAAACAACAAACCTCAAGCCCAGAAAAGGCGAGATAAAACTCACGTCCGAACTTGGCCGGAGATGGTGGTGGAGCGCCTCACGGCCGCCTAAGCTCGCTCCTCGGAGCTGGAGAAGGAGGTTGTCACCCTCCTTCCGCCGGAGCACACGCGCAAGGGCCAAGCTAGGGGTCAGAAAGGTTGAGAGGGTCCATGTGCAAATATTACAAATGTATTTAAACTGTAGACAGAAGTTTATGGACTCAAAATAAATACAAAAAGTGCGCGGGGGTGAAAATGCAAAATACCCCTTTGCGCGCGATCCAACGGCGATGACGATGCCACTTGATACGTGGCACGATCTGAACGGCCGATGACGCTTCGCAGCTGACGTCCGAGATTAGATCTCAGATCGAGATCTAACGGTGGAGAGCGCTGATAATCCGACGATGGCTGTGCGAACTGGAGGTGCGGCCCTATCTGACGGTGGAGAGGCGCGGAGGAAGAACGGGGAAGAACGTCGGCGAGGCGAACTTCCTCGAGCTCGATCTCCGTGCTCCGGTGATATGGAAGGCTCAAAATGGGGCTGCAAGCTCCTGCGGGCTTCTTCTAGGTGCTGGCGGGTCCAAAATACCTCGGCGACGGCCGAGGTTCGCTGGAGACGGGGGCGGAGCTGGTGGAGCTTCGTGTGTCTCTGGCGAAGGTCAAAATGACCCCCAGGTAGTCTTCAAAGCTCGTTGACCTACAAGAAAGGGTGAGAGGGTCCAGGGCAAAGTGCCTGGACCCCGCGGAGGTGGAAACGAGGCGTGGAGCGGCGTGAAGGGGACTCGGTCGGAGGTGCACTCCGGTGAGGGGGGTACGTGTGGCGATTTGATGGACGAAATTGAAAGGTACTTGGGGGTTTTACTCCTTGGGATACAACGAATGAAATGCAAAGAAAATAAAGGGAGAAAGTAGCTGCCTTGATGGCCGGAGCCAGAGGGAGAAGGTACCTCAACACCGACGAAAGGCGGAGGTGGTGGAGCAGCCTCAGAGCTCGCTCGACCCGCCTGAAGGTCTCCAAGGGAAGTTGTCACCTTCCTTGGTTGATTGGGCACGAGAAGGGGAGCGGAGCTCGTGGAAGAGTGGTTCAAAATTTGAATCGAAGGTCGAGGTGCACTATATGGGGTTGACGGATGGGGGAGGAAGAACGAGGCGCAGCGGCTGGCACAGTGACCCATCGATCGAGGTTGCATAAGGGCGGGCATGCTTGTTGATCGAGGGTCAAAAGTCAAGAAGATGCTAACACGAAAGGGTGCAATAACAAGCCTTGAAAAAAATCGAGAAGGAGGGGCCAAACCGAGGTCTGACACGGACACATGGAGTGAGGGACGCCCAGTTGACCCGCCGGTCAACTTGGACTGGCGCCTGGTTGGTCCACGTGGACCAAACAGGAAAAATCCCTGGAAAATACTTTGTAAATTCGATAAAAAATGAAAAATGAATTAATTAATTTTTGATTATTAAATAAAAAATGTTTATTATTTTATAAGGTATTTTATCATGATTTTTAATTATTTTTATGAGGTATAAAAATACAAGTTACTATTTTAGACCTATATAGGTATATTTATCTATGTATTTTAATATTCTATTTTTATTTTATATATTTAATTTATTTATTTTTGTTTATTATTTTATAAATTTATAAAGTATCTTTATACACTTAAATATATTTTTATTTTATTTTTCTGAAGTGATTTGTACATTTAATAAAATATTAGTATAATATGTGTAGGTATATGTATAGGTATTATACCTATGTATGTTATATACAAGTATTTTATTTTGTGTTTCTTTTGTATTTTTATTCTGATTTTAATGTATATATATATTATAAATAATATTTATATAATTATAAAAATATAAAATGGTAAAAATAATTAATAAACAATAAAATGAATATTTTAATCTGTACAAGTATACAATATGGGTCCAAAACTTAACTTTCAAACCATAGCTCTGCCAAATGCGAAACCACTGCCATTAAATAGCTTTAAATTATATATAATTAAAGGTGAGTTTGATGCATTTGGATTTTTTATTTGGGAGATACAGGTCTGGGAAGTTGTAATTCTGGAATTTTATTCAGACCATAACTTTTTATATGTACATTATTTTTTGTGAAATCAATTTTGTATTTTTCTTTATTTAATTATCTACAACTTTCATGTACAAAGTTTCTTTATTTGAGGTATAAAAGTAGAACCAAAAATAGGTCCCAAAAGGAATAAAGAAAGAAGGAATTTTTATTGTATTTTAGCCCTTATCTCCCCCTACTTTATTCCTTGTCAACCTATTCATCGAGATGCCTAGGTCTCGGGGTTTCAGGTCATAAAATATTTACAATATTTTATTCTTTTTCTTTTCTTTTCTTTATTCTATAATTTTAGCTTTAAATACAGTATTTTATACACTATTTACATGCACATGCATGAATGCTAAGATGCGGGAATTAAGGGTATTTACACGCATTTGCTAGGGTTTTTGAGGCCAAAATGATAGAATAAAGATGATGAAATGTGGATTCATCACCTCTCCCCAGAATTTCTTAGAGAGTCCTGAGTGTGAAAGCATACACCTTACTGCATTCATCAAAGTTCGATTCTTTCTTTCTGCTACACCATTCTGTTGTGGTGTATATGGTATTGTAGTCTGTCTACGAATGTCTGTCTGAATACAGTAATCCTCAAACTCCTTTGAGGTATATTCTCCACCTCTATCTGTCCTAAGAGTCTTGATTGGTTTTCCCAATCTTATCTCCACTTCCGTCTTATATCTCTTAAATGTTTCAAGTGCTTCCAACTTTCTTCCTAAAAGATAGACATAGGAGAACTTCGAGTGGTCATCAATAAATGTTATAAAGTATTCCTTACTTCTATGTGTGTTGACGCCCAGTGGTTCATATATGTCCGAATGGATCAAACCTAGTAACTCTGTTAACTGAGTTTCGGTAAAGAAGGGTCTTCTCGTCATTTTACCGGTCAGACAGTGTTCGCAGGGCAATGTCCTTGCACCCGTGATTTTAGACAACAAATTTGCCTTAATCATTTGATCCATTTTAGTCTCCTTGAATGACCCAGTCTCATGTGCCACAAGTCATAGTCAGACAAACAACAAAAGGAATACTCAGAAGAGACATTCATTGATTCACTAGAATTTATTACAAGAAGACAAAACAGGTCATGCTCGGGCACAAACTTTCCCATCACATAGACCTTCTTATTCTTGCCTATAGACACACGCTTATTATAAAAAATACTTCAAAATCCTTCTTGAGCAGCACTGGGATAAAGATCAGGTTCCGACGTATCTCTGGGGCATATAGTACATCATTCAATACCATAATGCTATCTCCCAGGTCAAGTCTGTACGTCCCAACACCTTCCACATCCAGGTAGGTGTTATTCCCCATGAAGATCCTTTGTTCTCCTTTGCTCAGCTCCTTGAAGTCCACCAGGCCCTCCTTCATCTTCGTGATATGTCTGGTTGCTCCAGAGTCGATCCACCATCCGTCACTGTCAGTGATGATGAAATTGCATTTACGACAACCACAAATTCTATTTTCTTCTTGCCTTTATTTTCAGGCAATTTATAATTTCCAGGCTTCTTCTTGTTGGGGCAATCGACCTTGAAATACCCATATTTGCCGCAACCATAGTAAGAGCCACGTGGGTATTTCCCACTCTTTCCCTTGAAATTCGCCTTGGAGGGGGCCAGCTTTTTCTTCGCGTGCACGACATTTGCTTCTTCGTCTTCCTCCTCAACCTCAAAGATCTCGATTTTCGATCTTTCCTTTGAGAGGTCTTGTTCAATCGCCAGCTGTGAAGGTAGGTCCGTCACACTTTTTATGTTGCCGTTCATCCTCAAGGATGTGGCAACCATGTTGAATGACGGCGGGAGACTTCCTAAGATGATTACTATATGCATCCTTTCCGAAATTGCGCATTCAGCAGCCGCAAGATCTTTGGCCATCACGATCATCTTGTTCACGTGCTCGAGGACACTTTCAGATTCCTTCATTCTACACGAGTTGTACTTGTGTAGAAGAAGCTGGATGCTCACTTCAGATTTGGAGTGATATTTCTCCTTAACCGCAGTCCAGAGCTCATACGTTGATTTACAGGTCTCGAAGACTCGAATCTGGTTCAACATAAAACTTCTAGCCCTATTATCTATCTTCTCCCACTGTTCGCGGGACCTAATTTCTTCTGCAGTTGGATTCTCAGATAGTGTAGGGCCGAGTTTGTCTATTATGAAGTGTATGATATCATGTAGCAGGTCAAAGTAGATCTTTTTACTCCACAATTCATAATTAGTACCGTTAAGGTACTCAATTTTTCCTACCTCAGTGGCAATTGTCTTGCTTGTCATTTTAGGATCTAATGAAATAAAAAGTAAGTTTGATATGAGATTGAGCAACTTAAATGAAAGTTTTTTCTAACACCAAAAAAAGTTGCTTAATAACAATTATAAGTATATCTTTGTAAGATTTTTTTAAAGGGGCTGTGATAAGATTCAACCAAAAAAAATAAAAAACGAATCTAATTTAAATTATATTTATATTTTTTTAAACGTGGGTGGGTCTTTATATATATATTAAGCAATAAGCAGGTGATGTTAAAAAAATATAATAAAGACAGTATGGAGACCACGTAATAATAAGTTTTTTTAATAGAAGACTAATCAATGATAAAGATTGAATGTTCAAACAAAAAAAATCCAATCAATGAAGGACTACAAACAAGTCAGCTTCTTTTTAATAACAAGCAGCTAATGTCAATTAATCAGTGATTAAACTAGTAGTTCTTTTCTTTCCAAAGAATTATGGTTCTAACAAAAAAAATAAACCAAGGTTTTTAATCGACAAAATTTTTCTAAATTTAATCTGAAAAAAGGTTTTAATACAAACAAGGACTCGGTAACTAGAAGATCTACTAAACACAAAAAAAAACACAAGCACGTGACATATCTCACGTCTTTTATATATTAAAGAATCAAGTAATTTATTTGTTATTAAAAAAACAACCCTCTAATATAATTACACATCACGTTTTTTTATTTAAAAAAAAAGAGTACCAAGAGAATGGTGTGCCAAAAAAAATATTACGGCCCGAGACAACGGTGGTTTTAAAAAAAAATGGCCCAAGAATGGTGGGCAAAAAATAATACGGCCCCTCCACCCAAAATAATGCACAGGGACCTTACAGATGGCTTAGCGTCCAAAAAAATGTCGTCCAAACGAGAGGGTACGACGGTAAAAAAAAGATAAATATAAAAGGTAACCTGGAGTCCTGAACGTTGCTAGGGACTGTTCTCAGCGGCCGCCGACTGGAAACCCGATCGGCGATCAGATTTGTGGTGGTGTCGCCAATAGAGGAGCTCGATGAAGGAGGAAAGCGACGGCGGCAAGAGCTCTGATACCAGTGACCGATTTCGTCGAGGTACGCCCTATGATTTGGCTGCGAGAGAACGAGAGAGGGAGATCGAGAGAGAGAGAGAGAGAGAGAGAGAGAGAGAGAGAGAGAGAGAGAGAGAGAGATGGATATGGTCGGAGGCTCTCGTTAGGCGAGTGAGTTCCGATGATTCGTTTCCCCTTCTTATGGGGATGTTCATATAGAGCGTATGCCCACGCCACGTTCGCCCCTCTTCGACCATGCCTATTGCGGTTACGACCTCCGTGAGATCCGGTCGTCGTAACCGCCGGCTCCGCAACAGCCGGCGGCGGTTCTAGATCTACTTGGTTATATTCCATTCTATATCATGTGGGTCAAGCACATTGAAATTGGTTTGATTACTGATGGTTCATAAGATTTGAACGGTTGTTCTGCATGTTCATGGCTAAGGAGATTGGGTTTGCCGGCACGAGCCTCGGTAGCGAAAGAATTGACGTGAAAGTACGAACAAAATCCGTGCATTTTCGTAAATACAGAACCTTTATACTGATGAAATAGCATTTTTGTCACCATAATTATTTATATTTTTTTAATAAAAAACCTTATTAATGTAGAAAAAATACAAGAAGTGATGAAGCATGAGGGAGAGTGGGGGCATGATGGAGTCGGATGGCATCGCTGGCGTTGCGATGTCGTTTTTAGGTGTCGCTTTAAGTTTCCTTTCAACGTTCAGTGGATTGGCAACTTCTCTTGATGATAGGATGCATTGTATACAGGTGACGGAGCACAATCAACAATATCTCGAGGATAATCTTTATTTAAATTTTAAAATTATTTTTTTCACTTATTTTTCTGCAAAATATTGCAATTACAGTTGTCTCACTGCCTTTTCCCGTATTAACACTATCGAGCCTCATAATATACACCACTGTCTTCGTTGAGATTTAACGACAGGGACGAAAAAGATAGGGATACATGTGCGATTCAATATTGTGCAGAGTGCACGTATAAAAGTTCTTAAATATAAAGCAAGGTTTTAAAAATCGAATCGAATCGGCTGGTTCAACCGGTTAAACCAATAATCGCAAGAAAAATGGTCCAATCATTCGATTTTTATTCAGAAAATAAAAACCAGTCGAAACTGATCAAAATCCGGTTGGACCGTTTAAACCCGGTTGAATCAATTGAACCAAACCACCGGTTCAACCACTAACAAAAAATATATATTTTTTGATAATCGATAAAATGTAAACTTTTAAAAACTATTCATAATCTTCTCTCATTCTAACCCAGAATATAGTACTCATTTATCTCTTCTCCTTCCACATGTGTCAATGATCCATTATCACCTCTTCCTTCCTGTCATATAAGTATTGCCTCTCTCACTACAACAAACTAAAAAATTCGATGTTTATTTTTAAGAAATGTCAAATTTATAATTTGCATAATCGACATTTGTTGGATGTCGAAATGAGACAACTCTTACGACGTTTGAAAGTGAAAAGGACATAATCGATTATTTATATACGTCGTAAACTTCGGTATATAAATAAAACCCTAAAATTTTTCCCTCTTTTCGTTTCTCTTCTCTGATGCATCGAGAGCCGCCTCGCAATGCACCTCTGACCGCAGTGAGCCATTGCACCTCCTCGCATCAAGCTTCCATCGTCCTCACGCCGCACCTCCGTTCGCGGCGAGCCACAACACTTCCTTGCTTCAAGCTTCCATCCTTCTCGCGCCGCACCTTCATCGGTGGTGAACCATTGCACCTCCTCGCGTCCAGCTTCCATCCTCCTCGAGGATGTATATATATAACCCTATTGCTTCTCATAGTCCCCATTTTTCTTGTTCTACCGAATCCCCAACCCTAACCTCATCTTTCTCCTCTACTGCAGCATCAACATCTCAACCCTAATCTCATTTTTCCGACCACGGTGGCACAGGTGAGCATTCTATGTGTTTGATTACGGATCTATCATGTTCTCAATCTCGATTACATACACAAATCTAGTTTTTTACTCTGTTCATTCTCATCCGCCAACATTCGTATTGCATCTTACATACCTACCACTGATTTGATCCCGTAGATCAGATCCACACTATAAATGTCACCATCTCTCTAAGTACCTTCGGGATCAATGATTAATCATAGACATCTCCTTAGACGTTGAGATATTACAACAATGCAACAAAGCAGATGCCTACAAATGAGGACGAAATGATGATGTTGAGGGAGTTGTGCATTCAAACTTGTTCAATTTGCTGTTTGTCTATATGAATGATGTTGTTTAGGACTGTCTTCAGGTGTATGCCTATAAATGAGGACGAAATGATGATGATGAAGGAGATTACTTTTTTTTTTACTTTTTGTGATATTATCATATTTTTGTGCTATAATTTGAGTTAATATATTTATTATCATTTATTTTGATGTTTATTTAAAGATGCTCGGAAATGCAATAGTTCTTCTGGAAGCTCTTTGTTATGGGCAAACAAACTTGAAATATAGTGTACTTGAGCATGCGCATCAGCTAAATTATGGGCAAACAAACTTCAGATAATCATGATAAGCACACTCATATAGGTCTTATAGCTGTTGTACCAATTAGGTGGATAAAACATATATATTTTTAGTTTAGAAACAATATAGATGTGAAGATAGCAGTACTTCTTACCACCAGTCCACCCACCCCAGAAATGGACTCCACATCACTTCAACATTCATTAAGTTTTGTAAAATAACACGTCTATTTTAAAGCTGAAGGCGGAAACAGAATTCGGCAGTGCAGTAATTACTTCTAACATAAAGAAAGATGGCGACCAGTAAACTAAAAAATAGACATTAACATAGACAATACATCTGAAATAACTTGACCCTATGCCTTGTAAAATGATAATCATCTAAATGTTTTTCAGTTTTTAAATGCTCGGAATTCGTTTGCTTCCTGCCTGAAGATTCCCCATTTTGAATTACACCAAGGTGTCGCATTCATCGGTGCTTTGATACACATATTTCAAGTCACTGGCCAAGTCCAATATTCTCACTCAGGTCTGACCTATAACTTTAGTGTGCAGGATGTTATTGTAGTTGATAAATAGGAAGAGGTATGCCTTACGTTTTGGTTGATCTCAAGTATTGGAGACCTACAACTACAATGAACTTCCCTTTGCACATTTTTTCCCATGTTTTTATTATGCCATTGGTTCTTCAGAAACTCCAATTTATATGCAAGGGCTTTTCAGAGTTCTGTAAAAATATTATTATGCTTCATAGTCCAATAAACATGTGCAGAATTTTTTGTGCTCTTCAATATAAAGTGATCCTTATCTCTTGGATTACTTTTACCGCATGGTTCCAAGCACTCTCATATTATTTTTATATTTTTATTTTACCATTGGTTCTTCAGAAACTCCAATTTATATGCAAGGGCTTTTCAGAGTTCTGTAAAAATATTCTTATTCTTCATAGTCTAATAAGCATGTGTAGAATTTTTTGTGCTCTTCAATATAGAGTGATCCTTATCTATTGGATTACTTTTATCCCATGGTTCCAAGCACTCCATATTATTCCTATCAAAATCCTAATCATCAGAAGTTTGTAAGAAAACAAGTTAGTAATCAGTTTTATTATTCTTTTATACCTTTCCTTGTATTTGATTATGCAAAATATTGAAAAAAATAATGGTTTAATTATGTCATGGATTAGTTGTGGCTGAGACTTGCATAAGACGTCATTGTAGAAAAACATGTGTCAATATCTAGGCTTATTCTTCCTTGGATTTAGAGGTTAGCATTTAGCAATATCCTTGTTCACTATTTCTTTCTCGCAGATTAATTCGCCCTTATATATATGAGGAGAGTTTAGGTAAAATTGCTTTACCTTTAAGTCTCGTTTCTAAATTTATAAGTAATCAATGTTAGGGATCTAATAACATTTGTTAGTGCATAAAGCCCATGTAATTGATAAAATATGAAAAGCTAACCATTAGGAGTCATATGCTTCTCCCATGTGAAAAGTAGTATTTCTATGGAAGTGATTATTCAGGGTTACACGTAAATGGAAGTGACTATTCAGGGTCTCAAATGTAATTCGGAATTACAGAAGATTTAGCGTGTAATTATGAAAGTATTGATGGTTATGTTTGTTCGTTGTTTCAATACGCTTCACTTTATTATTATCTCCTTTGCATGTCCAGCCATCTTAGACCCATAGTATGTACATAAAGAGTTTGTGTGCTAATGTTATCTGTGGTGTTTACATATGGGAAAGTATGATTGGATGGTTTAGTTGAAGACTTTCGATGTTTACAAGGTCGGAGTTGATCAATTCATAGGACATGTACGTGGGATGTATGGAGTGGATACTGCTATACGATGCCCTTGCAAGAATTGTATGAATGTTTTGTGCATCCTCAGAATATAGTTAAAGCCCACTTATTAGTGGATGGGATTCATAAAATATATCATCCGTGGTCTTATCATGGAGAGGAGCATGATTTTGAACCTCCAACCTCTAGTGCTCCTACTTATGCATCTTCAGATGCAATGAATATTGAGGAGGATGGAGTTGATGATTCAGATAATGACAGTGTTGCTGATATTCTTGATGATCTTGGCATTTTGAATGATGGGGTATTTGATAATCTTGATAATGATGGAAGTTTTAATATCACAAGTGTTTTTTTGGAGGCATTGATAAATGACTCGAAAGAGTACTTATTCCCTGGTCAAAATAAGTACACAAAGTTCTCTTTCCTTGTGAAACTATTGCATCTGAAAGTGTATGGAATGTTTAGTAAGAAGACCTTAGATGGACTTTTATCACTACTTCGAGATGCAGTCCCTGCATTTCATATCTTGCCAAAAGATACATATGAAGCATGCAAATACCATAAGGAAATAGGTATGGGTCAACAAAAGATTGATGTTTGCAAGTATGATTGCACATTGTTCTGGAAAGAAGGAGAGAATGTTGTATCTTGCACACAATGTTTGATGCGGATCGAGAATTTACGTCGACGAAAAAATAATTTTTTGATGGTGGATTTTCGGTGGTAGAAAATAGAGGGGTTGAGAGAAGAAAACTCGTCGGAAACGAGGGGCTTGGAGAGAAAGAAGCGCGAATACCGCGTAGGGGAGAATAGAGAGACAAGATAGAGAATAATTCTCAAATTATCATAACATTGAACTGACTAAAACAATAGACCCTCATTCCTTTATATAGGAGGGATGAGATTAAAAAATAGAAATTTAACTAATTATCCTAAATTGACTCTAACCGACTAACTACCTAATTTGAAATTCAAAATAAAACTAATTGAGATCACACGCGATCTCTTTATTTAAATTAAAAAATGTGACGACAAAAAAATGCGACGACATAATTAAATAAATGCAGCCCTATATTTTGATTCCACGCTGCATCAACTCTCCTCCGCTTTAAAAATTCGTCTCCCGACGAATTGTTTGATCTGCAGGCTTGGAGGTTGACACTTTTGACTCCGCGGTCTCGGTCGGCCCATGGAAGAATTGGTGCAGAGCGAATGGCGGAATCCATACTTGCGCAGCGCGGGCGTTGGCGTCGTGGGCTTCATGATGGAAGAGCAGGTGCGGCGCATAGGCGGGCATCCATCCGATTTTCTTCCAGTTGACGTGGTCTCGAAGAATTGATGCGGCATCTTCATGATGATCAACTCGGCCCGTGTAGAGTCCATAGAAAAACAATAGCACAAGGAGAGTAGAGGAGGATATGTGTCCAATGAATGAAGCCATGGGGCATTTAAATAGGTGAAACCCATGATCCTAATCCTAATAGGATAAGGAGGCTTTCCAAATTTCTCTTTTTCAATTCTTCTTTTAAAATATTTCTGCAGCAGGGGGTATGAGTGCAATTTTCGTACCTCTTCAATTAAAAGAAATCCATAGCATGTTTTATCCTTCCAATGACCTTGTTGATATAAGCTTTTGGGCCAGGGGGTCTTTATGCAAATGTGCCAGATTAGTTTCTCATCCCCGATCTCAGGGGATTCGAAACCCTTAGATGCCGCACCCCTTGTTAGGGTTAGGCATTTTGTTCTCTGGCAGCGGCAGCGGCAGCGGTAGCCGCTAGATGGGAGCTCGGCCCACTGGTGTTTGCGGGAAGGCATGCACGATCGAGGGCGGGGCACAGGATATATGCCAGGGCGACATCGGGCGAAAAGGGATACTGGCGGTGGGCGGGGTGCTGGGCGGAAGGGGAAGGTAGGGGTGCAGGTGCGCGCGGAGTGGAGGGTGGAAGCGGGCGACGGGTGGCGAAGGGAAAGGGGTGGTGGCGGAGGATGTGTACTGGGGATTGGAAAGAAGGTGTGGTGGCATGGTTTGGGGTTGGGCGATGGCGTGCGAGGCGTGAGGGGGAGGTTGGGAGGGGGACCTGGGTTGGCGGGAGGGGACACGGGGGATGGGGAAAATGCCGCGGGGGTCCTTGGTTGGTGGCCGCGGTTGTCGGGGCGGGGGCCGGGGATGTTGGCGATGGCGTATGGGGCGGCGGTGATGGGGCTGGAATCGCCATTGCAGGGGGTGCGTCGATGGCCAGGAGGGAGAAGGGCAGTGGCGGTGGGGCAGGGAGGGTCACCGGAGGTGCGAGGGTTGTGACGGGAAAGGCCGGGGGTATGGGGATGTCATCGGGAACCTGCGGAAGGGTCGTATGTGGCCCTGAGACCGTTTTTTCCAACGAATGCAGATCTGAAAATACCTGGACAACAAGTATTTCGTCGTTTTTTCCTTGTGGACCGGTCCGGACAGCGATCGAATCTTCCTCCATAGCGAAGTTTTCTTCGTCAAAACTCGGGACAGCGGCTTCGGTGGTTGGTGTCGTTGGAGCCTTCGATCTGGCGGCGTGCATAGCCTTGAAATCAGCGATCATTTCTTGACATTTGGACTCGAATTCTTGACAATTGGACCGGAAATCATGCTTTGCATCCATCTCCTTGTTGTAGGCTTCTTCGGCTCGTCGCTTCCGTTCCGACGAATGATGGTGTTTCGTCGCGTGTCAGCGCGCATGTTTGTACGGATCGTCAGATCGTGAGGACGATCTGCAGGCCATGCTCTGATACCAATTTATGTGGATCGAGAATTTGCGTCGACGAAAAAATAATTTTTTGATAGTGGATTTTCGATGGTAGAAAATAGAGGGGTTGAGAGAAGAAAACTCGTCGGAAACGAGGGGTTTGGAGAGAGAGAAGCGCGAAGACCACGTAGGGGAGAAGAGAGAGACAATATAGAGAATAATTCTCAAATTATCATAACACTGAACTGACTAAAACAATGGACCCTCATCCCTTTATATAGGAAGGATGAGATTACAAAAATAGAAATTTAACTAATTATCCTAAATTGACTCTAACCGACTAACTATCTAATTTGAAATTCAAAATAAAACTAATTGAGATCACACACGATCTCTTTATTTAAATTAAAAAACACGACGATAAAAAAATGCGATGACATAATTAAATAAATGCAGCCCTATATTTTGATTCCACGCTGCATCAATGTGGTACGCCAAGATATAAGATTAATGATGGAGTGGGTAAACCTATATCTCACAAAGTATTGCGCTACTTTCTGCTAAAACCACGCTTGCAACGTCTTTATTTATCATCCAAAGTGGCTGCACATATGGTTTGGCATAAAGAATCGGTACCTTCAGATAACAAGTGGATAACACATCCGAAGGACTCGGATACTTGGAAACGGTTTAATTGTGACTTCCCATCATTTGCAGCAGATGGTTGAAATGTTTATCTTGCATTAGCATCTGATGGCTTTAATCCATTCGGTAAATTGAACTTGTCATATAGTATGTGGCCCGTAATCTTGACTACATATAATTTACCTCCTTGGATGTGCATGAAATCAGAATATTACATGATGTGTCTATTGATTCCAGGACCCGATGCTCGTGGAATGGATATAGATGTATTTCTCAAGCCTCTTATTGATGAGCTTCGTGATTTGTGGGATAACAGATGACGGACATTTGATGCGACTAAACAAGAATGGTTTAATATGCATGCTTGTTTATTATGGACAGTAAATAATTTTCCAGCATATGGAGTTTTATCAGGATGGCAAACTAAAGGATACATGGCATGTCCAATCTGCAAGGATGGAACTCCGTCTAAGAGGCTTCGTTCTAAAATAGGGTATATTGGTTGTCGTTGTTTCTTGTCGATGAATCATCATTGGAGGAGATATAAGAAATTTGATGGCAAATTTGAGAGAAGACCACCTCCTAAAGAATTGAATGCTGAACAACTATTGAAAGAAGTTGAAAGCTTGCCTGATTTTGAGTACGGAAAGCATCCCTCCAAGAAAAAGTATGGATGTGATAATTATGTGCATAATTGGAGAAAGAAATCAATTTTTTCCAACTTCCATACTGGCATAAGTTAGCTTTGAGACATAACTTAGATGTCATGCATGTGAAAAAAATATATTAGAAAATATATTATGGACAGTACTTGATGTGGATGGGAAATCAAAGGATACAGTTAAGGATAGACTTGATCTTGAGGATATGAATATAGGAAAAGAGTTACAATTGCAAAAGCGACTTGACGGAAATTATTCTATTCCTAAAGCTTGTTACGCCTTGAGCAAATTAGAAAGAAAAGAGTTTTGTGAGTTTCTTAAAAATGTGAAAATATCAGATGGTTATGCATCTCATATTGGTAGATGCATAACTCTTACAATGGCTTTTAGCTCCTGTATTATCTACACTTTTACCAAAGAATGTTGTGGGAGCTATATCTGAACTTGGCACCTTATTCAATAGGTTATGTAAACGAAAAGTCTTGGTGGATGATATTAAAAGACTGCAAAACGAAATGATCTTGTTGCTTTGTAAATTAGAAATGATACTTCCACCAGCATTGTTTGATATAATGTTTCATCTTGCTATTCATCTACTCAAATAGGTGTTACTTGCTGGTCCAGTAGCTTATCGTTGGATGTATCCAATCGAAAGATTTTTATGTTCATTGAAAAAGTTTGTGCGTAATCGAGCACGTCCTGAAGGTTCAATAGCTGAAGCGTATGTTGTCCATGAGTGTATTACTTGGTGTTCAATGCATATTAAAGACATGGAAACACAGTTTAATAAACTAGAGAGAAACTATGATATCGATGTTAAAGATGAATTATTTATATTTAGACACAAGGCAAGGGTACGCGGAGCTGCAAATTACTCTCCAAATATTACTGCGAAGGAGGTTCAAAGATCCAATTGGTATATTCTCAGTAATAGTATGGACGTTAGTCTATTTATTGAGTAAGTATTGATACATCTTTAATTTTGAAATCTTAATGTTTGGAAAAAAATCAACATTATAAATGATTTCAATGAACATAGAGGAATACTCGAGGGAGAAGGGGTGTCAAATATAGAGCAAAAACAAATGGATGCTTTTCCAATTTGGTTCAAGTTGAAGATGATTTTTGTAATCTTGTATTACATTTTTCACGTATTGCATCAATATGCATTTCACTTTCATTCCAGATGCTAACATTTCAACTTCTTATATTGCATCGAATATTAGATGCAAAATGTAATGAATGAAGAAGGCATGGATCAAGAAGCGATGACTAGATCTTTGTATGTGTTGTCATGTGGTCATAACTTATGCATCAAGAGCTACACAAGTATAATTGTGAATGGAGTAAGATACCACACAGAAGCACGTGACGCAAGACGAAAGTGTCAGAATAGTTCAATAATGGTTCATGGAGAGCATGATGGGAATGCCATGGAATCTTATGATGTCATTGAAGACATTCTTGAGCTACAATATGTATTCCAAAAAACGTCTTTTTGTTGAAGTGTAAATGGTGGGATCTTAGTAGTCGGATATCAAATGTTAAAGTTGATAACCACATGGTAAGTATCAATGTGCATAAAACATGGTATGAAAATGAGCCATTTATACTTGCCTCACAAGCAAAGCATGTATTCTACCTTGAAGATAGGAAGAATGGCCTGTGGTGGCGTGTGCTATGCAGACATGAACATCGTCACATATATGATATACCGTTACAAATCAACTCAATGAGTGGGCTTACAGATGAAGATGCTCAAATCTGCAAAGATTTCACAAATTGTGATGATGATGATGACAATGAAGTTGAGAATGTTACTATTCAAGTAACAGAAGATGAATTTATGGCACTAAATCATGTAGAGGTAGAGGTTGCAACTATTGATGCGGATGTAATTGATGGACAAATACGCGTAGAGATTTATAGTAGCGGTGAAGAACACGAGGATGAAGATGACATATTAATTGAATATATTGATTCAGATAAAGAAGATTAAGGTAACTTGGTCCATTAATTCAACCGTTCTAAAATTATAATCCGTACACTCAGATGATGCTAATGTTAAACTGATACATCTTTTATTGGTTGCTTCAAGTTTTTATTTACGAATATTATCAATTGTTTCCATTATTGTCAAATTATTTTTTTGAATTTGTAGTTGATGAATACCATCTATTCTTAATTTTGATGTTAATTCAAAGTGTTCTATTAGATGAAAAATATAATGAAAAAAACTTATGCCTTGATAATATTAGTTAAAATAGTAGACTATCTTAAAGATTTTCATTTATGTTGTGTGGTATTAGAATATTAAAAATGTATTATAGTTCAATAACATATATAAGTAAAATAGTAGACTTGCTTAGATATTTCAGTGACATGTATATTTTCTTACAGATATGGCATGGACATCATTTGGAGGATTGTTTATCCTTGTTATATCTATGAGTATAACTAGACCATTTCAATGGAAGAAAATGAAGGGCAAGGAGAAGAGCTGCAATAGGAAGTTGGCTCCAGTTGAGTAGTCGATTCTGGAGACAACCACAGTAGATGTCCCTTCGACTTTTGTGCAGGTGTAGGAGAGCTCACCACCAACATTGGGTACACAATCATCTATAGATACACAATCTGATATGTCATGCTCACCATTTGCATCATTTTGCCTTTGATATCAAGTGACGAGTTGGGACTAGTGGAATATGATTTGATGATACAATTATAATGCTAATGCATATTATAAAAATTTCTGATTTTCATATTTTCTAAATGCTACAATTATTTTAGAAGCAGGACCATCTCGAAGTGTGCTCCGTCGAGGAAAGACACATGGAATAGAGTTGGAGAAGTTGAATGCTGCAATGGGGCATAGGATTATTATTGAAATTGACCCCTATATTGGGAGGCCAACGAATAGAGTGCAAGCAAAACATTTGTAGACTCTGATTGGAATTGCAGGTCGTGAAGATGTTCCAATGGAATCAGACTTTCGATTAATCAAGAAAGAGCAACTTCGTGCATGTTATGCTCGAATTGAAGTAAGTCATTGACTATTTAAAATTCTTACTTTACATATATATTTCTAATTGAGTATTTTAGGCACATGTAAATGTGATTGGCTTGCATGAAGATCCACTGATTTATGATGCTCTAAATCGTCGAATTGCAAAGCAAGTAAAAGAGCATCGATATCACACGAAGAAGAGTTATGACAAAATAGGTGACAAGGCAAAACCTTCTTTGATGACATACGAAAGGTGGGAAAGGCATAAGAAGCGGTGGGGTAGTTCGAAACTCGTTGTATGTAAATGATATACCATGTCAATTTATTTTCTAAATTTTTTATAATAATGACTAAATTTGTTACACATGCAGGAAACAAGCAAGAAGAATCAAGACACACGATTGAATTGTGTCAAGAATCATCATACAACTGGAGCAACTTCATTCGCTGTCATCCGCAAAGAGATTGTAAGTGTTAAATATATATGTTCTAAAAGAAAGGTTGTAATTTAATATTTTATTCTAATTAATATTCATTTGAATGAAATAGTCTGATAAGAAGCTTGGTGGAGCTCCATGTGGAGCAATTCTTTTGTGTTATCGCTCTGACTATAGAGTGGATAAGATGGTAAAGGACAATGGGGTAGTGATTCTGCTCACTCTACTTATATAAGTATTTGCCCTTCTTGCACTCGACTCACTAAGTCATATATAAAAGTTTTTATGCTCTTTATCCTTATTCATGTAATTGGAAATGGTGGATATTCGAGACAAGGCGATAGCAGCAGGTGCCCCTATTGAAGAGGATGCAATTGTTGATAAAGTATTGGGAAATGGGGACAGAACAGATTGGAGGAATGGTTGGGGATATGGGCACATTTCTGAGCAGACTAAAGAACGAAGAAGACACATATCCAAGCCGATCTAGAAGCTACAATTCATGCCACTGAGGATGCAATGAGGGAGAAGATGGCTGTCGAAATGGATGCAAAGGTTGCCTCCATCAATCAAGGATGGCAACAAAAATTTCAACAACAGGAGGCATTGATAACTACCCCATTGCATCCATCTTCTCCCTCATTGCATCCTCAGTGGCATGAATTGCAGCTTCTAGATCGGCTTGGGATGTGTCTTTTTCGTTCTTTAGTTCGCTCAGGAATGTGTCCATATCCCCAGCCATTCCTCCAATCTGTTCTGTCCCCATTTCCCAATACTTTATCAACAATTGCATCCTCTTCAATAGGGGCACCTGCTGCTATCGCCTTGTCTCGAATATCCACCATTCCCAACTACATGAATAAGGAGAAAGAGCACAAAAACTTTTATATATGACTTAGTGAGTAGAGTGCAAGAAGGGCAAATACTTATATAAGTAGAGTGAGCAGAATCACTACCCCATTGTCCTTTACCATTCTTATCCACTCTATAGTGAGAGCGATAATACAAAGGAATTACTCCACATGGAGCTCCATCAAGCTCCTTATCTGACTATTTCATTCAAATGAATATTAGAATAAAATATTAAATTACAACCTTTCTTTTAGAATATATATATATATATATTTAACACTTACAATCTCTTTGCGGATGACAGTGAATGAAGTTGCTCCAGTTGTATGATGATTCATGACACAATTCAATAGTGTGTCTTGATTTTTCTTGCTCGTTTCCGACATATGTAACAAATTTAGTCATTATTATAAAAATTTTAGAAAATAAATTGACATGGTATATCATTTACATACAATGAATTTCGAACTACCCCACCGCTTCTTATGCCTTTCCCACCTTTCGTTTGTCATCGAAGAAGGTTTTGCCTTGTCACCTATTTTGTCATAACTCTTCTTCGTGTGATATCGATGCTCTTTTACTAGCTTTGCAATTCGACGATTTAGAGCATCATAAATCCGAGGATCTTCATGCAAGCCAATCACATTTACATGTGCCTAAAATACTCAATTAGAAATATATATGTAAAGTAAGAATTTTAAATAGTCAATGACTTACTTCAATTCGAGCTTAACATGCACGATTGCTCTTTCTTGATTTATCGAAAGTCTGATTCCATTGGAACATCTTCAGACCTGCAATTTGAATCAGAGTCTACAAATGTTTTGCTTGCACTCTATTCGTTGGCCTCCCATTATAGGGGTCAATTTCAATAATAATCCTATGCCCCATTGCAACATTCAACTTCTCCCACTCTATTCCACGTGTCTTTTCTCGACGGAGCACACTTCGAGATGGTCCTGCTTCTAAAATAATTGTAGTATTTAGAAAATATGAAAATAAAAATTTTTTATAATATGCATTAGCATTATAATTGTAACATCAAATCATATTCCCCTAGTCCCAACTCGTCACTTGATATCAAAGGTAAAATAATGCAAATGATGAGCATGAAATACCAGATTGTGTATCTATAGATGATTGTGTACCCAATGTTGGTGGTGAGCTCTCCTCCACCTGCACAAAAGTCGAAGGGAGGACATCTACTGTGGTTGTCTCCAGAATTGACTCCTCAACTGGAGCCAACTTCCTATTGCAGCTCTTCTCCTTGCCCATCATTTTCTTCTAATGAAATGGTCTAGTTATACTCATAGATATAACAAGGATAAACAATCCTCCAAATGATGTCCATGCCATATCTGTAAGAAAATATACATGCCACTGAAATATCTAAGCAAGTCTACTATTTTACTGATATATGTTATTGAAGTATAATACATTTTAAATATTCTAATACCACACAACATCAATGAAAATCTTTAAGATAGTCTACTATTTTAACTAATATTGTCAAGGCATAAGCTTTTTTCATTATATTTTTCATCTAATAGAACACTTTGAATTAACATCAAAATTAAGAATAGATGGTATTCATCAACTACAAATTCAAAAAAAATGATTTGACAATAATGGAAACAATTAATAAAGCAACCAATAAAAGATTATCTGTTTAACATCAACATCATCTGAGTATACGGATTATAGTTTTAGAACTTTTGAATTAATGGACCAAGTTACCTTAATCTTCTCTGAATCAATATATTCAATTAATGTGTCATCTTCATCCTCGTGTTCTTCACTGCTACTATAAATCTCTACGCGTATTTGTCCATCAATTACATCCGCATCAATAGTTGTAACCTCTACCTCTATACGATTTAATGCCATAAATTCATCTTCTGTTACTTGAATAGGAACATTCTCAACTTCATTGTCATCATCATCATTATCAAAACTTGTGAAATCTTTGCAGATTTGAGCATCTTCATTTGTAAGCCCACTCATTGAGTTGATTTGTAACGGTATATCATATATGTGACGATATTCATGTCTGCATACCACACGTCACCACGGGTCATTCTTCCTATCTTCAAGGTAGAATACTTGTTTTGCTCAACTTTAACATTTGATATCCGGTTACTAAGATCCCACCATTTACACTTTAACAAAAATATTTTTTTGGAATACATATTGTAGCTCAAGAATGTCTTGAATGACACCATAAAATTCCAAGGCATTCCCATCATGCTCTCCATGAACCATTATGAACTATTCTGACACTTTCGTCTTGCATCACGTGCTTCTGTGTGGTATCTTACTCCATTCACAATTATACCCGTGTAGCTCTTGATGCATAAGTTATGACCACATAACAACGCATACAAAGATCTAGTCATCGCTTCTTGATCTATGCCTTCATCATTCATTACATTTTGCATCTAATATTCGATGTGATATAAGAAATTGAAATGTTAGCATCTGAAATGAAAGTGAAATGCATATTGATGCAATACGTTAAAAATGTGATACAAGATTACAAAAATCACCTTCAACTTGAACCAAAGTGGAAAAGCATCCATTTGTCTTTGCTCTATATTTGACACCCATTCTCCCTCGAGTATTCGTCTATGTTCACTGAAATCATTTATAATGTTGATTTTTTCCAAACATTAAGATTTCAAAATTAAAGATGTATCAATACTTACTCAATAAATGGACTAACTTCCATACTATTACTGAGGATATACCAATTGGCTCCGAGTACCCTTGCCTTGTGTCTAAATACAAATAATTCATC
Organism: Ottelia alismoides; assembly: GCA_037367405.1. NCBI lineage: Eukaryota > Viridiplantae > Streptophyta > Magnoliopsida > Alismatales > Hydrocharitaceae > Ottelia > Ottelia alismoides. The sequence continues at coordinate 294,560 of JAZKJV010004727.1, read as the reverse complement.
ATTAACATCGATGTCATAGTTTCTCTCTAGTTTATTAAACCGTGTCTCCATGTCTTTAATATGCATTGAACACCAAGTAATACACTCATGGACAACATACGCTTCAACTATTGAACCTTCAGGGTGTGCTCGATTACACACAAACTTTTTCAATGAACATAAAAATCTTTCGATTGGATACATCAACGATAAGCTACTTGACCAGCAAGTAACACCTCTTTGGGTAGATGAATAGCAAGATGAATCATTATATCAAACAATGCTTGTAAAAATATCATTTCTAATTTACAAAGTAACAAGATCATTTCATTTTGCAGTCTTTTAATATCATCCACCAAGACTTTTCGTTTACATAACCTATTGAATAAGGTGTCAAGTTCAGATATAGCTCCCACAACATTCTTTGGTAAAAGCGTAGATAATACAGGAGCTAAAAGCCATTGTAGGAGTACATGACAATCACGACTCTTTAATCCTGTAATCCAAGCATCTTCAACGTTTACACATCTACCAATATGAGATGCATAGCCATCTGGCATTTTCACATTTTTAAGAAACTCACAAAACTCTTTTCTTTCTAATTCGCTCAAGACATAACAAGCTTTAGGAATAGAAGAATTTCCGTCAAGTCGCTTTTGCAATTGTAACTCTTTTCTGATATTCATGTCTTCAAGATCAAGTCTACCCTTAACTGCATCCTTTGATTTCCCATCCACATCAAGTACTGTCCATAATATATTTTCTAATATTTTTTTCCACATGCATGACATCTAATTATGTCTCAAAGCTAACTTATGCCAGTATGGAAGTTGGAAAAAATTGATTTCTTTCTCCAATTATGCACATAATTATCACGCTCATGCTTTTTCGTGGAGGGATGCTTTCCATACTCAAAATCAGGCAAGCTTTCAACTTCTTTCAATAGTTGTTCAGAATTCAATTCTTAAGGAGGTGGTCTTCTCTCAAATTTGCCATCAAATTTCTTACATCTCCTCCAATAATGATTCATCGGCAAGAAACAACGACAATCAATCGGCAAGAAACAACGACAACCAATATACCCTATTTTAGAACGAAGCCTCTTAGACGGAGTTCCATCCTTGCAGATTTGACATGCCATATATCCTTTAGTTTGTCATCCTGATAAAACTCCATATGCTAGAAAATCATTTACTGTCCATAATAAACAAGCATGCATATTAAACCATTGTTGTTTAGCCGCATCAAATGTTCGTAATCCGTTATTCCACAAATCACAAAGCTCATCAATAAGAGGCTTGAGAAATACATCTATATCCATTCCAGGAGAATCAGGTCCTAGAATCAATAGACACATCATGTAATATTCTGATTTCATGCACATCCAAGGAGGTAAATTATATGTAGTGAAGATTACGGGCCACGTACTGTATGACAAGTTCAATTTACCGACTAGATTAAAGCCATCAGATGCTAATGCAAGGTAAACATTTCGACCATCTGCTGCAAATGATGGGAAGTTAGAATTAAACCGTTTCCAAGTATCTGAGTCCCTCGAATATGTTATCCACTTATTATCTGAAGGTACTGATTCTTTATGCCAAACCATATGTGGAGCCACTTTGGATGATAAATAAAGACGTTGCAAGCGTGGTTTTAGCGGAAAGTAGCGCAATACTTTGTGAGGTATAGATTTACCCACTCCATCATTAATCTTATATCTTGGCGTACCACATTGTGTGCAAGATACAACATTCTCTCTTTCTTTCCAGAACAATGTGCAATCATACTTGCAAACATCAATCTTTTGTTGACCCATACCTATTTACTTAAGGTATTTGCATGCTTCATATGCATCTTTTGGAAAGATATGAAATGCAGGGACTGCATCTCGAAGCAATGATAAAAGCCCATCTACGGTCTTCTTACTAAACATTCCATACACTTTCAGATGAAATAGTTTCACAAGGAAAGAGAACTTTGTGTACTTATTTTGACCAGGGAATAAGTACTCTTTCGAGTCATTTATCAACGCCTCCAAAAAATCACTTGTGATATTAAAACTTCCATCATTATCAAGATTATCAGATACCCCATCATTCAAAATGCCAAGATCATCAAGAATATCAGCAACACTGTCATTATCTGAATCATCAACTTCATCCTCCTCAATATTCATTGCATCTGAAGATGCATAAGTAGGAGCACTAGAGGTTGGAGGTTCAAAATCATGCTCCTCTCCATGATAAGACCAAGGATGATATCTTTTTTGAATCCCATCCACTAATAAGTGGGCTTTAACTATATTCTGAGGATGCACAAAACAATTCAGACGATTCTTGCGAGAGCATCGTATAGCGGTATCCACTCCATACATCCCACGTACATGTCTCATGAATTGATCAACGCCGGCCTTGTAAACATCGAAAGTCTTCAACTCAACTATCCAATCATACTTTCCCATCTGTAAACGCCACAGATAACATTAGCACACAAACTCTTTATGCACATACTATGGGACTAAGATGGCTGGACATGCAAAGGAGTTAATAAAAAAGTGAAGCATATTGAAAAAACGAACAAACATAACCATCAATACTTTCATAATTACACGCTAAATACTCTGTAATTCCGAATTACATTTGAGACCCTGAATAGTCACTTCCATTTACGTGTAACCCTGAATAGTCACTTCCATAGAAATGCCACTTTCACATGGGAGAAGTATATGACTACTAATGGTTAGCTTTTCATATTTTATCAATTACATGGGCTTTATGTACTAACAAATGTTATTAGATCCCTAACATTGATTACTTGTAAATTTAGAAACGAGACTTAAAGGTAAAGCAATTTTACCCAAACTCTCCCCATATATAGAAGGGAGAATTAATCTGCGAGAAAGAAATAGTGAACAAGGATATTGCTAAATGCTAACCTCTAAATCTAAGGAAGAATAAGCCTAGATATTGACACAAGTTTTTCTACAATGACCTCTTATGCAAGTCTTAGCCACAACTAATCCATGACATAATTAAACCATTATTTTTCAATATTTTGCATAATCAAATACAAGGGAAGGTATAAAAGAATAATAAAACTGATTACTAACTTGTTTTCTTACAAACTTCTGATGATTAGGATTTTGATAGAAATAATATGGGAGTGCTTGGAATCATGGGATAAAAGTAATCCAATATATAAGGATCACTCTATATTGAAGAGCACAAAAAAATATGCACATGTTTATTAGACTATGAAGCATAAGAATATTTTTACAGAACTCTGAGAAGACCTTGCATATAAATTGGAGTTCTGAAGAACCAATGGTAAAATTAAAATATAAAAATAATATGGGAGTGCTTGGAACCATGGGGTAAAAGTAATCCAAGAGATAAAGATCACTTTATATTGAAGAGCACAAAAAATTCTGCACATGTTTATTGGACTATGATGCATAAGAATATTTTTAGAGAACTCTGAAAAGCCCTTGCATATAAATTGGAGTTTCTGAAGAACCAACGGCATGATAAAAACATAGAAAAAAATGTGCAAAGGGAAGTTCATTGTAGTTGTAGGTCTCCAATACTTGAGATCAACCAAAACGTAAGGCATACCTCTTCCTATTTATCAACTAAAATAACATCCTGCACACTAAAGTTATAGGTCAGACCCGAGTGAGAATATTGGACTTGGCCAGTGACTTGAAATATGTGTATCAAAGCACCGATGAATGTGACACCTTGGTGTAATTCAAAATGGGGAATCTTCAGGCAGAAAGCAAACAAATTCCGAGCATTTAAAAACTGCAAAACATTTAGATGATTATCATTTTACAAGGCATAGGGTCAAGTTATTTCAGATGTATTGTCTATGTTAATGTCTATTTTTAGTTTACTGGTCGCCATCTTTCTTTCTGTTAGAAGTAATTATTGCACTGTCGAAATCTGTTTCTGCCTTCAGCTTTAAAATAGACGTGTTGAATTTTACAAAACTTAATGAATGTTGAAGTGATGTGGAGTCCATTTCTGGGGTGGGTGGACTGGTGGTAAGAAGTACTGCTATCTTCACATCTATATTGTTTCTAAACTAGGAATCTATGTGTTTTATCCCCCTAATTGGTACAATAGCTATAAGACCTATATGAATGTGCTTATCATGGTTATTTGAAGTTTATTTGCCCATAATTTAGCTGATGTGCATGCTCAAGTATATTATATTTCAAGTTTGTTTGCCCATAACAAAGAGCTTCCAAAAGGACTATTGCATTTCCGAGCATCTTTAAATAGACATCAAAATAAATGACAATAAATATATTAACTCAAATTATAGCACAAAAATATGACCAATATCACAAAAAGTAAAAAAAAGTAATCTCCTCTAGAATTAAAATCATCATCATCATTTCGTCCTCATTGGTAGGCATGCACCTGAAGACAGTCCTAAACAACATCATTCATAGAGACAAACAGCAAATTGAACAAGTTTGAATGCACGACTCCCTCAACAACATCATCATTTCGTCCTCATTTGTAGGCATCTGCTTTGTTGCATTGTTGTAATATCTCAACGTCTAAGGAGATGTCTATGGTTAATCATTGATCCCGAAGGTACTTAGATAGATAGTGACATTTATAGTGTAGATCTGATCTACGGGATCAAATCAGTGGTAGGTATGTAAGATACAATACGAATGTTGGCGGATGAGAATGAACAGAATAAAAAAACTAGATTTGTGTATGTAGTCGAGATTGAGAACATGATAGATCCGTAATCAAACACATAGAATGCTCACCTGTGCCACCGTGGTCGGAAAAATGAGATTAGGGTTGAGATGTTGATGCTGCAGCAGAGGAGAAAGATGAGGTTAGGGTTGGGGATTCGGTAGAACAAGAGAAATGGGGACTATAAGAAGCAATAGGGTTATATATATACATCCTCGAGGAGGATGGAAGCTGGACACGAGGAGGTGCAATGGCTCACCACGGATGAAGGTGCGACACGAGAAGGATGGAAGCTTGAAGCAAGGAAGTGTTGTGGCTCGCCGCGAACGGAGGTACGACGTGAGAACGATGGAAGCTTGATGCGAGGAGGTGCAATGGCTCACCACGGATGAAGGTGCGACGCGAGAAGGATGGAAGCTTGAAGCAAGGAAGTGTTGTGGCTCGCCGCAAACGGAGGTGCGACGTGAGGACGATGGAAGCTTGATGCGAGGAGGTGCAATGGCTCACTGCGGTCAGAGGTGCATTGCGAGGCGGCTCTCGGTGCATCAGAGAAGAGAAACGAAAAGAGGGAAAAATTTTAGGGTTGTGTTTATATACCGAAGTTAAAGAGGGAAAAATTTTAGGGTTGTGTTTATATACTGAAGTTTACGACGTATATAAAAAGTTGATTATGCCCTTTTCACTTTCAAACGTCGTAAGAGTTGTCTGCATTTCAGCATCCAACAAATGTCGATTATGCAAATTATAAATTCGACATTTCTTAAAAATAAACATCGAATTTTGTCTAATTTGTTGTAGTGTACGCCCGACTCTCCATCCCTTGTGATCTGCTGCGGTGGGAGTTGCCCTCCCCGAACCATCTCCACTATGGTCAAGGTCAACTCAGACCCCTACTTCCGCACTGGTCCTCCCATGACCCTCTCCTACTCTCCCCGTTCGCGTCCCTTATCGCATCATGGTCGGTTGCCCGCGCGGGTTGCTCCTCCTCATTGACCGGGATTTCCGCTTCTCCTTCGACCCCCGCACAAGCACCCTCACATTTCTGCCGCAGTCGTACTTCATCATATCCCGAGCCGACATCGTCGCCCTCCTCGAGCAACCCGGCAAGCTGTTTGATAAACATAAGGGGTCAGTTTCCACAGTCATCGTCGCTCTCTTCGAGCAACCCGTCGAATTGTGTGGCCTTCTGCTACTATCTTAACCGCTATCAATTCATCTTGTGGAGATGGGGAGACGATTGTTGGACTCTTCTTCCCTGCGCAGAGTTCCCCTCCATGCCTTGTCATCTCCATCACCAAGGACTTTTTTACTTTGTGAACGGCAAATCTTTCAAAGTTTACGCATGTGATATCGGAGTATGTAAAAGTCGTGTGTAAGATCCCGACTTTACTCAACTCCTCAAAATTGATCAGGGAGGTTGCCGCCAGCTATATAAATATTTCGATCGCCTCAGTGGAGTGTCGAGGGGACTTAATATTGGTGATCATTGGGGTCTCACAAAGTTGCACAATAAGTTCGACTTATCCTCTTTTAAAATAATTAACTTGTATCTATTACAGAGACATTGATGGGAGACGAGAAACAAGTTGCGCCGTCAATCTTTTTTGAATGTCAAATCTAATTCTTTGAAATACAACATCTATAGATATGGGAACCATAACATTGCTATACATAATTTTTTGGATCTTTTTTAAAAGTCATACTGCTTCAATTGCCAAGAATCCGAAGGTGTCAAAATCAAAAGGAATGAATACATGTTGATTGTCAATACAAGCCTTCTCATGCTTAGCAACTTTAGTCGAGGCAGCTTTCTGTGCAGCGTATCCCGCACTCCTTATCGGACTCACCAATGGAGAAACTCCAGTCAAATCAACACATGCATGCTTCCTTCCAATCCATCCAAATATTAAAACATCTGCTGATCTAAGTGTCGATCTCCCTTCTTAAGGATCCGCCAAAAAATTCACAGGTGCTACTTTCTTTGAAGCAACTCCAACATGTTTAAGTACACCATAAAGGACATCCCTTACTAAATCATGTCTATATTTAAAATCTGGAAGTTTACGACAATGAACTGTATGCTCCCCAAAAGTGTCCAAGCATGATTAATGATATATTGGGCAAGGCTGGGTTGAGCATTTTCGGACTGAGTAAAGAAGAGACGAATGGGTGAAGGAAACAGATATTGGGTGAAGGAAACAGATATCGGCGGTTATGCTTTGTTCCCAGGTGCAAGTGAATCTTTCTCTATCTCTGCTCGTGATTTTCCCGTATTTGAGCCCAACTGCGTATATATTAGCAATCTCTGCATGAGGCGCTTTCGATGCGATTATGTTATTCATAACATCAACAACCATACCACTGAGATGGTCTATTTTGATGGAGTTGAGATAACTCTGCCGCACTTTGAAAAGCGTTGGGTGCCACAGCTATGGATAGCTCCATGGTTTATGCCTTGAAGAAATCTCATCTATGTCACAAATTATGGAATTCAAGGTTTGGGAAAGTAATATGGGAATGCATTAGGAAAGGTCATGAATAGCGATTAAATGCTATGAAGGGGCATATAAAGAATATATATGCACTTGTACGCAGTTTCCTAATTATATATAGGGATTTTTATCCGTCGGACCTTATAATCTTTTCGAATTACCGTTACGACCTTCGAAACATCCTAATTCCTCTCCCGACCCCGTAAACTTGCTAACCCTTACCCTACAGACCCTGAGGTTAACCCTCGTTCATTTAACCGTTAAAATTAACCTGATTCCGTTATGTTCATTTATATTATACCCAATTTGTTTATTAAATTTACATTTAATGCCATTGTCCCCTCCCCGGCTCTCCCCCTATCCCCACTAGACCCCCCCCACCCCCCGCTCTAAGCCCCAACCGCCACCTCCCTGCAAAGCCACCCCCCAGAAGGCCCCAAGTTCCCGCTGCCCCTCCCCGCCGCTCCCGATCGGAAGCCCCCCGTCCCGCCGCCTTCCACTGCCGCTCCCGATCGGAAGCCCCCTCTCTCCCCCCGCGTCCCCTGTCCCGCCACCTCCACTGCAAACATCCCCCCCATGGATCAAGAAGAGGCCGCCTCGCCTGCAGATTGAACGTGATCGATTGGGCTTGACGGCACAGGCCTTTGAACTTGATTGGACCGATCAAGTACGTTCCCTTGGGAACGTTCATCGTTACGTGGCCGCTCGCGGTCTTCCACACTGCCACAAAAGCCTGCGCCAAAGATTGAGAGGAATTAGAGCTTATAGTTTATCTCGGAGCTTAAAGAAAGAGGCGGGAATTTGAGGCCGGCAGCGACCTTGGTATCATCGAAAACGTCGTTCGCCTTGGGACCGAAATTGACCACATTGAAGGAAACAACTCCAGATTTGGATCCAGATCCAGAATTGGCAACAGGCTGTTGCTTCTTTGTAGAGGTATGGGCTCCGACAACGCATGAACCCGTTGCGAAGAACAGGAGTAGGAGAACGATTTGGATTTCCATTACAATCTCCATCTAGAAACTTGGGTCTGGCACTAATCCATCCTTGGAGATTAAATGTGGACTAATCTCCCCTGCCCATCTCAGGTTGGGTGCTTACAGAACAAGGGAGGAGAGGGGGGCTTCCTATTCCTATCAACCGCCGCCTCCTCCTACAGAGCCCCCCACCCCCAGTTCCGCCGCCTCTCCCTACAGAGCCCCCCACCCCCAGTCCCGTCGCCTCCTCCTGCAGAGCCCCCCCACCCCTGGTCCCTGCGGGCTTCTCCCTGCTCGAAGCCTCCACCTCCCAGGCCGCCTCTCCTGATCGGACGACCCACCCGCCACTTGGCAGGTCGAGCACCCTCCCCTTAATGCCGACCGCCTTCACTATTTTCTTCTTTCTTTTTGGTTAAATCTAGCCGTCTGATCATGGATTGGTTAGATTAACTCATGTTTAACCCAAGGAAGTTAACTATGGATATGTCAATTTAACGGTAGGGTTCGTATGGTAAAACAGAGCAATTTTATGGGGTCGAGGGAGGAATTACGATGTTTCAAAGGTCGTAGAGGTAATTGACAAAGATTATATGGTCTGTCGGGTAAAAATCCCTTGTATATATGTATATGAAAAAATGGAGCCTACACCTCCAGACGTAGGTAGGGGTGTTCAAAAATATCCGGATCAATGGGTACCCGGCTTGACCCATTCATTTTGACCCTAAATTCTCGGATACCCGTTTGAAAATGATGGGTCAGATACCCGCAATGTCATGACTCGTGTCCTATATAAAAAATCTGATGGGTACCTGCGGGTACCCAGTTGGAAGCTTCCACTATCATTTGATTCACAAAAATACAAATGGTTAGATACAAATACCAATATAGATGTTACATTATTCTTATCTATTTTAAAAATATAGAAATGGATGTGGATATAAATATCGGTGAATATGGAAAACATATTGTCAAATCATTAAAAATGAATATAGGTATGAAATGGATGCAAACTAGATTGGAAAAATTATAAATCAAAATTGTATAGATAAGATGAAATTTATATGTATGGCTCATATATGTATCTATTTTGAAATCGAAATATATATGGATGTCAAAATTTGGATTAACATATATGATAACGAATCAGATACGATCCAAATCGATATACATACATTCTGATATCCAAACATGATGATAATGAATACAATTGAATACAAATGTATCGCACACGCACGCGTGCGCGCACGCACCCCCACCCACACGCGTGCTCGCGCCCACGCCCATGCAAACGCCCATGCCCACGTGCACGTACATGCGTCCACACCCGCGCACACACACGCACGCACATAAGCGCGCACACATACATCGCGATAACCAATTGTGATGATAATTAATAAACTCATTTACAAATAGAAATATATGTTGGGAAAACCGATATCAATATACGTATATAAATCCGATTATCAACAGATTTTCAAAACAGATTTAGGTATGTATGCATCCATATTAACATTGATAAAAAAAATGTTTGTTTTAACGGCATATGCATGCTAAAGCAAGGGGAAAATCCGGAAATAAACATCATGACAAATAATGTGACAAAGAAAAATAGAGAGAGTTAGAAAATCACAACCGAAGCGTCCTGTCGTAGGACTCCCCTTAGACAGACAATGCCCCCCACTTTACCGACGCACAAGGCCTTGACGTGCCGCTCTTAGGGTTCGACGGTTCACGTTCGTTTACGGTGCGTACCGTGCTTGAGCGTCCTTGAAAATCACTTCTCCGTTGACGAAGTCCGAGATCGAGAGAGGAGAGGAGACGAGCGTCCTCGAGAGAGAGGAGGCGTTGAGAATGAGGATGGGATATGTTTGTAACCTACGCCCACGTCTTTAAGAGATACTTCAAGACGTCCGGGCGGTTATGCTTCATGAGAGGATAAAGGGATGTATCCCTTGTAATTCAAACGTACGGTTGCAAAAACTAACCCGGTCTTCGCCATGCCACCACCACAGTCGCAGTCGCGCCGCGCTCACGCTGAGCATGAGCCCAGCCTGGCCCGGCCCGGCACGGCACGCGCGCGCGTGCGTGCGTGTGTTGTGGTCTAAAGTCCTCTCTGGTATGTTTCCAAACTAGTCTCAGGACTTCCCATATAAAAACTAAGTGTCAGTTTTATCTCTCCACGATGTGAGACTAAACAACACCCTACATGGTTGAAACATTGAATTCCAGGAATTGAGATACAATAATACAACTTGATATTAACCATCATATTGCATCAAACTATCCCAAAACGGTTAATTCCAACAATTCCCCTATGAATTCACTGTTGAAACATAAAGAGCCAAGAATCTTGGGTTTCCACACTCTGCTTTCAGTAAAGGTACCTTCCGTTTGAACCTTTACCTTTGTTATCATCTTTTACCATCACAAGAATAAAGTGAACTAAGTCTTGAACTTTAATCCTTTGATGTAATGGTATCGAGTGGTAACAATAGGGTGAAGTCTATAGTGACAATCTTCTAGTTTTGATGCTATTAATGGCCATGCACCCTACCCTGTTTCATGAGTATATTAAGGATAAACCCTCATCCTTTATCTGCGGTCCACAGAAATACTCATATAAGTGGCATTCTCCAAGGATGCACTGCTAACATCCTGCTTATAAAAGCTTGAATCCATTAAGATATAATGCTCAACCTTTTCTTGTAGTTTTCAGGCACTTAACTTTTCAGGGATAGGACTCACATGCAATGTATTACATAATGAGTGCCAACCAGTTCCCCTTACAGCTTATTTTTCCCATTGAAGCTATTTTGTAATATCTCCACTCATTTAGGTTGGATTGCTACTGTGAGTAAACTCTCAGTGGGTTTCAGCCCCATCCCATGTATGGATTTTTGGACTAAAGATCTATCAAGTTCCTTTGTAAGTGGATCTGCCGTGTTATCTTTGGTACCAACAAATTTCACGGCAGTCACTCCAGAAGATATCAAATCCCTAATAGACCTAAGTCTAACTTGGATATGTCTTCTAGTTTTCTGATTGTACTTTGAACTCTTTATCTTTGCAATAGTAGTCATGCTATCACAATGTAAAGAAATTGATGGTATCGGCTTACCCACCATGGGCATCTCAGAGAGAAGCTCCCTAAGCCATTCAGCCTCTATACCTGTTGTGTCCAAAGCACACATCTCTGCCTTGAAGGTAGACCGAGCCAAGATGGTATGTTTCACAGACCTCCAGGAGACTGCACCACCTCCAAGGGTAAATACATACCCAGTCACATCGTTACTCCCGAAGTCCTCCATTTGATCTATCCAACTTGCATCACTATATCCTTCTAAGACAGGGGGATATTTACCATAATGCAGTCCAAGAAGCGCAGTACCCTTAAGGTACTTCAACACTCGATCCAAGGCCTCCCAATGAGTACGGTCAGGACAACTTGTATACCTACTCAACTTTGCGACCGTGAAAGAAATATCAGGTCGAGTACAGTTTGCACGATACATCAAGCTTCCTATAATCTGGTAATATCGTAGCTATGCTACGGGTACTTCACTCTTGTTCTTGCAGAGGGGTTTAGATGAATCATAAGAAGTGCATACAGATTTACAGCTCTGATAGCCAAAATTTTCAAGAACTTTCTCGATATAATGTGACTGAGACACAACTATCCCATTAGTAGATCTAATCAATTTGAGCCCCAAAATCACATTTGCAACTCCTAGGTCCTTCATTTCAAACTTACTGCTCAAGAACCTCTTGGTTTCTTCCACTATCCTTATGTTTGATCCAAATATCAAAATATCATCTACATATAGGCATAAGACAACAAACATATCACCTTTAATCATAGAGTACACACATTTATCGGATTCATGAACAATAAAGCTGTAAAACTGGATAGTCTTATCAAACTTGTCATGCCACTGTTTCGGAGCTTGTTTTAATCCATAAGGAGATTTTACAAGCTTACAGACCTTTCTTTCATTACCAGATGCTACGAATCCCTCATGTTGGTCCATATAGATCTCCTCCTCAAGATCGCCATATAAAAAGGCAGTCTTCACATCCATTTGATGAATTGTGAGATCATGTATGGAGGCAAATGCAATGAGCATCTGAATCGTAGTCATTCTAGTAACAAGAGAATATGTATCAAAATAATCAATGCCCTCTTTCTGTTTGAAACCTTTGGCTACAAGTCTTGCCTTATATTTTTTTATGGATTCGTCCGATCTGAGTTTTCTTCTGAATACCCATTTGCTTCCTATGGTGGAACACCCAGGAGGTAGATCGACCAATTCCCACGTGCCATTTGAAATGATTAAATCCATTTCAGATTTAATGGTGTCCTTCCAATGCCTTGCTTCAGTAGAAGCCATGGCATCCTTGTATGTGAGAGGATCACCCTCAATTTGGTAGGAGACAAAGTCACTACCTAAATCCTTGGCAATCCTAGGTCTCTTACTTCATCTAGGTTCAATATCCTCCAAAAATTCATTGGGTTCAGAAGAGGTAGCCCCCACATTTGACATTTTTCTATTTATTGTGGAATAGAACCAGATGTTGAGGCTACGTCACTCGTTGGATTTTCAGGAATCTCTTTTTTTATTGGAAAAATATCCTCGAAAAATGAAGCACCACGAAGTTCAACAATAGTATTAGTATCTATGCTTGTGATCTCAGACCGAATTACTAAGAATGGATAGACATAACTATTTTCTAGATACCCCAAGAAGACCACATCAACTATTTTAAGTCCAAGCTTCTTTCTCTTGTGTTCTGGGACTAAGACCTTAGTCAAGCATCCCCACACCTTGAGATATTTTAGACTTGGCTTCTTATTTATCAAAAGTTCAAATGGACTCTTATCTTTATGCCTTAGGGGAACTCTATTCAGTATATGGCAGGCCGTATTCAAAGCTTCCCTCCACATATAAGATGGTAGCTCAGAACTCTGTAAAAGTACATTGACCATATCAGTTAGGGTCCTATTCTTTTGTTCTGCTATTCCATTGGGCTGTGGTGAATATGGTGTAGTGACCTCATGAACTATGCTAAATAATTTGCATTCTTCATCAAATATCTTAGATGTGTATTCACCACCCCTATCTGACCTTAGACGTTTAATTACTTTTCCGACTTGTGTTTCTGCTTCATTCTTAAAAATAAGAAATTTTTCTAAGGCTTCATCCTTAGTTTTAAGCAGATAAACATAACAGTATCTATTGCTATCATCTATGAAGGTGATAAAATATCTTTTATTATCTCTAGTCATCACGTCACCAAACTCACAAATATTAGAATGCACAAGTCTAGAATTTCAGGTTCCCTATTCATAGAATGAAAAGGCTTTCTAGGAAACTTAGCTCGAGCACACATTTCACATTTGGTGAATTTGTCTGTAGTATGGTTAGGAATCATGTCAAGTTTTATCATTCTTTTTATAGAATTGAAATTCACATGTCCTAGCCTAGCATGCCATAAATCAGTAGATTCAATATTTGAAACAACATAAGTAGAAGAATCAAAATCAGAAATATTATTAACTGAACTATCAATGTCACATCTTATTCAAAATAAAAGACCATGATCGGCCAAATATCCTTTGCCAAAGAAAACACCATATCTCAGAAAAACTACTTTATTACATTTAAAGTCTAATTGAAAACCCTCTCTAACTAATAAAGAACCAGACAAGACATTCTTCTTAATATCAGGAACGTGCAGCACTTTGCACAAAGTCTAAACTCGCCCAGATGAGAATCTCAGCTCGACTCGTCCAGACCCAAGCACCTGGGCTGCAGATCTGTTCCCCATCATTACTGTTCCACCGGCTGAAGCTTGATAAGACACAAAGAAGGTCCTGTCAGTACAAATGTGTACATTTGCACCAGTATTAACAAGCCACTCATTAGGCTCGTTTACTATATGGAGTTCAGGGTTCACTGATGCATACCCCTCACCGGGCCTGCATCCCTCAGTTAGCACAAGAGCCTGAGAACGACATCCGTAGACTTCTGTTGGGTCTTTAGAGAAGGGCAATCCTTTTCCAGTGTCCAACCTGTCCACACCGTCAGCAAGGTTTGTTCTTTGGTTTTTTCTAGATTTTTCCTTTGGCTTTCAGTTTCTTATTTTTCCCTTTAGCAATGTTTTCCTTTGAGGTTATCACATTAACCTTAGGGTTCATGTTTACAGGCATGACAAGTTTTTATTTCATATGCTCCTCTTTAATAGCTATCGAGACCATCAAATTATTCAGAGAAATTTCCCCCTTCCTGTGCTTTAGGGACATCCCAAAATCTTCCAAGGACTTGGGAAATTTCTCAATGATCGACATGACCTGAAACTTTTCTGGAAGTTTCATTTCCGCTTCGGCTAACCCATGGAACAATAACAAAAACTCATGAGCATGTTCTGAAACCGATTTGCCCTCAATCATCTGAAATTTCAGGAACTTGGATACTGAGTATTTTTCATTACCCAGATCCTCCATGTTGTATTTTTTATCTAGTCCCTCCTACAGATCCTTAGCAGTTTTGGTGGATGCGCCATAGACATCGAACAGAACGTTCGATAGTGCAGTAAGAATGCACCCATGACACAGACGGTCATGTTCTTTCCACGCATCCGCCATCTTAACCGTATCTGGATCTGAATTCTGTTCAGATAATTTAGGGTACTCAGTTTCCAGAACCAAAATCAGGTCAATCATGGTCAACCAGATTTTCATGCGTTGTTGCCAACGCTTGAAATTCTGACCCCCGAAATTTCTCTGGCATACCAGTGAAATCCACACGAGATTGAAACCTCAAATCTGACATTTTTCTTATCACGTTATAACACCGTCTCTCTAAGATTGTTGAGAAAACCGATATCAATATACATATATAAATCCGATTATCAACAAGTTTCCAAAACAGATTTATGTATGTATGCATCTATATTAACATTGATAAGAAAAATGTTCGTTTTAACGGCATATGCATGTTAAAGCAAGGGAAAAATCCGGAAACAAACATCATGACAAACAATGTGACAAAGAAAAATAGAGAGAGTTAGAAAATCACAACCGAAGTGTCCTGTCATAGGACTCCCCTTAGAGAGACAACGTCCCCCACTTTACCAGCGCACAAGGCCTTGACATGCCGCTCCCAGGATCCGACGGTCCACGCCCGTTGACGGTGCACAACGTTCTTGAGCGTCCTTGAAAGTCACCTCCATAGACGAAGCCCGAGATCGAGAGAGGAGGAGACGAGCGTCCTCGAGAGAGAGATAGAGGAGGCGTTGAGAATGAGGATGGGATATGTTCGTAACCTACGCCCACGTCTTTAAGAGATACTTAAAGACGTCCGGGCGATTACGCTTCGTGAGAGGATAAAGGGATGTATCCCTTGGAATTCAAACGCGCGGTTGCAAACACTGAGCCGGTCTTCGCCACGCCACGCCGCAGCTGCGTCCACGCCCGAGCCCGTCCCGGCCCGGCCCGGTGCACGTGTTGTGGTCTAAAGTCCTCTCTACTCTGTTTCCTGACTAGTCTCAGGACTTCCCATATAAAAACCAAGTCTCAGTTTTATCTCTCCACGAAGTGGGACTAAATAGCACCCCACAGGGTTGAAATATTGAATTCCAGGAATTGAGATACATTAATACAACTTGATATTAACCATCAAATTACATCAAACTATCCCAAAATAGTTAATTCCAACAATATATAATTATATATTGTTTGTCATGATGTCCTCTGATTATATATGTTTACATCTCGTTTATCCATGTTTGATTTATTATGAGGATGAACCTATGTGAATGTGTCATTACTGGATCCGTATTCGATAGTATTCCTTCCAATTGCATGTATTCATATGATTTACATTATCCACATAATTTTATAAATCCTCATTAATTTATTTATCTATGTTTATTTATCCCTATCTAAATGCATTCCGTGCCATTCAGATTTTCATATCCGCATTATCATTATGAATATGATATAGATATGGATATACATAGTTGGACATATCATTTGTATTTTTATATATGCCACCTTTCACTAGAAGGTATCTCTCTTTATCCCTACGGGTACCTATGGGTACACGCGAGTAGCCAACATCCATTTCCATTAATCGGATATCCGTTACAATTGGGTACCTGTTGGAATGGGGCGGGTCTACCCGTGACCCAATACCAATGGAGCGGGGCGGGTCACGATCAAATGGGGACGATAACTGTCCCATGAACACCCCTCGACGTAGGATCCCTTTTTTCACACACACACACATATATATAAAGAGAGAGAGAGGTAATGGATCCTACTTTAGGTAACTTACTTACTCCATTCTTATTTTTTGCCACTTCTTTTTATTTTTTTGAAAAATGCTTCCATAGATTTTTATAACTATATCCCTCTAATATGTCATTCAAATTTCGTCAGAAACAGAGGCTCTTATGCCTTACCTGTTCTGGATGGAGGGAATACGTGTTTCTGTTTCTGACGAAATTTAAATGACATATTAAAGGGATATATCTATGAAAATCCATGGAAGCATTTTAAAAAAATAAAAAAATAGCAAAAAATGAGAATGGAGTAGGTAAGTTATCTACTCCATGGAGAAGGATCCCTTTCCTCATATACATACATTATATATATATAGGGAAAAAGGAGCCTACACCGGCGGGTGCAGATAACTCCCTACACTCGACCTATTTGTTTCTTGATTTTTTTGATTTTTTTGAACTGAAACCTTAAGGGAATTAGATCACTATATGTCACCATGGTGTCATTCAAAATTCAACGTAATTCAACAAAATTTTAACAGTCTCAGAATTACTGAAAATGACCTCTTCTAGATGACCATGTTACGAATGTTTGTTTTGCATGAAACTTGAAACACATATTCTACTCAACATATTAGATAAATCCCCCCAAATTTTCATTCAAAAAAAGTAAAAAAAGCAATGGAAAAATAGGTCGGGTGCAGGGAGTTACCTACACCCTAGGGTGCAGACTCCCTCCCCCCCCATATATATATATATATATATATATATATATATATATATATGAGTAGTGATCCTATGAGATGAGGTATAAATGAGATGGTGAGATGACGAATCTCAACCATTGATCTCAAATAAAAAGAAAGGTTGTGATTAGCCTTTTTATTTCTCATCCTACAACAATAAATGAAAGGCAATAAATGATTATCAACTCCTCATGACATGGAATTCCCCTCACCCTTCCCCTCTCTCTTTCCCTCTTGGTTAGCCCGACCTCCGCCTAGGGCTGCATCCTTCAGCAACACCTGACAACCTCATTTGATGCCATGACAGACAAACTCCGAAGTTCCCTTGGCATCTTTCCCGATCAGCCGCGACCCTCCTCATTCGCGCTCCTACTTCCCACCATTAACGGAAGTGCTCCTTCGTCCTCTTCCCACCATTAACGGAAAGAAATGATATCACATATGATAGGGTGAGAAAGAAGTTATCAACTACAGTCACGCTTTCTGCGACGGAAAAATAGACGAGACGACTAAGGAGCACTTCCGTTAATCTTGGGAAGGAAGAGCGCGAATGAGGAGGGTCGCGGCTGATCGGGAAAGATGCCAAGGGAACTTCGAAGTTTGTCTGTCATGGAGTCAAATGAGGTTGTCAGGTGTTGCCGAAGGATGCAGCCCTTGGCGGAGGTCGAGCTAACGAAGAGGGAAAGAGAGAGGGGAAGGGTGAGGGGGATTCCATGTCATGAGGAGTTGATAATCATTTATTGCCTTTCATTTATTGCTGTAGGATGAGAAATAAAAAGGCTAATCACAACCTTTCTTTTTGTTTGAGATCAATTGTTGAGATTCATCATCTCACCATCTCACCATCTCATTTATACCTCATCTCATAGGATCACTACTCCTATATATATAGGAGAAACTTCAAATGAGACAGAGACTCACTAATATTGTGGTGAGCCCTTAATCCTGTCCTTCTATCTTTAATCTCACGGCTGGATTTATTGACGCATTAATGAAATTAATTTAATGATTAGAAACCTATTTTGGTCATTTCATCACATTCTAAATATAGAAGTTGACAACTATTTCTCCTAATCCGGCGCCTCCCTCCCTCCCTCTCTCTCTCTCTCTCCTGATTTGTCATCTTCCTCTCTCTTGAGTGCCGCTCCTTCCTTATTTCCTTGATCGAGGGTGGCGGCTGCGTTCGTCCATGCAGCGGAAGAGGCATTATTGATGGTCGATGGAGCACCAAGCTCCTAGTAGAGGTCCTCCTCCACGCAAAGAGCGGGTGATGTTTCTTCTCCGACGAGGGCTCCTGGCAGATGGGTGGGGCTCCTGTGGTTCGTGACAACAATGGAGAAGGAGGGTCGAGCTTGGTGGTGGTGCTCGCGGCGATGGCGAAGGGGCTTTCGTCGAAGGCTGTGAGGTTCCTCCAGGCAAAAGGGGGTCGATTGGTGGATGTGCAATGGTAATGCATGGATTTACATTGTAGTTTGATAATTTACATAATTGACCTTTTGATTTACATATTGATTCACTTTTTTACAAATCTCGTTATTGTTTTGATCTTATTTTTGCAGAGCTCTCCGCGAAGTTTACAAAAGAGCGCGATGCAGTTACAAAAGGTCACACAAATTTTACAAAATAAATATAGACATTTACAAAAAAGACCGGAGTTTACAAAGAGTATAATTACTCTGACGAAAACTCATTGGAGTTTACAAAACGAATGTACACATTTACAAAAAGGAATTACCAATTTACAAACGAAAATGTGAAAAACGAAATCATTAACGAAATTACAAAAAGAATATACATTTTCACAAAAACTCACGGGCGTTTACAAAGATATGGTTTAACCCAGTTCATTCGAAGCAAAATTGGAAAAAGACCAGTAAAGGTATGATTCAAAAATACCAAATCCATAAAATATAAAATGGTAATTCAAATCCATTAAATTAAAATCGAATTTACAAAAAAAAACGAGATGACGAAAATATCCTTTTGGATAATATTTTTGATGCCACCGTCAGATTGTGATCTGACGAATCCGATTGATGGCTGACCACAATATTGGTGAGACCCCACCTCATTTGAAGTGATCCCTATATATATATGGGAAAAAGGAGTATGCTCCTTGGGAGGAGCCAACGAGGCTGCTCCCACCCCTATTTTTCCCCCCATTTTTTATTTTTTAGAAAATAAAAAATTGTATATTCATCACTATATCCCTCTAACATTCTATTAAAATTTCGTCAGAAACAGAGACTCCTAAGCCCTCCGTCCAGACGTCATTTTTTTAACATTCGCGGGATTTTTTAAATCGATCATGTTTGGATGGAGGACGTAGGAGTCTCTGTTTCTGACGAAATTTTAATAAAATGTTATAGGGATATAGTGATGAATATATAATTTTTTATTTTCCAAAAAATAAAAAAAGAAGAAAATGTTTGTGGGAGCAGCCCATTGGCTCCTCCCAGGGAGCAGCCCCATTTATCTCTCTCTCTCTCTCTATATATATATATAGGAGAAACTTCAAATGAGACAGGGACTCACCAGTATTGTGGTGAGCCCTCAATCACGTTCTTCTATCTTTGATCTCACAACTGGATTTATTAACGCACTAATTAAATTAATTTAATGATTATAAACCTATTTTGATCATTTCATCACATTCTAAATATAGAATGTGACAACTATTTCACCTAATCCGGCGCCTCCCTCCCTCTCTCTCTTTCCTGAATTGTCCTCTTCCTCTCTCTTGAGTGTCGCTCCTTCCTTCTTTCCTTGATCGAGGGCGGCGACAACGTTCGTTCAAGCAGCGGAGGAGGCATTATTTATGGTCGATGGAGCACCAAGCTCCTGGTAGAGGTTCTCCTCGACGTAAAGAGCGGGTGATGTTTCTTCTCCGACGAGGGCTCCTGGAGGATGGGTGGGACTCCTATGATTGGCAGCAACAATGGAGAAGGAGGGTCGAGCTCGGTGGTGGTGCTGGCGGCGATGGTGAAGGGGCTTTCGTCGAGGGCTGTGAGGTTCCTCCAGGCGAAAGGGGGTCAATCGGTAGATGTGCAATGGTAATACACGGATTTACATTGTTGTTTGATAATTTACATAATTGACCTTTCGATTTACATATTGATTCACTTCTTTACAAATCTCATTGTTGTTTTATCTTATTTTTGCAAAACTCTCCACGAATTTTACAAAAGAGCGCGATACAGTTACAAAAGGTCACATAAATTTTACAAATGAATATATACATTTACAAAAAAGATCGGAGTTTACAAAACGAATGTACCCAGTTACAAAACAGAATTACTAATTTGCAAACAAAAATGTGAAAAATGAAATCATTAACGAAATCACAAAAAGAACATACACTTTCACAAAAACTTGCGGGCGTTTACAAAGATATGGTTTAACCTAATTCATTCAGCGCAAAATTGAAAAAAGACCAGTAAAGGTATGATTGAAAAATATCAAATACAGAAAATATTAAATGGTAATTCAAATACATTAAATGAAATTCGAATTTACAAAAAAATGAGATGACGGAAATACTCTTTTGGATAATATTTTTGATGACACCGTCAGATTGTGATCTGACGAATCCGATTGATGGCTCACTATAATATTGGTGAGACCCACCTCATTTGAAGTGATCCCTATATATATATATAGATATAGAGAGAGAGAGGAAAGGGAGCCTGGTGATGAATCTCCATTTCATCACCTTTATTCTATCATTTTGGCCTTAAAAACCCCAACAAATGCATGTAAATAACATCAATTTGTTCATAATAGCATCTTTTATTTATTGCATTTATTGAACATAAAATAAGGTTCTTAATGCCAAAATTATATAATAAAGAGAAGAAAAGAAAAAGGAATAAAATATTACAAATATTTTATGACCCTGACCCCGAGAACAAGACCAGAATGGAGTTGGTCGACAAGGAATAAGGTAGGGGGAGATGAGGGCCAGTAACGCAATAAACACCTCATATATTCATTTATGCATTTTTGACACCTATTTTGTATATAATTATTTATTCATCAAATAAAAATATGTTGTACATGAAAGTTGTAAATAATAATGTGAATAAAAATACAAAATTGAGTTTGTACAAAAATGATACACAATGTACATTTTATACACAGAATAAAAAGCCAAAATCTCAACTTCACATACCCATATCTTGCAAATAAAAACTCAAAATCCATCAAAATCACCTTTAATTGTATATAACTTCTCAAGAGCTATTTAATAAAATCAGTTTCATAATTTTTGGAGTTCATATGTGAAAGTTAGGTTTTTGGCTCTCATTGTACAGTCTGCCTGATTAAAATATTCAATTTATTCATTATTTTTACAAATTTATATTTTTAGAATTTTGTAAATAATGTATATAATACATGTACATATTGAAATTAGAATAAAACCAAAAAGAATTTTTAAAATAAAATAAGTCTATGCAATATATAGGCAAAATACCTATGTTATGTATGTGCATAAATAAAAAGGAATACAGTTTTTAATTATTTTATTCTTTCACGTTTTTATAATATTGTAAATATTATTCATAATATATAAAAAATTACAAATCCAAAATAAAAACAAATAAAATTCATTAAATAAATAAAATATATAAAATATAAGGTGAAATACCTACATAGATATATACCTTTTTCTTTAAAAATATAAATAAACTTATAAAAATTAAATAAAATACACTTATACTTATAAAAATAATTTATAAATATATAAAATAAGAAAATAAAATAATATAATAAAATATACAAAATAAAAATAAATACATGTAAATACACTTATAAATACATTATTAAAATAAACCCATAATAAAATACAACAAAAAATTAAATAAAAATCATAAATAAATACTACATTGATTAATAAACATTTATTATTTTATAAATAAAATTTAATTAAATCATTTATTATGTTTAATAAATAGGTCAATATCTCACAGACTTGGACCAATAGAATTCCAGCAAATGTTGACCGTCTGGTCAACTGTCCCATCTGGGACACTGGCGCGTCAGACCCATCTTTTTCTCGATATTCCTCCTTTTTTCTCGCATGATCTGTCGCTCGATCACCTTCGATCCCTTTACAGAAATTTCTCCTAGACCCATGATGATCCACGCCAACACCTGAGATCGCGTGTACATAGACCATATTCGTTGATATTCGTCGGACAATAAAGGTACCCAGGAATGTTTATAAATAAGAACCTCCCCCTCCTTGGCCGAATTTGGACACTTTTAATCCCCCTAAAAGCCTCGACTCGATTCCTGGACGAACCCTTATGACAGGAGGAGTGTCCCAGCAACTTGAATCGGCCGGAGGAGGGGATAATTTTGTCGCGGCGGAGCTCCGGCGTTCGTCCTGCTCCCTGGAGGCCCCCAGGTATAAGAACTGTTATTCCGTGTTCTTTAGGTAGATGTTCGACGAGTCCGGAAATGCCGGGTTTAAGGATGTGTTTTTATCGTTGGGCTTAAAGAATGATTATTCGTGCGTTGTAGGTGGCAATCGGAATCGGTCAAGAGAATACCACAAATAATTTACTCAATTTTTAATCTCGTGGTTTTATGTTTATTTTACTTGGGCAAGTCCCAAGGTCGATCACAAGGAGGCAAAGGAACAACCTAGAGATATGTCTATCCAATTTCGCATTCGATTTTCGAAGCGGTCTTTTTTTGTACCGCGGGCCTACCGCCCCCCCCGGAGGTCATCACGTGCCTCCCCCCTTTCTCGAAGGCCATCGCGGGCCTCCCCCCTCCCCTTACCGCCCCTTCCCCGGAGGCGACTGCGGGCCTACCACCCCCCTCCGCGGAGGTCACCGCGGGCCTATCGCCCCTATCCACAGAGGCCACCGCGGGCCCCCCCTCTCGAAGGCCACCGCGGGCGTCCCCCCCTTCCAGAGGCCACCGCGGGCCTCCCCCCCTCCCGGAGGCCACCCCGGGCCTCCTCCCCCCTCCCTAGAGGCCACCACGGGCCTCCCCCTCCTCCCCGGAGGCCACCGCTTTGCACCTCTATTTAGTAATGCTTGAGTGGCAGCATCAAGGTCTGAGCCAAATTGAGCGAAGGCTGCTACTTCTCGATATTGTGCCAATTCCAGTTTTAAACTACCGCAGACTTGTTTCATAGCTTTCAACTGAGCTGCCGACCCGACGTGACTGATAGATAAGCCAACGTTAATAGCAGGTCGGAGTCCGCGATAAAAGAGCTCAATTTCCAAACAGATTTGTCCTTATTTTAGTAAAGAGTGCAAATTGCAAATTTGGCCTTATTTTAGGGACTAAAATGTAAATTTTAATCAAACGATGTCCAAAAAAATACGAAACTTGGCCACAATATAAATTATGATGAAATGGGTGCACTGTAATTTTTTTTGGAATTTTTGGATGCAATATGATTTTTTTATGGATTTTTAAATGCAAACAGAATGATTTTCAATATTTAATTATAATAAATATTAAACCTACTTATTTTCAAGAAATAAAATTATCTAAGATCTATCACTATGTGATGAATCTCAGAAAAATCCTAAACCTCGAAAATGTGGGGTTTAATATCTATTAAAAATTAAAGACTAAAATATGCAAAATGATTTTTACAGGACAAAATATGCATCCAAATGCAAATCTTTTTGGGTACAATGTCAAGCATAATTAATTCTACAATATGTGATTTTTCGGGGATTTTTAGAGCAATGGTTAATCAATTATGAATTTCAGAGCAAGAAATGGGTAAAATATGCAAATTTCCACAAAATAATTATTTGTTAATTAACCATCAATCAGAAAAATACCCGCAACATGTCAAAGCGTAGAGAATCAATTAAATAACATCATGCTATTTTTGGATTAATAAAATAAGGTAGATAAGATGTTCAAAATAAAATGGGAACACAGGGGTACAGATGCAATAGATAAATAAAATATTAAATGCAGTGGGGGGTGTACTCGTAATTACCAAAAGCCTGGGGGGTTGAGTTGCAAAATTCCCAGACGGTCACGTGCTAGGCACGTGACCTCTGAAGGCGGGGGCTGATGCGTGAATTGGTGATCTTCTAGGGGCGGTCTGTAAATTGCCCAAGGGGCACGTGCGCAGCACGTGACCCCTGGGGTGACTTGCAGCTGAAGTAGTTCCCCACGCACGTGCCTTGCGTGTGCTGGGGCCTCAGGCTTCGAGCCCGGTGGTGATGGCAACTGCGGTGGTGCGGGGCTCCGGAGGTGCTGGCGGAGGAGGCTGCGGCTTCTGGCGGAGGCGATGAAGCGAAGACGGAGGCAGGGGCGGTGGCATGGCTGTGGCCGGTGGAGATGCGGCTGGGCACGATAGAGGCGAGCCGGGCGGAGGGCGTTGATGGCGAAGTCGTGGCGGAGAATATAGCGGTCTTTGGCGTTGGCGGCGGAGTCGAAGCGGAGTCGAAGGTGAAGTTGATGTCGTGGGCTCGACGGCTTGCGGCCGGAGCTGGGGCAGTACGCTAAGAGGCGCTGCGACGGTGGGGCCAACCACCGGACCACGCCGAGGACGAGGGAGGCGATGATCTTTCACCTCGTCGCCCTCCCTATTCCCTATGCTGTTGGCGGATAAAATGCGAGGAGGGGCGGCGCAGTTGGTTTTATAGGGCTTAGGGGGCCGCCGGAGATGGAAGGGCCTCGAAGATCTTGGGGACTGATTGAAGGCGGCGAAAGATCGCAGGACGAGGGAGGATTTGATTGCGAGGATCGCCGATGGCGGCGCGAGGTTGACAGGATTCGGGGGGAGGATCGGAGATGGAGATACAGGAGGGGGCGCGAGATTTGTGGGGCGGAGAGATTCGGGGTGGGCGGAGATAATCGTGGGGCGGCGGTGAAATTGGGAAGGAAGAAGATAAGCCAGGGCCGTCCGATCGGCCGAGATCGGACGGCCTGGAAGTGGCCACGTGGCTGGTAACAAGGGGGGCGGGGCGAGCGCACGTGCAGTGCGCGTGCGGGTGCGGCACGTGCGCAGCACGTGAGCGTTTTTATTTTTATTATTTTTTAATTTTTTTTAAATTTTTTTAGTTTTTTTATAAAAAAAGAAGGTATAAATAGCCAAAAAATGGCTGACACGTGGCGGCACCAGGTGTTGCCACGTGTCAGCACCAGATAATTCAAGAAATAAATACTTTATAAAATCAATAAAAAATAGTAAATGACCTCGGATCAAAAACGTTTCTTCACAAAAATTGCTCGTCTCGATGAGATCTACAATTTTTATGAAGACATCAAAACCAAAATCGATCAAATGCACAAAGTGGTATTTTTGAGGTATCCCATGTACATAGAACACCTTGATTTTGTGGTTTTGTATTTTTTTGTCATTTTTAAACAAGATAAAAATCCGCAAAAAATATGGTAAAATCAAAAGTAAATAAGGACACCTTAATCTAATTTTTTTGGATTTTTATTAATTAAAAATATGTACATAAAATATTAGGCCAAAAATAGCTAAAATGCACAATGTACAAAAGAGGCCCCAAACCCACCTTTCACATATGAGCTCCGATTCACTTGAACTTGGACTCGTTTTGAAGGTAATTGAATGTACATTAGTTCAAAAGTGAGTAGGATTAAATCGGACACTGGATGAGGGAGATATGAGGGTTTTAGTCCGAAAATCCTGAAATTAGGGTTTGGGTTTTTGGTCCATTTATTTGGGTTAGTTAATTTTTTGTATTTTTCCTGTATTCTTGTTAGTGATATGTACACATTGGAAGTGGTTTTGAGTCATTCGGAGTTAGCATGAATGAGTTAAAAATCCGGGAAGTTAGGCTATTTACAGGTCATTTTGGCTTGGATTTTTGGCTTCTTATTTTATGCAGAATTTTGTGCTAAATTGCCATTCTCATGGAAATATGCATGAATGCTAATTATGCAAAATAGATGCAAGGATGCTGTTGATTTTTAGGGATTTGATCTTAATAAATGAGATTTAGAGTGATGAATACGATATTCATCATCCCCCTATACTTAAACCATGCTCGTCCCTGAGCATCAAAAAGAAATGCCATTAGGTGAAATGAGATTGGGTTCCATACCAAGACCATGAGCTGAAGGTGAAAGTGAACCTAAACTCAACCTTTGGATTATTTGTGTGTCGGAACTTCTGTGAGATTTAGAATTTTAAAAATCAACAGCCCTCAAGTTCTACACATCATTGCTACAGTTTCGGCTCAGAAGTCATCTTAGATCAATCATCTTCCCAAAGTATACCCTATGAACATTGAATAACCGACTCATGTGTGTGAAAGGTTTTAGCTCTTCCCATTCAGAATGCCGGACTACTGCGCAAACCTCCTCTCCAGTAACTTGTCCTTGGGGAGTCAGGTATTTCCTTCTAAGGTCTGTCGCGCTGTGTTCACAATCAAATTAGGGGAGAAGTTAGAAGTATGAGAAAAGAACTGGAGGGTGGCCAGTGTAGTCACCTCTCCTTGTGAAGATGGCCAGTGTAGCCGAGTCTCCACCAAGATCTGCAGGTTTCTTGAAGCTTGGACCTTTTTGGTCAGATATTTATTTGGTAGTTGCTTCTTTGTATTTGGAATTTTTGGTGGTTCTGCTTGGATCTTGTTGTGCCCCTACGGTTATAGAATCTTTTGTTTTCGTACATTTTTTGGGTCTTAGAAAAAATTGTGCCCAGACGTCCATCCCTTTTTCGAAGCTTTATTTCAACCCGTACTCCGGTCTTTAGATTTCCACGCTACCAGAAAAGAAACTCACACAGTCTTCCAACATCCCATCTGAGTTGAGCTAAGTGCATAGTGCGAGAATACAAATTAATTCCTTATTCCAGAGTTGTACCCAGAATGAAGAGACCAGGTTAGACACTAAGAGTCAAACACTGTACATTGTCATGTGGAACTCAAAGAATTAAGTCAAAGACCTGAAGACTCTAAAATCCTATTTCTCGATGAAGTTCCTCTGAAAATTAGATGGATTAAGGTCAAGTCCAGACCACTCTCGGTTTCAGCTCATAACTCGGTTCAGAACCCAAATACTTTTCACATATGCAAATGTGATGCTTGATGAAATGCAGGTGTGTGGAATGCCGATTGTTTTTCTTTTTCTTTTCCTTTTCTCTTTTTTTATTGATGCAAAAAAATGAATAAGAAGCCATTATTTCAAAAATTTTGGGTACAGTCAGTGTTAGTGGCAAAAAGTTTTTTTTCTTCTTTTCTTCTTTTTTTTTCTTTTTTTTGAAAACCCACCCCGTAAATACATATAGACTTACACGCAAGTACGAGATAAGGCTAAAATATATACACAGTATATATACAGACCCCCCTATACTTAGCGAGTGTTGTGTCCTCAGAGCACAAGAAGCGTAAAGAAGACATCGCTCGGGCTAAGCGTAAAGGAAAAAGAACAAGATATACAGAATCTCCTCCCTATACTTAGACTGTGAATAGTCTAAGTATAGAAGAAGAGCGGAAAAGAAAGAAAAAATGAAGCGGTCAGGGTATGTGAATGAGGAGAGTATATACAGGTGGGCGTCGGTTCCCCCTATACTTAGGCTTTGGTCAACCTAAGTATAAAAGAAGGGTGGAAATGGAGTGATCAGGAGAATGAGTGTGATGCGGGAAAATGGTATATACAGATGGCATCGGCCCCCCCTATACTTAGGCCTTGGCCTAAGTAGAGGAAGAAGCTGTACAAGGAGACTGATGTGGTCGGGAGGGAGGGTGGGTAGCCGATGATTAAGGCGGTTTACAGCTGATCTTCTTGTGAGCCTGTGGTGGGATATCGTAATGATGAGACGGAGATGAAACATGTGATTCCCAACTATTATCAGTGTCATCCTCAGAAGTATCATGATGGATAGTAGATGAAATATTTGAGTCAGATGAAAAGTAACCATCATCAGAGTTATCCTCAGAAGAATAGTATTTGAAAGTGGACACACTCCAGATATTCATGTCTTTTTGTTTCTTCAATTGTTTCCTCAAAATTCGTTCCTTTCTAAGATCAATCAGTTTGTCCTCAGATGAATATTCAGACGCTCCAGTCTCAGTCAGCTCATAAGAAATAATTCCAGTGTACTTGTGGAAGGTAGGAGCATCAGCTTTGGATGAGTAATAATTAGGAACGGGAGTTGTCCAACGAGAATCGAATTTTGGATCCTTGCGAAGATATGGCTTTAGAGCTGCCAAACAGACATCACTCATGTAGACTATCTTTTCCGGACCTGATGAGGGATCATCAACTGATTCCTCTTCCGGAAGGTCAAATCTGACTCTCTTTTTCTTGTTTCGTGAAGTTGTCGGTTCACTTGAGTACCCGGATGAATAGTGATGAATCTGTGATTCATCACTTCAAAAGTCAAAAATAGAGCCTTGTTCCCGAGAAAATAGAGGCATATTTCCCTTTATATTGCATAAATAGCATTCATGCATATATTCATAACTCATACATTTTAGCAGCTCATTTGCATTTAATAAGAAGCCAAAAATCCCTTGTAAAATACCCATGCACTAAAATAACCTCTTCTCTATAATATGTACTCCTTAGTTAATAATATAGGGAAGAATGCCAAAAATCCCCCTTGTAAATTAATCAATAAAGCCTTAGAACCCCTGTACACTAAAATGCACATAGAGCCCTCATACAAACTCCGAATTAGGTCTACTCACTCTTAGAATACTACACATTGAAAGACCTTTAAAATGAGACTAATTTCATTGAATTTGGAGCTTTTATGTGAAAGTTGGGTTTTTAGGCCACTTTGTATACTACATATGTATATCTATGTATCCTTGTATTTATGTATCATATTTGACCTCATCTCCGTCTTTGGTCAACATGAAACTTGTAGATCTCATCGAGATCTACAACTTTCATGTTTTGAGTTTTTCCAAATTCGGCTCCCTCTTCTCTCTACACGTGTCTCTTCTTCCAGCCACTCACAGCAGGCCACGTGGCGCCCTCTGGTTGAGCCACGCGACCCGCTTCCCCTCGCCTCATCCGCCTGCGTCCTCAGCCATTGGATCTCGCTTCAGATCCAACGGCCCAGCGCTGCCCACGCGCGCTTAAAGCCTGGACCATCAGATCATCTCCGGCCTTCATCCACGCCGCACGTTCGCGCTCTCACCAGAACACGCCACGTGGCGCTTTAAAGACCGCTGGATCGCATCCATGATCCTCTGATCTCAGCCATCTCCCCTTCCAGCGAGTCTTGGCCCTTCAATTAGCCCCATCTCCTCATCCAGGCCGCCCGCTCGCGCTTCGCCCGCAGCTCGCCACGTGGCTCCACCGCAGCCCATCATCACCGAGCCCCCGATCTCATCCTACCCGCCCACCACACCTTGATCCCCACCGTTGGATCACAAGATCCAACGGTGGAGACCTCGTCTCCTACCTCTGGGCGCCCCTCTCTCCCACGTCCCTTGCCTTGCGGGAGGGGCGCCCCCTTTCTATTTCCGGCTGCACGTCGGCCACCCTCCCCACCGCTGACACCCCACGATGAGCCCCACTCATCCCTCTCCTTCGCCGTCTACCTCACGCTCCACCACCCCCACTAGAGTCGCCCCACGTTGCCCTCGAAACTCGCCTCGTCGCCAACACTGCCACCAATTTCAACCAATAAATACGCCACCTCCGGCCGACTTCACCCCCATCCGCCACTCCAGAGAGCTTCCCTGAGCTCCGACCTACCAATTGGTGACAGCAATTAGTCGAATCGTTGAGCGAAGAGGGGTGTCATCTCCGGCGAGATCCACGGCCGCCACCGCCGTGCTGCAGCCTCCATCCGCGAGCTGCGTGAGCTCAGGCCACCTACCGACCTTCGAGCGACGGACCTGGAGCTCAAACCTGAGCTCCATTTCCCAGGTAGATTCCTCCATTCTTCCTCCAATCTTTCTCTTATTTTTCCTTGATTTCTCCGACTTTATTCGCCGCCACCGGTCACTCTCTCGCTCCACCTTCATCCCTCCAAGCTCCACGACGGAGCTCCGTCCTCGTGCCATCATTATCTTCGACCATCACTGTACTCCACCTTCGCTCGACGCCAGCTCCGCCACCTGGGCGGAGCCTGATCACCGGATCCATCTAACTCCACCTTAGGCCTCACATTTCACCTTGCACGAATCCACGAGCACGCGCACGCTTCGGCTACCTCCTCTAACCCCCTGCAGGTACACCCATCTCAGTGGCCGGAAGCTCGTCGGAGCTCCCTTCGAGCTTCACCAGCACCGTTCCCCAGACCACCTCGCTCACTCCTGAGGGCATCGGAGCCTTCGTCGACCATCCGCGCGTCTTCTGGAGCACCTCCGACTTGCCATCGACCTCCACCGACGACGGGAAGGAAGGGCGGAGCAGCAGCCCCTACGCCGGAGTCCCGCCTTCTCCTCCGCAGGTGGCGGAGGGGCGTCGAGGAAGAAGCTCCAGGAGCCGCTCGATCATCTTGATCGAACGGCCCGCAATCAACCGCGTCACCCGCTACCGGAGCTGCCCAAAGACCGTAGGATCTTCCGTGATCCCACGATCAGGAGAACGCCACGTCGACACCTTCAGCTCGATCGACCACCGTTAGATCTCTCCAGATATGACGGATTCTGATTCCGCCACGCGTCTTCACCGCCACCCTTTGGATCGACCTTGATCCATAGGGCCCGCAGACCGCCACGTCGACGAAGACTGAGCCTCGGCCCCAGGCCTAGGCTCGGACGACCCGAGCATACCCCGAACCTCGCTCCGAGCCGCCGCAGCCCCCCCGAACCTAGGCCGCCCACGTGAGGAGCACGTGCGGCCCTGGGTAATTGTACCTAGGCCCCTGGAGCTTTCCAAAATTGCAAAGAGGTCCCTGTGAAGCAGACCCACGTGAGGAGCACGTGCCCTGTGGAGATTTTGCACAAGAGTCCCCCACATTATAGGTAATTGCATTTTAGTCCTTGTCTGCATATTTGTTTATTGTAATTTTAATTTCTGTATTGCATTTACACTCCTGTGTTTGCATGCATCCCTAGATTGCATTTTACATCATTTTGAAATTCTAAAATTTGCATTTTGATGGAAATTTTGTCCTCTGTCTATTGGTCCACGTGTCATCTTTTTGTAAGTTCATTTGAATTATTAATGAACTAATTGGTGAATTGTTGACATATTTTGCCCAGTGACACCTTTTGATTTATAGTTAATTCTTTGTGCTTTCAAAATTCATCAAAAATTCACAGTAGCTTAAGGACATCATTTTTAACATACCATAAAAATTTCATAGATTTGCACGCATATCGAGGCCTAAATAAATTGTTAAGTGATTTTCTTAGATTTAATTTTAATTAATTCATTTCACAGTGAAATTAAGTTCTGTTAATTTTCCTAGGTCCCTTATCATTAGAGCCACCTAGGATAATTTTAGTTCTTGAAAAAATTGTGGTTTGATATTTATTAAAAATTAAATACTGAAAATCACTCTGTCTGTTCATTTAATTCATAGTAGATTTATTTAGTGTCGAAAAATTCCAAAAAAATTAGTGTAGGTCATTTTCATCATCATTAACCATCTGGCCAATTTTCATAATTTTTGGACTTCATTTGATACCATAATTAAATTGAACATTAAATTGGCATGCATTGTCTACATAAGTCTGCATAAAAAAATTAAAAAGACCAAAAAAAATCACTCCTCGAAAATCACACCACTTGGATTCTTGCTTAAATTCACCTAAGGAGACAGATGCCTCCCTGAGATCGACCTTGGACTCCACCAAGAAAAAAAATTGCCGCTTAAAATTAACTTCACATTAATTGATAAGTGGTTTTTGATTAACCCCTCGTATCCGACTACAACGAATCACTTTAATTAATTTGGACATTAATTTGACCGAATTAACATAGGGTGCGGGAGCGTTATTAAAATGGCACCGTTGCCGGGGAGGCACGGCTTAGGTTAATTTTTAGCAAATTTTTGAGTGTTTGATTTTTATTCCCCGGGTAGTCTGACCCCCTGTTTTCTTGTAATTATTTTCTCTCATTTATTTTTGCATTATTTTATTTTTGTGTAACTCTCTGACCTCCATTTATTTTTTGTGCAAGGACCGCGAGGAGTCGGCGACGCTTCGAGGACTTAGCATTTAATTTTTTTTGAGTGAAAGAGAGGCATTGTATTTGTTTATTCATTTTATTTCTTTTTCTTTCGCATCATTTCCAGCGGTTCCCGTTTGGATCTCGCGCGTGTAAAGATAGTGAAACTGTGTCCCGTGTGCTGTGAGGGTGAATTGTAACTTAGCTTGCACTAGCGGCTCCTCGAGCCACTCTAGGACTTGTTTGTGCTCGTAATCAATAGGACCACACAATACACTTAAAAGACGCACCTAGACTGCAGTACTTAGTCAAAATTAAACTGTTCTTCACGCTAATAGAACTGTCTGTCTAGGAGCGACTTTTCATCGCTTGCATTTGCATGTAGAGTAAAGTTTTCAATTCTGTTTTGCATCCTGCATAAAAAAAGCGAAGGGATCACTGTAAGTATTCTCTACTCAGCATCCGCATCATCGATTTTCGTGCATCGGCTTTTCTCGATTTCCCCCTCCGATTTTCTCACTTAAATTAAACAGGAAATTGGGACTGTCCGATAGGCGTGCTTTGTGGTGGACTAATTAAAGTGAGAACTTAACTTTAAAATCGGGACTGCTAACAGTATTGACCAAAAAAAGAATAAAATCTGAAAATTGTTTGCGGGAGATTAATCCCCGACCTTGTATTCAGGCTGAGTGAGGGTACCTGAGTGTGTGTGAACACCCTAAGGTAGAGCCCAAATCCCCGTCTTCCATATCACGTTCTAACTGATCCTAGCAAATATCACAAGCCGGATAATTTCAGATTCTTTGACTAGTACCAAGTAGCCTCCGCCTGTCTCAGGTAGATAGGGGCGAAATTGCGGTACTTTGCGACAAGCTGCCAGTAACCCCCCGGGGTGAAGCTCCGGCCTTGTCAGCCTCCGTGTGCTTGCAGGTAGATAGGGGCGTGGTCACTGAATCCATCGGCTTGGGATAGGAGCGAAGAAAGGAAGGAGCGGCGGTATCTTAGGCGACAGGATAAACAGGGAAGACGCATCCGGCTCTGAGCCGACTTCCCTCTAGGTCGCGTAATCCTTGCTATTTTTGCTTGAATATCACACTTAAAAACTACAAGATTAATTGGACTCGACTTCGAGTCCTTCACCGTGTTGAGTGTGAACCCAGGGTCTTGGATTGTTCTTTTGCTTGCTTCAGGTAGGAGTCAAATCCTATCTTCTTCGCGCTTCATCAAGATGAGTGACTGGGGAGATCTCGACGTGCTATTCACTGATCTCTCTATGAGTCCCCCAAGTAACTCATCTTTCTCGGTCCGAGCGCACCTTGGACCACCCAGGACTCATGACCCTCTTGAGTCCTGGTTCCCTCATGCTCAGGGTGGTTACTCTCAAACCAACCCTTTTATCTCCTCCGAGATTACCGAGGAAGACCATTGCCTCGGTAATCCTTTCCTTGATTCGCCCTCTAACACCGATCTTATTTTCCAATCCCCAGAACTGGAGGGTGAGATGCCGCCAAGGATGCCACCCGATGAGGACCAGATGCGACAGATTCTTAGATGCCTCACCGAAGCCAAACAGAAAAATGCAGATCTTACGGCGCGGATGGGACAAATCATAGTAGCTGAAGGGATCGACCGACCAATGGTCGATACCTACAACCCGGCGGAGAACGAGATCCAAAATTGGCTAGCACCTGCAGTTCCCGACCAGGCATTCGAGCTGAAGCCCCACTTCCTCAGTCTGCTCCCGAAGTTCAACAGAAACCTCAGTGAAGAACCATACACCTTCCTCCGTGACTTCGAACTAGTGTGCAACAATCTTAGCCATTCCAATGTTGGCCAAGATTATATCCGACTGAAGGCCACCCCGTTTGCCTTAGGAGATAAGGCTGCTCATTGGTTGAAAAACTTAGGGGTGGTATGTACTACCTGGATGCAGTTCAAGGACCTGTTCTTGAAGAAGTTCTACACTCTCAGTAGAACTAATCATATGAAAACAAAGATCGCCAGCTTCGCTCAAGGACCCAGCGAACCTTTCCATGAGGCTTGGGACAGGTTCAATGACTTAGTACAGAAATGCCCATGCCACAGCATTTCTAAAGCGATCTTAGTCCAGACCTTGTTCTGTGGTCTAACCCCGGAGATGTAGGGGTTAGTCAGCGCCGCCTGTGGAGGAAGCTATCTGAACAAGAACGAGCACGCTGTATGGAAGATCCTAGAACAGAGGGCAGAAACCGGCAGGTCACAGACCACAAGGGCCTATCAATTGTCTCCCTCAATCTTATCCAATGAGACAACTAGAAGGACTGTAGCAGATCTGACTGAGGACCTCATCCCCAGCATGGGGATGATTGCCGACAAGCTTACCATGGTCGAGCAGATCCACAAGAGAGTCGCGGAGATGGAGTCTCTTTCGAGCCTTCCCAAGAAAGTGGAGGAACTCTCTGAAAAGGTAGCTAAGATCAAGCTACCCACCCCTTCTGCACCACCTGTACCTGTACACCGAGTCCATCTTGTACAGGAACAAGCACCGGGGTCTCAGAGCAGCTGGGATCAGACTTATACCCAGCAGAACCATCATGCACCCCCACCAGTGGAAACGGAATACGAGGAGCCTCCGCCTGTATACGAGATCAACGGGCTTTGGTATAGCCGTGACCCGCTAGTCCGGCAAATCGAAATGGGGAAGGATCAGGCACACCGCCCAACCCCAGTCTACCAAGAGACCAGGCCCGTCACAGTCCCGTGATACCAGTCCAGGCCAGAACAGGGGTACCAGCCGCAGCAGCGCACCTACCAGCAGGGGCCAGCACCGTCCCATCAGCAGCAGTATCGGCACGGCCAGCAGGGCCAGTACAGGACCGCATCCACTCAGCAGCCAGCCCAGCCCACCGAATTGGAATCCCTCACCTTGGCGATCTAGACCCTGTCTGATAGGGTCCAACAGATGCAGAATGACTACCTGGACATGAGAACCGA
The DNA here is from genome assembly GCA_037367405.1 of Ottelia alismoides. Lineage (NCBI taxonomy): Eukaryota > Viridiplantae > Streptophyta > Magnoliopsida > Alismatales > Hydrocharitaceae > Ottelia > Ottelia alismoides. Next base: position 259,341 of record JAZKJV010004727.1, on the reverse strand, counting down.
CATCAATCGGGTCTCTCGTGCCCAGGACCAACAAATGGCGCCAAGGACCCCAATCCCCGCACAGGTTCAGGCCAACCCGAACAGCATACACCAGGGCCAGAACCGACCTCGAGATCAGGTATATTCTTCAGATAATTATCGATCTGAACATGAGATCCTTTCGTACGATAATGTTAATCATATGTCCCTCAGGAGCGGAAGGACCGTGACCATACCTGATCGGGCACGAGCACAAAAGGAAGGAACCTCCGAAACTCTACCTGAGGAGAATTCGGAGGAAGAAGAGGAGGAGCACCACCACCATCGCCAGCAGAAGAAGAGGACATCTAAGTCCTCGAAGCATCAGTCCCGCAGTCGCATAGAGTCAGACGGCACCGATGAAGAGCTTGCACATCCATCTGAGGAGGATCGTCCAGAAGAAGCGGAAGAAGCATCACCGGGTTCGTCTCAGCATTTTCTTTTTGATCAGAGTCCAAGTCCGACTCTGTACCAGAGTCAGAGTCGTGTCAAAAACTCAGTCCTAGAAATTAATGAGAATATTTCAGTTCCAGAACATGAGTTGGAGTCAATAATCCCTTTCCCCCGAGCTCTCAAAGGTGGAAAGAAGAAAATGAAGAAAATCCAAAAAGATGACCCTGAGATGGCTGAATTTTGCAATAAACACATCAAGGTCACAATCCCTTTTGACAAGTTCGTGGAAATGACACCTGCATTCCAAAAATACCTTAAGGTGAGATGCACACCTACTAGGGTTAGCAGGAAGACTAAAAGCCGTGTTGAGAAACACGTTTTATCAGTAGCCACGACTTTTGCAATAAAGAACTCGTTTCCTCGGAAACGAAGAGATATGGGTGCACACTATGTAGTGAGTCATGTTGATGACATCACGTTTGCACGCACTCTCCTGGACAATGGTTCCTCGATCAACTTGATGCCCACAACCCTCTATGAGTGATGAATCCACGATTCATCATCTTAATATCTTAATCTTAGCAAAATCCATGAGTAAAATCCCATATAAATGTCAATAAAATCAATAAACTAACAAAATGACTCTTGTAAATAAAACACACTAATTATTGTATATTAGATTGTACAAAATAAATTACACATAAAAAGCCGCAAAAATAAGGAGTTTTATACCTGTAAATAGCCCAAAACTTCATGTATTTTTATTAATTTCATTTCAATTCCTTTTTACCTAATTCTTTCTCTAACTTGTTTATAAAAATGTATATAAAAATACAAAAATACAAAATAAATTTTACCTCAAATAAATGCTCCTAGATCCCAAAGAGAAAAAAGCCGTAAAGTCCAACTTCCAAGCTAAATTCCCGCTCCGTATGAACTCCAAATTCACCAAATTCACTTTTAAAGTTCAAGTTAGAAAATTATCTATCCAACGGAAGTGGTTTCATTAAAATCGGAGCTCATTTGCAAAAGTTGGGTTTTGGGACCTAGATGTACATTGTATACCATGTATATATTCATTCTTTCTTTAATTTTTATTTTATCTTTCTTAATTACTAAAAATACAAAAAAATCATACTTGTGTTGTATTTTAATTGTAGTATTTTATTGTATTTTTCCGTTGTAAATATCTCTTATTAAAAAGACAAAAAAAATTACATATTAGAAAAGTAAAAAAATGTGTACATGGTGTTTTGTATTCACTTGTAAATTCACCATTATTTTTTTCTTCTTTATTTTGTTGTAATTAAAGTAGCCTACTTTATTTCATTTTATTTATTTAATTATTTTACATTCTCTACAATAACCACCATTCAACTCTCTTCCACCACCAACTTCCCATTCAACTCCACCATTTCTTAAACCTCCCATTCAACTCCATTAATAATCCAACTTCCCATTCAACTCTACCCACATAATAACTTCTCATTTCATCATCTATATATACATTCCATCCTCCTCAATTTGCCCTTGATCCATCTTTATGTGAGGAGAGCCTAGTTCCCTGAGTTGAATCGGTGACAGCGACGCAACCGCGGTCGAGCGACGACGGCCCTCTCTCCGGTGTGATCCGTTGGTTTTTTTTGGCCAACATCGCAGCCGCAACCGCGCGCTGCTCGAGCTCATCGCACGCCGGCGATTCGAGCGAAGACCGTGCTCACGAGAGCACTTCATAGGCGTCCGCGTTCATCGTAGGTAATTTTATCATCTTGTCATTTTTTTTGCATTTTTTTAGCACATCATATCACCCCCATCCTCCATTTGTTTCTACTCCATCGTATCACCATCATCATTTTTTTCTTCCTTTCTCATCATGTTCATTCCCTGTTTTAAATAAAATTAAAAAAAATAAAAAAATTTAAAACAAAAAAAAGTCCTTTTATTATAGCACCATCATCATAGCACTTTTCCATTTATTTATTCCACCACCACCATCATACCACCACCTTTCATCACTTGTTTAGTTTATCATCACTACATTATTTTTCCCCCTCCATTACCATTTTTAATTGTAGTTTCTGTCTAATCAATTTAAAAAAATATATAAAAAAATTAAAACAAAAAAAAAGCTTCTTTTGTTACAAAAAAAATAAAAAAAAATTAAAAAAAAAGCAACAGCAGCAGCGGTGGGAACACCCACCGCCGCCGCCCAAGCCCCTTCCTCCACGGGCTTCACCGCGCCGCCGGCGCGACCCCTCCGCCCGCCTCTCCTCCGCGCGGCCGACGCTACGCCGCCGCCTCGCCACTCTCCTCAGTGGCGCTCCCCCTCGCGGCAGTGCGCGGCTGAGCCGCCCTCCGCAGCCACCAGCGACGCACCCAGCCGCCGCATCACAGTCGCGCCGCCCCCATCGCCTCTCCGACCAGCCCAACCGCCCCCACTCTTCGTCGCCGCCCGCGCGAGGTGCGCGCGCCCTCCCTCGCGGCCGCGCGCGGCCGCGCCGACCTCCCTGAGTTGGGTTCACCTGCAAAAGCCAGAGGAAGAAGAGGAAGGAGAAGGTCTTTTCTTTCTCTCATTTTTTATTGTAAAAATTGCATAATACTTTTGTAATATTTTCATAATTGCAATTACGTCCCTGTACATAAGTTGCTTTGTAATTTCAATTTCCAGTTTGCACAAACACCCCTGTGTTTCCTTATTAATTTGGCTCTTGTTTAAGCATTATTTTGTTCAATGAAAAATGTCTTTGTGAAGAGCAACTAATTGTCTACAATTTGAGTATTTATTTGGAATTTTATATTACATGGGTAATTAATTAAAAATGATTAACTGAAATTTTGTATATTTTACCCACTCAGTGCTCTTAAATTCATATCTAACACATGGTTGCTCTAAAAATTCCACAAAAATTATATTTGATGCTTTGATGAGTGCTTAACATACTGTCCAAATTTCATTCAAAATGGAGTTGTGTTGTGTCTTAAATAAATTGTAGAGTGATTTTAGTAATCGATTTTTAATTAAATCCACAAATATCTTTTTTGCGAAATTTCACCTCTCCTGGATTGCACATCTAATTATCGTTTTGAGATAATTCACACTTTGATTAATTTGATAACGTGGATTTAATAGGAATTAATTACTCATTTCCACTCTGTTTTCACTAAAATATTCATAAAAAATTCATAACTTGTCAAAATATTCCAAAAAAATTACTGTAGCTTCCTTGCATCATGTTTTCATTCCAGTAATTTTTTCATGATTTTTTCTTTCTGCTTGTGTGATAAATTGCAAAAAGACCCTTAAAAAGTGTGCATTTTTCATTGTTGCATTTTAACCCCTAAAATTCTAAAAAATATGTTTTGTGTTCATCACTGGATTAGGATTCTAGGAAAAATATAATTTGGCTAATTTGGACTAATTTAACATTAAAATTAATTTGGCTAAGTTGTGTGATTTCTTAGTGTTCTTATTCAGTCGCATTTGCATTTGCTTTGATTTTTGCATTAAAAAAATCTAAAAAAATACCACTTGGAAATCTAAAATCTTCATTTTCGAATTAATACCTAGGTTGTTCCTTTGCCTCCCTGTGTTCGACCCCGGACTTGCCCGGGATATAAATTAAAGCCGAGACACTCTTCACGGAGATCTTCTCTCGGTTCTCACCGAATCGCTAAGTACACGTACTACAACGAAGCCGAATTATTTATCGTATCTAGCGACTCGTCAGATGGCGCCGTTGCCGGGGAGGCAAACGGCTTAGGGACTAATTTAAAAGTTTGGATTTAGAGCTATTCTCGGACCTCGGCTTAATCTCGGACCTCTTAGGAAATCTAGAGCTATTCTGCAGTTTGCTGATAAATCTACTAAGAGGTCCCAAGGAGAGTTAAGGAACATTGTGATCAAAGTCGAGGGGCAAGAATACATGGTGGACTTCACTGTCCTGGATATGGAAACCCCTCGTAATTGGAGAGATTCCCAGATCATTTTAGGTAGGCCCTTCCTCAGAACAGCGGGGGCCTTATTTGATTATAAGAATGGGAAGATTCAGTTCCAAACTCCAGGCGGAGATGAGGAACTTGAGATGAAGCAGACGAGATGGCAGAGACCGGACTCCGAATCCAGCACCGAGTACTCTTCTACCGGAACAGACTTTGAGCATGTAGACGTAGTTGGGCCATGGAGACAGAACCCAGCCAGCATCGATGTATCCATCTCCTTTGAAGATGATCCAGTGCATGAGTCAGTCTGCGAGATCCTCAGGAACGAGTACAGCTCTGAGCCTGCATCGCCCTACATCTTCGATGATGTAGAGGCCCAGTCGGGCCTGTCAGTCCTCACATCCTTAGGACAATCGGAAGATGAGGATGACGAGTCGGACGAGGCGTTTACCGATTGTATGGAAACCTTTGACGATCCGACTCCAGAGCCGCGCTTGGTGGCAGCTATCACAGAAGACGATCCAGCCACTTGCAACACTGAACCAGGGCAGATTGAGCCAGACTTCTTAGACGATCACACTATTCCTGAGCTCAAACATCTACCCACAACCCTGAAATATGCCTTCCTTGCGGGCCAAGACAAGAAATTTCCGGTCATTATCAGTTCGTAATTGACCGAGGAGCAGGAATCTCGCTTGCTAGAGATCCTGGAGAAGAACCGCAAGGCAATAGGCTGGAGCATTTCCGATCTCCACGGGATAAATCCCGCTTTGTGTTCGCACCATATTTACTTAGAGAACGAAGCCAAACCCTCTCGTGAATTCCAACGCCGGTTGAATCCAAATTTACGAGAGGTTGTGAAAAAAGAGATAGAAAAATGGTGCGACGCGGGTTTCATTTACCCAATCTCCGACTCTAAGTGTGTGGCCCCAATCCATGTTGTCCCGAAAAAGTCGGGAATTCAGACGACCACCAACGAGGAAGGAGAGGAGATCGTGACGAGAGTACCCACGTCGTGGCGCGTCTGTGTGGATTACAGACGCTTGAATGCCGCGACGAAGAATGATCATTTCCCCTACCATTCATTGATCAGATCCTAGAAAGATTAGCGGGGAAAGAATTCTTCTGCTTCCTTGATGGGTTTTCGGGCTACAATCAAGTAGCCATAGCTCCAGAGGATCAGGAAAAGACCACGTTTACATGCCCCTTTGGTACCTATGCTTTCAGGCGCATGCCTTTTGGGCTATGCAATGCTCCAGGTACTTTTCAAAGGTGCATGATTGCTGTATTCGCCGAAATGGTCGGCAAATTCCTAGAAGTCTTCATGGATGACTTCTCGGTCCACGACGATTCTTTTGATTCCTGTCTTAGGAATCTGGACCGAGTCCTCAAAAGATGTTGTGAGGTCAATCTGGTGCTCTCCTGGGAGAAAAGTCTCTTCATGGTGACAGAGGGCATAGTGTTGGGGCATGTCATCTCCAAGAGAGGAATGGAGGTTGACCCTGCCAAGGTGGACGTGATCAGACGACTCCAGCCACCAACCAACGTAAGGCAGTTGCGGTCGTTCCTCGGGCATGTCGGATTTTATCGAAGATTTATCAAGGATTTTTCTAAGATTGCCCGACCGCTAACTGAGCTTTTAGGCAAAGACACGGAGTTTATTGTAGATCACAAATGTCTTGAGGCCTTTAAGCTGTTACAAGGAATGATCATGGACGCACCCATCTTACAAGCCCCGGATTGGTCTCTACCTTTTGAGATCATGACGGACGCCTCAGATTATGCTGTTGGGGCTGTATTGGGACAAAGAAGAGACGACGTCCCGTTCGCAATTCACTACGCAAGCAAAATGCTTGATTCTGCTCAGCGTAACTATACAGTTACAGAAAAGGAAATGCTTGTGGTAGTGTTTGCCTTGGACAAATTCAGATCTCACTTAATCGGATCCAAGGTAACTGTGTTCACAGACCACACGGCACTACGATATTTGATGGAGAAGAAGGACGCAAAGGCGAGTCTTCTTCGTTGGATTTTACTTATCCAGGAGTTTGATTTGGACATCCGTGATAAACCTGGAAAGAAGAACGTAGTGGCCGATCATCTTTCTCGTCTCGAAGATCTTAATACTTCCGAGGTTTCCCCGATTCGAGACTCCTTCCCTGACGAGTCGATTTTTGTTATCGACTCACTCCCATGGTACGCCAATATCGTGAACTATCTTGTCTCCAAGAAAGTTCCCGAGGATTGGCCCAAGAGCCAAATCGACCGACTAAAGTCGGATGCTAGACACTACCATTGGGAGGATCCGATCCTTTTCTTTGAAGGACCGGATTGTGTCTGGAGACGTTGTATTCCTCAGGAGGAATACCAGAGTGTCCTTTCTTTATGCCATAGCTTAGAGGCAGGAGGACACCACTCCGGGAAGAGGACCGCATGGAAGGTACTTCAGTGTGGCTTCCACTGGCCGACTCTGTTTCGCGATGCCACCGCCTTCGCGAAGTCGTGCCCAGTTTGCCAGAGAATGGGAGGAACCGTTGGTTCCAAGGATGAGATGCCAAAGCAGCCGGTCATCATTTGTGATGTCTTTGACGCCTGGGGCATCGATTTCATGGGCCCGTTCTCTGTCAGCCACGGGTTCGAATATATCCTCCTTGCGGTAGATTATCTGTCCAGATGGGTGGAGGCTATCCCGACCCGAGCCGCAGACAGCAAGACTGTCTGTAAATTCATCAGAGAAAACATAATCTCTAGGTTCAGGATCCCCAAGATGATGATATCAGACGGGGGTAGCCACTTTGTGAATCGGGAGGTGAAGAGACTCCTAAAGGACTACGGCCTCGAACACCGTGTCGTGAGTCCTTACCACCCACAAACCAATGGTATGGCTGAGGTGTCGAATAGGGAGGTGAAAACCATATTGCAAAAGCTTGTCCGCCCGGACAGGAAGGACTGGTCTCAGATCTTAGATCAAGTCCTATGTGCGTATAGGACGGCTTACAAGACACCGTTAGGCACCTCCCCATTCCGAATGGTATTCGGAAAGCCGTGCCATTTGCCCGCAGAGTTAGTGCACAAATCAGAATGGGCAATAAAGAAGGTCAACTGGAACACACACCTGGGTCAGAAACAGAGAGACATGGATCTGAATGAGCTTGTGGAAGTCAGAAACCGAGCATACGACAACAGTTTGGTGTACAAGGACAAGGTGAAGCGTTGGCATGATAGATATATCAGACGAAAGACCTTTGTTCCTGGACAGAAGGTATGGTTGTTCAATGCTATGCTGGAGATTTTCCAAGGCAAGTTAAAGTCTAAGTGGACGGGACCATTTGTTGTCCGTACGGTGCATGATAGTGGATGTGTCGAGATCTCGGATCTCGCAGATGACGCACCGACATTCCTAGTAAATGGGCAGCTGTTGAAGCACTTCATTGACTCCAATGAACAGTTAGTCCATGTGGAGGAGATTGTATTCATGCGCGAGACAGATACAGCAGATACACCTCAAGCCGCGTATGAAACCTTGCAGCAATGAACTCCAGCCATCAGCAGCATCTTCGAAAGATTCAGACCGACCCATCTGTATATATCATTCTTCCTGTATATCCTATCCTTTATCCCCACGATTCTAGTAACCCATCCCATCCCCACTTCATCGAACCATTATCTTGAACTATACTTAGGATAACCAGATCCTAAGTATAGGGGGGAGGGGTCACCCGAGTCGATTCACTGTACATTCTCCAGATCACATTGGTCGTCATACTCATTTCCTACCGATACTTAGGCTGACCTGAGCCTAAGTATAGGGGGGACCGATGCCCGCATTGTATACTCATCCATTTCTCATCTTTCCCTCGTCCGCCCCATTTCTGATCTTCTTCTACACTTAGGCTGCCAGAGCCTAAGTATAGGGGGGCGAGACGACTTCTATACTTTTTGTTCCTTTTGGCTCTCCTACGCTTAGCACGAGCTATGTCTTTTTCCTCGCTCTTCGTGCTCTGAGGACATAGCACACGCTAAGTATAGGGGGGCGTGTATATATTACATATATACTTTACCCATAGCTCGTACTTTCGCGTATTTTTGTATATATTTTACAATAATTACGGGTGGGTAAAAATCGGAAAAAAAATGATGATGAAAAATATAAAATAGGCTTCTTATTTACTCTTGCATAGCATCTCTGCATATAAAAAGAAAAATAAAAAGAGTCTTGCATTTTCATAGCATGACATCTCATCTCATCTGCATATCTTTGCATATGCAAAGTGAAAAGCTAGTGGGTTCTGGACCAAGTTATGAGTAGATATTGAGGATTTGATTTGACCTTAATCCACCTAATTTCAGAGGAACCTTATAGGAACTGGAGTTAAGATTTCTCAGGTCAAGTGACTTAATTCTTTGAGTCCGCATGTCTATGTTCACATGTCATCTTGATTAGTCTAAGTAGAATATCTCGTGCATACGCAGAATTCTTTAGATAATGACCTAACTTGGACAAGCACTATGCACGTAGCTCTTCATTGATGAGGTGGGGAGGAGGTAGAATCCTTTAGCTTGGAGTAGCACACGGGTGGAAACATCCGTCCTCCTCTAGGGAGGGTAGTGCGTCTCAACCTAGTCTGGTGGTGTTGACATCTAAGGACAGGATGTTGTGGGTTGCAATAATGCTTCAAAAGAGGGATAGTCTACTGACTCAAGAGGAAAAACTCCTGATGTACATGTTGCTCTTTTCGAATATATATATATATATATATATGCAAAAACTCCAAAAAAATCAGACAGGTTCAAGGAAAAAAATATAAAGTACCTGTCGGAGTATGTATACTAGTAAAGAAATGCAGCTGGATGACTTGGCTACACTGGTCAGGCATCCCGGGATAGGTAGCTACACTGGCTACCGTCCATTCTCTTCTCTACCCCCTCCTCTTGAGTTGGTCGCACTTGAACTTAGAAGGGAATACCCCGCTCCTCGAGGAAAGAGTTACTGGACCGGGTTATTGAGTTACCTTGTTAGAGGAGGCTGGTTCCGAGCCATTTCTGATGTGGAGAGTTACAAATCACTTACACCGTACAAGTAAGAATCATAGTCATCAGAAATTAGCGTTTGAGGATTTGTTCTGACCTGACTATTGAGGCGTCTTGAATAGAAGACTTGTGGAACTTGAAGTCTGTTAGGTCTTAAGTGCAGGTCCAAATAAGGTTCCGCCACACAATTAATCCAAATGTCGAGTCAGGCTCTATTTTTCAACTTTTGTTCATGACCTTGGTTTGGAACCCAAAATCATTTCACTCTTGCATTTCATTTAGTTGCTCGGGGACGAGCAAGGTTTAAGTATAGGGGGTTGATGAATCTATGATTCATCACTTCAAAAGTCAAAAATAGAGCCTTGTTCCCGAGAAAATAGAGGCATATTTCCCTTTATATTGCATAAATAGCATTCATGCATATATTCATAACTCATATATTTTAGCAGCTCATTTGCATTTAATAAGAAGCCAAAAATCCCTTGTAAAATACCCATGCACTAAAATAACCTCTTCTCTATAATATGTACTCCTTAGTTAATAATATAGGGAAGAATGCCAAAAATCCCCCTTGTAAATTAATCAATAAAGCCTTAGAACCCCTGTACACTAAAATGCACATAGAGCCCTCATACAAACTCCGAATTAGGTCTACTCACTCTTAGAATACTACACATTAAAAGACCTTTAAAATGAGACTAATTTCATTGAATTTGGAGCTTGTATGTGAAAGTTAGGTTTTTGGGCCATTTTGTATACTACATATGTATATCTATGTATCCTTGTATTTATGTATCATATTTGACCTCATCTCCGTCTTTGGTCAACATGAAACTTGTAGATCTCATCGAGATCTATAACTTTCATGTTTTGAGTTTTTCCAAATTCGGCTCCCTCTTCTCTCTACACGTGTCTCTTCTTCCAGCCACTCACAGCAGGCCACGTGGCGCCCTCTGGTTGAGCCACGCGGCCCGCTTCCCCTCGCCTCATCCGCCTGCGTCCTCAGCCGTTGGATCTCGCTTCAGATCCAACGGCCCAGCGCTGCCCACGCGCGCCTAAAGCCTGGACCATCAGATCATCTCCGGCCTTCATCCACGCCGCACGTTTGCGCTCTCACCAGAACACGCCACGTGGCGCTTTAAAGACCGCTGGATCGCATCCATGATCCTCTAATCTCAGCCGTCTCCCCTTCCAGCGAGTCTTGGCCCTTCGATCAGCCCCATCTTCTCATCCAGGCCGCCCGCTCGCGCTTCGCCCGCAGCTCGCCACGTGGCTCCACCGCAGCCCATCATCACCGAGCCCCCGATCTCATCCTACCCGCCAACCACACCTTGATCCCCACCGTTGGATCACAAGATCCAACGGTGGAGACCTCGTCTCCTACCTCTGGGCGCCCCTCTCTCCCACGTCCCTTGCCTTGCGGGAGGGGCTCCCCCTTTCTATTTCTGGCTGCACGTCAGCCACCCTCTCCCACCGCTGACACCCCCACGATGAGCCCCACTCATCCCTCTCCTTCGCCGTCTACCTCACGCTCCACCACCCCCACTAGAGTCGCCCCACGTCGCCCTCGAAACTCGCCTCGTCGCCAACACTGCCACCAATTTCAACCTATAAATACGCCACCTCCGGCTGACTTCACCCCCATCCGCCACTCCAGAGAGCTTCCCTGAGCTCCGACCTACCAATTGGTGACAGCAATTAGTCGAATCGTTGAGCGAAGAAGGGGTGTCATCTCCGGCGAGATCCACGGCCGCCACCAACGTGCTGCAGCCACCATCCGCGAGCTGCGTGAGCTCAGGCCACCTACCGACCTTCGAGCGACGACCTGGAGCTCAAACCTGAGCTCCATTTCCCAGGTAGATTCCTCCATTCTTCCTCCAATCTTTCTCTTATTTTTCCTTGATTTTCTCCGACTTTATTCGCCGCCACCGGTCACTCTCTCGCTCCACCTTCATCCCTCCGAGCTCCACGACGGAGCTCCGGTCCTCGCGCCATCATTATCTTCGGCCATCACCATACTCCACCTTCGCTCGATGCCAGCTCCGCCACCTGGGCGGAGCCCGATCACCGGATCCATCTCACTCCACCTTAGGCCTCACATTTCACCTTGCACGAATCCACGAGCACGCGCACGCTTCGACTACCTCCTCTAACCCCCTGCAGGTACACCCATCTCAGTGGCCGGAAGCTCGTCGGAGCTCCCTTCGAACTTCACCGGCACCGTGCCCCAGACCACCTCGCTCACTCCTGAGGGCATCGGAGCCTTCGTCGACCATCCGCGCATCTTCTGGAGCACCTCCGACTTGCCATCGACCTCCACCGACGACGGGAAGGAAGGGCGGAGCAGCAGCCCCTACGCCGGAGTCCCGCCTTCTCCTCCGCAGGAGGCGGAGGGTCGTCGAGGAAGAAGCTCCAGGAGCCGCTCGATCATCTTGATCGAACGGCCCGCAATCAGCCGCGTCACCCGCTATCGGAGCTGCCCAAAGACCGTAGGATCTTCCGTGATCCCACGATCAGGAGAACGCCACGTCGACACCTTCAGCTCGATCGACCACCGTTAGATCTCTCCAGATCTGACGGATTCTGATTCCGCCACGCGTCTTCACCGCCACCCTTTGGATCGACCTTGATCCAAAGGCCCGCAGACCGCCACGTCGACGAAGACCGAGCCTCGCCCCAGGCCTAGGCTCGGACGACCCGAGCCTACCCCGAACCTCGCTCCGAGCCGCCGCAGCCCCCCCGAACCTAGGCCGCCCACGTGAGGAGCACGTGCGGCCTGGGTAAATTGCAACGAAGCCCCTGGAGCTTTCCAAAATTGCAAAGAGGTCCCTGTGAAGCAGACCCACGTGAGGAGCATGTGCCCTGTGGAGATTTTGCACAAGAGTCCCCCACATTATAGGTAATTGCATTTTAGTCCCTGTCTGCATATTTGTTTATTGTAATTTTAATTTCCTGTATTGCATTTACACTCCTGTGTTTGCATGCATCCCTAGATTGCATTTTACATCATTTTGAAATTCTAAAAATTGCATTTTGTTGGAAATTTTGTCCTCTGTCTATTGGTCCACGTGTCATCTTTTTGTAAGTTCATTTGAATTATTAATGAATTAATTGGTGAATTGTTGACATATTTTGCCCAGTGATACCTTTTGATTTATAGTTAATTCTTTGTGCTTCCAAAATTCATCAAAAATTCATAGTAGCTTAAGGACATCATTTTTAACATACCATAAAAATTTCATAGCATTTGCACGCATATCGAGGCCTAAATAAATTGTTAAGTGATTTTCTTAGATTAATTTTAATTAATTCATTTCACAGTGAAATTAAGTTCTGTTAATTTTCCTAGGTCCCTTATCATTAGAGCCACCTAGGATAATTTTAGTTCTTGAAAAAATTGTGGTTTGATATTTATTAAAAATTAAATACTGAAAATCACTCTGTCTGTTCATTTAATTCACAGTAGATTTATTTAGTGTCGAAAAATTCCAAAAAAATTAGTGTAGGTCATTTTCATTATCATTAACCACGTGGCCAATTTTCATAATTTTTGGACTTCATTTGATACTATAATTAAATTGAACATTAAATTGGCCTGCATTGTCTACATAAGTCTGCATAAAAAATTAAAAAGACCAAAAAAATTACTCCTCGAAAATCACACACTTGGATTCTTGCTTAAATTCACCTAAGGAGACAGATGCCTCCCTGAGATCGACCTTGGACTCCACCAAGAAAAAAAATTGCCACTTAAAATTAACTTCACATTAATCGATAAGTGGTTTTTGATTAACCCCTCGTATCCGACTACAACGAATCACTTTAATTAATTTGGACATTAATTTGACTGAATTAACATAGGATGAGGGAGCGTTATCAAATAGCCATTGGAATTCTTCTCCTTAGTTTGTGTTCGGGCTACATGTTCCTTCTTTGTCTCCTGAATGTTGGTGCACTCTCGATTTGGGAGGATTTGGTCAAGATAATCAGAGTAGGTTGCCCCTGGGTGCGACCATGCATATGTCTCAGGATCGTAGTAGAAGGATTTGTCTATTTTAAGATCCGCGGGAATTGAAATATTGGGGAGAGTTTCTAAACCAATAGTCTCATTAACAAACGCAATCTCAGGTGTAGCAGAGGGGTAGGGCTCTTCTACCGTTTCATGGTTGCGGTTGTTGGGGACTTCGTGGGTTACCTCAGAAAATCGTGGTTCCTCAAAGACTGTATCAGATCGAGGTGCTTCCAATGTCGTAAAATCGATTTCCTGGGTCTCACAATTAATAATTGCTTTAGACAATGCTAAGAATGGCTTTCCGAGAATAATTGGAGACTGGGTGAATTCTCCTTGATGCTCAATATCAATGATCGTGAATTCCATTTTGAGCGGAGCACCTTGGAATATCATGATGACAGAAATGATTCCTCTCGGCCGCTTATTGATCGGTCTGCCAATTGAACAATCTCTCGTATTTTTCTGATTGGTCCGAGTTTGAGTTCGTGGAATACAGAGGTCGGGAGGATATTGATCGGTGAATCATCATCAATTCGGACATGGGTGAAAATTGTGTCTTTGATTTCGCAGTCAAATCTGGGCAACCGCTTCACTATGCGGCTCTTGGTTTTTCTCCTCAACACGAAGGAGGAGGCCATTGACAAGATATGTCTTTCAGTTTTTGTTCTAATCCTTCCCGACTTTTTCACCATTAATTTGTCCATTAAAAATTTCTTAAGGTCAGGGAAGTGTTCAATGGCCTTAATAAAGGGAAGTTCAAAAATCAAGTATTTTTCCAGTGCTTCCCGTAAAGCAGGATCCAAATTCCTCAGATCTCCTTCAGATTCAATTTTTATGAGATTTTCTGGATTTTCGATTTTTTTGGTGTTTTTGAATATTCCATTTTTTTGGTATTTTCTGTGTGGTGTGGTTATGTGGTGTCATCCATAGATGAGAAGGGGCTTTGATGTTCAGGGTAAATGTCAGAGGCATAGTCATTTCTAGGGGAATAATAAGCAGAAGAGTTGATGTTAGAATCATCCCTAGGTCTATGAAGATCCTCAAAATTTTCATCATGGGATCCAATCATTTCCTCATTTAGTTTTATACCCGATCCACCATAGAATGAGATTACTCGGTCGGCAAATTTTTGAAATTTATCCTCCATCAGTTCAAATCTTGTTTTTATCCTCGAAACATTATCCTCACAATTTTGTTCATGATCAATCATGGGAGCACTCGGATTTTGTTTAATGATTCTGTCTTCCATTTTTCTGTACGTGCGGAGAGGAGAATTTCTTGGAATATCCATTATACGATCATTTCTTGAAAAGTTCTCCTCAAAAATTATGGAAGGAGGCTGCTCATATGGTACATGCATGTGTATTTGATCTGAGTAGAGTTCAGTCCTTTGATCATGATTGGTCAGATCTTGATATTGTGGAGTCAGCATACAGGGTTTATATGTGTCTAGGAGGTCTGTCCAGTCCTCTGTATGTGTATCATGTTTGACGAGGGGTCTGTCGTGGTCAATCCAACGCTGATGATTATTAAGTGTGTGTCTTTCCATCTGGGTTTGGTTTCTCTGCCGGTCATGAGACTTGAAGGGATTTTGATCTTGAAATGATTCATTGGCAAGAAACTGAGAATAAGATGATTCAGTCCAAGATGGTAGGTGGTCATGTGTGGTTGGATGATTTGAGAAAGGATTCAATGAGGGGGTCGAAGCCATTTGCGGTTGAAAGTTTCCCATAAATATTGGAGGATTATTAAAAGAAGAGGATGTAGTTGATTTGGACCAAACCGAGACAGATTTGTTTTCATAGTGATGTTCGATCATTTTTGAAGGAGTTGAGAGAAATGATGGGTTGGATCTGAAATTTGGAAAAATTTTCATGATGAGATTAAAATCAAGAGATGAGAGAGAGAATTGTATGGGACAGAAAATTTATCAAATGTGCGGCTATTGATCTTCGATATCGGTTCACACACACCAATACAAACACAAATCAACCATGGGTTCACCAACTCACACAATGAAGCCGTAAGAGTTCGGCTATTATCTTTTAATTTTAATTGGTGACAAAACAATCTTGGAAAATATTTAAGCGAGCTGTTAGGTGCCCAAATTTTCGTAATGACTGGCCCGAATTCTTCGACTAGTTGCACCTACTTTCAGCCAGTATGGGAGTAAGTACGGACCGTAGAACGGCTACCCGTTACTTGAGGACGGAGCCTTACGCAGTGTCCTCTAAACCACCCACTCTGCTAAGGAAATCCGGACCGTTTACGATCCTCACTGAGAAGTAGCTAATCGTTTTTGGCAGAATCAGTAGTCAAATATGAAAACTCGGGTTTTGCCTCTAGCCTTAAGTGTCGTCTCTCGCTCACTCAGCAAAGTAAAAGCATCCAAGGTCGGGGTTGCTCTCCCGTAAAAATTCTTGATTTTATGGGTTATTTAGAGTCGGCTATATTTAGCAGTCCCAATTTTATTTAGGTGATCACTGAAGAATTAAGTGAGCAGAATAATACGTCTACCGTCCAGTCCCAATTTCCTTTATAAAATTATGTGATAAAATAGGAGGGAGAAGTTCGGGAAAAGCCGATGCACGCGAAAACAATGATGTATGCTCAGTTAGAAGACTTACAGTGAATCCTCGCAATCTTCATGTGGGATGCTAGACAGAAATTTAAAATTATTCTATATGGAATGCAAGCCGATGAAAACCGCACCTAAGCAGAATGTTCTATTAGCGGGAAAGAATTGAGTTAAATTTGGCTAAGTTGAACGATCTATGTGCGTCTCAATTAATAGTGCAGTGTGGCTTAATCCTACGAGCATAATCAAAAATTAAATTGCTCTGAGAGCCGTATGTGCAGGTCTATCCTATTCGCCACTCAAGTCGGGCCCCACCCTCTCTGGAGAGTGAAACAAGCCACGACACACCACAGAATAAAGTTAGAGGTCTTGTTACACACGCGAGCGTCCAAACGGACACCGCTATAAATAAGCAATTAATTTCAAAAAATTTAAAATTTGCAGGAATTAAAAACCTAGGTTCTACGCTCTCTCACGACTCGACTCGATCTTAAATTAATTGCGGATTTAAGGAGGTCGGTGAAGATGCCTCGGTTTCTTGAAAAACCGCTCCACGTATGCTGTGTACCTCGCAAGAAAAATAAGAGAGATAATGTAAGAGAGTGACTCAAAAAAATGATAAAACAAACAAGAAAAAAATAAATTCTGAAAATAAATGGGATATACAATGAAAAATTCGGGGGTCAGACTACCCGAATGCGGAAAACCGAACAAAAAATTTCAAGACAAAAAACTAAGCCATTTACCTCCCTGGAAACGGCGCCATCTGACGAGTCCGGAAATGCCGGGTTTAAGGATGTATTTTTATCGTTGGGCTTAAAGAATGATTATTCGTGCGTTGTAGGTGGCAATCGGAATCGGTCAAGAGAATACCACAAATAATTTACTCAATTTTTAATCTCGTGGTTTTATATTTATTTTACTTGGGCAAGTCCCAAGGTCGATCACAAGGAGGCAAAGGAACAACCTAGAGATATGTCTATCCAATTTCGTGTTCGGTTTTCGAAGTGGTCTTTTTTTGAAATTTTCAATGCAATAAAGAGTGCAAAATGCAAATTTGGCCTTATTTTAGGGACTAAAATGTAAATTTCAATCAAACGATGTCCGAAAAAATACGAAACTTGGCCACAATGTAAATTATGATGAAATGGGTGCACTGTAAATTTTTTTGGAATTTTCGGACGCAATATGAATTTTTTATGGATTTTTAAATGCAAACAGAATGATTTTCAATATTTAATTATAATAAATATTAAACCTACTTATTTTCAAGAAATAAAATTATCTAAGATCTATCACTATGTGATGAATCTCAGAAAAATCCTAAACCTCGAAAATGTGGGGTTTAATACCTATTAAAAATTAAATACTAAAAAATGCAAAATGATTTTTATAGGACAAAATATGCATCCAAATGCAAATCTTTTTGGGCACAATGTCAAGCATAATTAATTCTACAATATGTGATTTTTCGGGGATTTTTAGAGAAATGGTTAATCAACTATGAATTTCAAAGAAAGAAATGGGTAAAATATGCAAATTTCCACAAAATAATTAGTTATTAACCATCAATCAGAAAAATACCCGCAACATGTCAAAGCGTAGAGAATCAATTAAATAACATCATGCTATTTTTGGATTAATAAAATAATGTAGATAAGATGTTCGAAATAAAATGGGAACACAAGGGTTCAGATGCAATAGATAAATAAAATATTAAATGCAGTGGGGGTGTACTCGTAATTACCAAAAGCCTGGGGGGTTGAGTTGCAAAATTCCCAGACGGTCACGTGCTAAGCACGTGACCTCTGAAGGCGGGGGCTGATGCGTGAATTGGTGATCTTCTGGGGGGCGGTCTGTAAATTGCCCAAGGGGCACGTGCGCAGCACGTGACCCCTAGGGTGACTTGCGGCTGAAGTAGTTCCCCACGCACGCGCCTCACGCGTGCTGGGGCCTCGGGCTTCGAGCCCGGCGGTGATGGTAGCTGCGGTGGTGCGGGGCTCCGGAGGCGCTGGCGGAGGAGGCTGCGGCTTCTGGCGGAGGCGATGAAGCGAAGACGGAGGCAGGGGCGGTGGCATGGCTGTGGCTGGCGGAGATGTGGCTGGGCACGACAGAGGCGAGCTGGGCGGAGGGCGTTGATGGCGAAGTCGTAGCGGAGAAGATAGCGTTCTTTGGCGTTGGCGGCGGAGTCAAAGCGGAGTCGAAGGTGAAGTTGATGTCGTGGGTTCGACGGCTTGCGGCCGGAGCTGGGGCAGTACGCCAAGAGGCACTGCGACGGTGGGACCAGCCACTGGACCGCGCCGAGGATGAGGGAGGCGACGATCTGTCACCTCGTCGCCCTCCCTATTCCTTATGCTGTCGGCGGATAAAATGCGAGGAAGGGCGGCGCAGTTGGTTTTATAGGGCTTAGGGGGGCACCGGAGATGAAAGGGCCTCGAAGATCTTTGGGGCTGATTGAAGGCGGCGAAAGATCGCAGGACGAGGGAGGATTTGATTGCGAGGATCGCCGATGGCGGCGCGAGGTCGACGGGATTCGGGGGGGAGGATCGGAGATGGAGATACCGGCGGGGGCGCGAGATTTGCAGGGCGGAGAGATTCGCAGCGGGCGGAGATAATCGTGGGGCGGCGACGAAATTGGGAAGGAAGAAGATACACCAGGGCCGTCCGATCGGCCGAGATCGGACGACCTGGAAGTGGCTACGTGGCTGGTAACAAGGGGGCGGGGCGAGCACACGTGCAGTGCACGTGCAGGTGCAGCACGTGCGCTGCACGTGAGCGGTTTTATTTTTATTTTTTTTAATTTTCTTTAATTTTTATTTTACTTTTTTTTATAAAAATGAAGGTATAAATAGCCAAAAAATGGCTGACATGTGGCGGTACCAGGTGCTACCACGTGTCAACACCAGATAATTCACGAAATAAATACTTTATAAAATTAATAAAAATAGTAAATAACCTCGGATCAAAAAAGTTTCTTCACGAAAATTGCTCGTCTCGATAAGATCTACAACTTTCATGAAGACATCAAAACCAAAATCGATCAAATGCACAAAGTGGTATTTTTGAGGTATCCCATGTACATAGAACACCTTGATTTTGTGGTTTTGTATTTTTTATCATTTTTAAACAAGATAAAAATCCGCAAAAAATATGGTAAAATCAAAAGTAAATAAGGACACCTTAATCTAATTTTTTTTGGATTTTTATTAATTAAAAATATGTACATAAAATATTAGGTCAAAAATAGCTAAAATGCACAATGTACAAAAGAGGCCCAAAACCCACCTTTCACATACGAGCTCCGATTCACTTGAACTTGGTCTCGTTTTGAAGGTAATTGAATGTACATTAGTTCAAAAGTGAGTAGGATTAAATCGAACACTGGATGAGGGAGATATGAGGGTTTTAGTCCGAAACTCCTGAAATTAGGGTTTGGGTTTTTGGTCCATTTATTTGGGTTAGTTAATTTTTTTGTATTTTTCCTTTATTCTTGTTAGTGATATGTACACATTGGAAGTAATTTTGAGTCATTCGGAGTTAGCATGAATGAGTTAAAAATCCAGGAAGTTAGGCTGTTTATAGGTCATTTTGGCTTGGATTTTTGGCTTCTTATTTTATGCAGAATTTTGTGCTAAATTGCCATTCTTATGGAAATATGCATGAATGCTAATTATGCAAAATAGATGCAAGAATGTTGTTGATTTTTAGGGATTTGAGCTTAATAAATGAGATTTAGAGTGATGAATACGAGATTCATCAATGTTACTTCAGCATTTTAATTCCGCTTTTAATTCAGCATTTAGATCAGTAGTGTAGCCTAGTTTAGTTAAATCGAAGTTCGCCGGAGCTCCGCTCCGGTGACTTCTTCATACTGTTATCGACTGTTTCCGACCACCTCGTTCATCCCATTTCCTTTCTCATCGCCTTCTCCATCTCCAGATCACCGCTGTTCAATCGAAGACCTCCTGTCTTCGCCAATCGGAGCTCCACCTCCGCCGTTCGTCGGAGCTCCTCCGCCTCACCTCACCGTGCATCAGAGCTTCAAAACCCAGGGTCGAGGAGAAAGCCCCCGTCCCCTTCGTTCTTCCTGTGCAGGTACCACGAAGAGAAGAGCCCTCTTGGACTCGACTTGAACCAGGAAGAGGTTCCTGGAGGTCCCAAGCTTCCCCGACCTCGCCTGACCTCCTCGGACCTCCAGGAGCCACGCTAAGACCATCATCCGATGCGGGACACCTTCAGCAATGAGCAGAGCACCTTAGACGCGAAGGAGAAGCCCGGAGGAGCCTGCAGTTCACGATCGAAGCTCGCCTCCCGCGAGCTTCTTCCTTGTTCGTCCAGGGGACTCCTCTGCCGTCCGATCATGATGAAGGCCCCAGATTCGATCGTGGCTGTCCATCTTAGCCACGCCTCAGCCATTGATGTAGATGAAAGACCTGATCCGAACCACTCATCAGCGAACCGTCATCGGCCCACGTGGATGCGCCATGTGGATAAGTGAAGAAAAATCAGTCATCGGATGAAGCACATTTTGGGGGTAAATTGCAAATCTAGCCCCCGCATTTTTGTATTTAAATTTTAATATTGTAAATAATTTTTAACGTTGTAAATAAATTGGTATTTTTGCTAACATGACCCTAGACTTTCATGTATTTACAAAAAGGTCCCTCTACACCTCACGTGCAGTCCCACATGAGGCGCGTGAATTTTACATGTAAACCCTGTCGGGTTTGGTTAATTGTAAAATAGTTCCGTAAATTTAAATAGCTGTTTATTAGTGTTGGTATATTTGCACTGTAACCTCTGATTAATTTTTGTGTCTTCCATGTATTTATTAAATATGACTAGCTAGCTCCTAAAAAGTAACAAAAATTAGGGTAGATGTCTGGTACCTTATAGATGCACGTATATTTTTGTTTGTAATTTTTGGGTATGTTATCTATTTATTATAAATGAAAAGGGAGCTAATTTTGCACTGTTTAAATGAGAAAATACAAAAAATTATAAAATGCTTTTGAAAAATTATAAAAAATTATATGTGATATATCTATATGTCTTTGGAGTCTAGAAAGTGAAAAATCCTAAAAAAAGAAAAAGAAAAATAAAAAATATTAGAAAACCCCAAAACTAAATAAAAAATATAAAAATTCAACAAAAATATCAAAAATATATTTTCTGAGGCTGTAATTATCTAGATATTATTATTTATGTATTAAAATTAATTTGGGTAATTTTTGGATTTATTTTATATTTTTAGAACCCAAATTAGTGTCAGCCTACTTAATTAGTCCTATATTAGGGACCTTTTTGACATTAAAAATATATAAAAATTAGTAAACCAAAAAAGGAGAAATATATTATAACAAAAAAATATTAAAAAGAAACAAAAAATAGAGAAACCTAAAAAGATTATATCTAGTATATATTGAGTATATATATGTATGTATCCATAGAGTATATCTTCTCTCTCTTCTTTTATATATCTCTATATATAAATATATCTATATTATATAATTAAAATATATATATATATATAAATTATAAAACATAAAAACAAAATAAAAATTATAAAAACAATAATAAAATAAAAAAATATAAAACCCCAAAAGACCCACAAAAATAGGAATCATTCAAGGATGACCCTGTTGTACACGAACACCCATAGGCTACCCTTTCTTTTATTGCTCTCTGTGGTACGACCTCTATATGCTTATACACTATGCATTTTGTGGTAGAGTTAATAAATGTTAATTCACAGTTTTGGGATTTAATCGGCTTATTCTTTAATGTGGGTTGATTTCTGGTCAACAAGGGTTTTGTGAGCGATCGTCGCAGCGACACTATATTTTAACCCTCGTAAAATGCTCGTTATCAGATGGCGCTGTTGCCGGGGAGCAATGAGCGTAGCCTATTACATTTTGTTATTCTTGATTGAAAATTCATTTATTTATTAGTTATTTTGTGAATATCTATTTCTTCGCACTTGTTCAACCATACATACCTCTTTGATTAGTACAATTATTTATTGTGATTCATTACTTTGTGCTTTATTTCATTGATTGAGCTTGTATTAATTCTATCTCGTTGTGACTTTGTTGCGAGGGCCCGCCACGCAAGGTTGGTTTCTTAGGAAGCCAAGGCAGCCGAGCTTGGAGGAGGTTGGTCTTCACCTCATGACCAGCTGGAGAGAGCACCAAGGATGCAAAGGGGATGAGAATTAGATATGCCTCAAGCAATTAGGATTATTTTTGTAATTTATTGTGAAAGAGGCAATTTTGGCATGTAATATAACTTGGACTCTACTCTTCACAACGAAGTCCAGTGCTCGGGTGTCTGTTCACATAGGAGCCTCGTCGCAGTTTTCTCATGTTTTTCCGCTTTATTTTCTTTGTTTCCCACTATTTTGAGTTTTCTGCCTTTATTTTATTTTGTTTTGTGTGCATGGAGCCCCTAGACATAGGCTTGCTTGATCGAGTAGACTAGGTCCAAACACCCTAATAATCTTGCATGCACCTATAGTACGATTTTGGACTTAGATCAAACTCTAAACAGTCGCCTCATCACCTTCAAGCCAACGTGTCGCGAGCTCTCCCTGCCAAGAGCTTCTCCTGAACTCGATGTGTCAAGAGGAGGAGGGGTGAGCCTAGACCGGACTCCTGGATTGAAGGGCGGTGACCGACTTGTGGTTCTTCGCACTTATAGCAGCTAATGTTTAGGACGATTTTGTCGCCTGCATACCGCCATGTAGATAGGTTTAAAAATTCTATTTTGCATACCGCATGGAGAGAGCTGGGATGCACTGTAAGTCTTCTAACTCAGCATGCATCATTCGGTTCAATGGTGAGATTTCCATTATGGAACTACTTGCACGGCTTTTTCGCTATATCCCTCTGATTTTGAGCACCTAGGACTTAAATGAAAAAACGTTAGGCACTGGTATGAAAATAGACTCAAAAAAAGTGAAAACCTAAAAAATTAAAACAAGGAGACTGCTAAATAAACTTTGACCTTAATTAAAATCTGTAATGGACTATCATTGTACTGGGTTCATAAAGCCCTCATTGTTTTCAGGTACCTTCGGAGGGGGACCAAAACCCTACTCCCATGAGCGAGGCATGCCCCATAAGGAATAGAGCCAAAATCCCAGTCTGCAACTGCCTTGTGTATCGCCTGGATTTCTGAAGTAATGGCGCTTCCATCATGCGTGACCGAGTAGGGCCTTGTCAGCGATGGTGTTCCCGCCTTGTGTGGAACATCGACATGGTTTGAAGTACTGAGCATAGGCCACACCTTCACGGGGGTGTCTGTCTCATCGGTTTGCGTCCAAGTAGGTTCTTGTACGCTCACAAGTGATTCCGTTGCGAGCGAGAACCGAAGTATTGGTTTCGCCTATCGGCTTCCTCTCTCTATTTCTTTGGCTGAGTAGGAATCCAGGAAGGGTTATAAGGACCTCAAAAAGTACAGACTACATGTTACAAAGGAGGAGGACAAGTACGAGATTTTTTTCTGGCAGTACTCTCTCTCCTATAGGGTTAGCGTGCTAAGGACTTGTTAAAAGAATTGCCTGAAAGAACAACTCTAAAACTGAAAAGATAATAAATAGCCGAACCTTCACGGATTCACATGGCGTGAGTTGGTGAACCCAATTTTGTATTGTATTTGGATGGATCTAGATTAAGGTTCAAAGATCGAGTCCCGTGCTTTTCTGCAAATTTTGTTGTGTCATTCTCCTTGACCACCCCGCTCAGCCGAGCCTTTCTACTGTTTTGCACTCCTTTTTATTTCTCGTTGACCATCATATCCTTCTTCCTACATCCAATCCTCTTTTGTGCTTCGCGAAGTTGATCCATGGATGATTTCCGTCGGGACTCTGCTGACACCCACATCGATTCCATAAACTCAACTCTGCCAATAAATTCGAGGTGATTCTCGAGAACCCGATCCGGACTTTGCGGATCGATCTCCAGACTCCTCGTTTTCTACCTTTCTCTTGACCACCCAATAAGCCGGGATCAATTTTGTCCCACTTTCGTCGTTGTGAATGGAAGTCGATTACAGTCCACATCTTTTTCCATTCACAACATGCTGGGGTTGACCTGAATTCCAGCTTCATCATGACAGCTGAACAATATTGCAAGTGGTTTGATTTAGACTCTCTCATCCTGCAGATTGAAGACATATCAAGCCCTGGAGACTACTGCGGAGTTCATTTCATCAGATTTAGACCCTGATATGGCTCCTCAAGGAAAGGGCAAGGGTCACCAGCCACCCCAACCAGAAGGACAGTTGCCATATCAGAATCAGGTTAACGCACAACTATTGGCATCTATCCAGGCCATCCAACAGCAGCTGACCGAGCAAGCCCTAGCGCAGACAGCTTTTCAAGATATGTTGAACGATGTGATGAACCGAGCTGAGGGAGGAGGAGGCAGAAGAGGAGGTGAAGGCAGGGGTGGAGGTGGTGGTCCACCTGATGATGACGAGCCAGAAGGTGGGAGATCCAAACCTATACTGAAGGAGACGTATAATCCTGGAGACAGCCAGATGACTGAGTGGATCCTTATTCCACCGGTGTACGCTCACTTAGAGCTGAAACCCCAGTTCCTTGCTCTCCTTCCAGCTTTCCATGGAAATACCAGTGAAGAACCGTACATCCACCTGCAGCAGTTCTCACGCATTTGCCGCACCACTCACTATCTCAATGTCCCTTTGAACATTGTCAAGATGATGGTGTTCCCCTTCAGTTTACAAGACAAGGCCCTTTACTGGGTCAACCATCTGGGGAAGGTTGTGACAACCTGGGAGGAACTGAAGTCAGCCTTCCTGCATAAGTTTTACCCTCTCGGTCGGCTCAACCAGATGCGAGCCGGAATCAACAATTTCTCCCAAGGAGCCCACGAGTCCGTACATGAAGCATGGGAGAGATTCACTGATCTGCAGGAGAAATGTCCCCATCATGAGATCCTGAAGACCAGTTTGGTCCAACACTTCTTTGGGGGACTGAACATCGAGAGCCAAAGGCTCGTTGACGCAACATGTGGGGGTTCACACTTTAACAAGGATGAAGACGTGGTCTGGCAGATATTCAAAGAAATGGCCGAAGGAGAGGCCGCCCTCTTTTCATCAAAAGCATACCAGAAGCAGCCCCAGATCCTCCAGAAACAAGTACACATGGCAGCGTCCCGTGAGGCGGAGAGAGATGAGAGCTCCAACCTAAGTATCATCGGGGGCCATCTCTCAAAAGTTGATATCATTGAGAAGCGATCACAGGACCTGGAAAAACTTGCTGTGATCGAGAAGAGGACCCAAAATCTAGACAAGCTTGATCAGATCACCAAGCAACTTGAACTGTTGGTGGGCACCATCAACTCTGTTCAGTCGACAGCACCATCAGAAGCTCCAGCTGAGAGGAAGGACGAGCAACAACAGCAGCATCGGCCTCAGCCGAGCCAGTAGCCACCGGCAGTGCAGCACGTGTACTACGTGCAGGCGCCCGATCAGGGCCAACCGCAGCAGCAGATGGTTGTGTACCAACCAGAGTTTCTTTCAGGATCCGATCCAATCTTCCCACCACCACCCTTGATTGAGGAAGTGAACGTGGTATGGAGTAACGAAGCACAACCGACCTGTCCTATGGGACAACCTCAGGGTCAGCTATCTGCCAACCAGCAATACCACCAACCTCAGGGTGGTCGTTTTGGACAGTCCTCACAGCCACCGCAATAGTATCATCAGCCTCCCCAGTATGCAAATCAATGGAGGCAGAATCAACCATACTAGCAGCCGCAATACCGCCACCCACAGTTGTTTCATCAGTATGCGGCTGCTCCACCTTAACAGTATCAGCAGTATCCTCCCCCCTCCTATCCGCAGCTTCAACTTCCTGCACCACCCCAGCACCACCAGCAACAACCTCAGCACCCACACATGCAACAACAACGTGGTCTGCACGCTGAACCCACTGAGGTAACTCCCGTGAACCCGACCATGGATTGTCTGGCCCAACTCGTCAAAGGGCTGGCAGATATGACCAAAGGGCTCGACAACCTGACCGCCACTAGAACCACTATTCCAGCTCAGGTCGAAGCCAACCCCAATAACTTTAAGAAGAAGGAGCAGGTAGAATGTGATGTCTTGTCTGTGTCTGTAGAGTCAGAAAATGCTATTACTGTTTATTCTAATGCTGTCGCTCTCAAGAGCGGTAGGGCCTTGCCTCCGCCTGCTATCAAGAATGGGGTGAATAAAGAAACAGGTGGATCGCCATCTTCCGCATCAGCCGTGCTAGCTACAGGGGCGGGTGAGGAGGAAGAAGAAGGAGAAGCCATTCCAGCCGTTGTGCAGTGCCAACATCCCCAACCAAAAATACAAAAAAAATCAGAAAAATCAAAAACAATAAAAAGAAGTTTGCAGCCGAAGCGAAGCCGCGCCAATCTTGGAGGAGCCGCCAGCAGTAGCCGATCCCTCGCCAGTCGATGGAGCAGACGTTGTACTTTTTGCACGTCCTTCAGCACCAGCATGTTAGGATACAGTTTGTACTCCTTTTTGTAGTCCAGATGTACAACATTCTATGGGCGATAGTTTTGATGTAAATAAGAACTCTGTTTTTCATGCTAGAGATGTACATATCCCATTCCCTCATGCAATATAAAAATCCAAAAAAAATGCAAAAATAAAAAGTGCTTTGTCTGATCCTGGAGTTGTGGAAATACTATACAATTTAACTGTTGAGATTCCCTTACTGAAGGCCGTGGAGTACATGCCAGCTGTTAAGAAAGGACTGAAAGAAGCGTGCACGAGTAAGCATTGCCCAGCACATAAGAACAGACACAGAGATGTAGAAAAGCAAGTGCTCTCCATGGAAACTGTTGCAGCTATCAGCAATCTCCCACAGAAGAAACAAGACACAGGAGCACCTCTTATCAGTTGTGAGATTTTCGATCAAGTCTTCGAGCGCACTCTCCTCGATAGTGGGTCTTCCATCAACCTTTTGCCATCATCAATAATGCAAGAATTTGGGCTGGGTCCGCTCAAGCAGACACGAATGATCCTTCAGTTTGCTGACCGATCCATCAAGGGGCCCCAGGGTCTTTTGGAAGACGTTGTAGTTAAGGTACAGGAGATGCAATTTCCAGCTGATTTTGTAGTCCTTGATATGGACTCACCAGCACCTCTACTCCAGACCCCTATCATCCTTGGCCGACCATTCCTACGTACCTCAGGTGTCGTGGTTGATTACAGGTCTGGCAAGATCACTTTTAGCTCGAATAACAAGCAGATCACTATAAACATGATCAGAGAGCCTAACACCATGACTGATGAGAGCTATGCAGTATCAGAAGCAGTCTGTGACTTTGTTGCAGAGATCAGAGACTCATCACTTTCATTGAATGATTCTTGGACCCGAGAAATCCTCACTCATGAGGAGGACTTGGAAAGCACATTTACCCTATGCTCTGATGATTCTTGGGATACAGATTCTCAGATGCAGGCGCATCTCTTTGATCCCGAGAATTCACTCCAGACCGAACACAATGAGCCTAGTGCAAAACCGTTCGGCACCTCACCAAGATCTCAACAGAATGCTGAGGATGGTAGCTCCATCAAAGAAGTACATCCTACCACCAGCATAGTGTCTGAAGTGACCAACAAGTTGGACAGGTCAAAACCAGCACTCAAGCCACTTCCTGCAGGCCTGAAGTATGCTTTCCTTGCGGGTGAAGAACACATGTATCCGGTCATCATCAGCAGCAGGCTAAATCCGGATCAGGAATCTCGTCTTCTCGAGGTTCTAGAAAAGAACCGCAAGGCACTTGGTTGGTGCGTATCAGATCTCCGAGGGATAAATCCAGCTTTGTGTTCACACCACATCTATCTGGAAGAAGATGCCAAGCCGTCCCGTAAATTCCAAAGAAGGCTGAATCCAAACCTCCGGGATGTCGTCATGAAAGAAATAACAAAACGGTGTGACGCAGGCTTCATCTATCCCATCTCCGATTCAAAATGGGTAAGCCCACTGCATGTAGTTACAAAGAAATCCGGGCTTACCGTGGTTACCAATGACAAAGGAGAGGAAATATCCACTCGGGTACCAACATCCTGGCGGGTGTGTGTTGACTACCGCCGTCTTAATGCAGCAACTAAGAAGGACCACTTCCCCTTACCATTCATTGATCAAGTTCTAGAAAGATTAGCAGGCAAGGAGTTCTTCTGCTTTTTGGATGGGTATTTCGGGTACAACCAGGTGGTAATCGCTCCCGAAGATCAAGAGAAGACTACCTTCACTTTCCCATTCGGCACCTACGCCTTCAAGAGAATGCCCTTTGGGTTATGCAATTCACCTGCAACCTTCCAAAGATGCATGCTTGCTGTTTTTGCCGAGATGGTAGGCAGTTTTCTCGAGGTGTTCATGGATGACTTCTCTGTCTATGGTGATAGTTTTGATTCTTGTCTTGAGTACCTAGACAGAGTGCTTCAGAAATGCCGTGAAGTCAATATAGTACTTTCATGGGAAAAGAGCTACTTCATGGTCACCGAAGGTATCCTGCTGGGACACATTGTTTCCAAACGTGGCATGGAAGTCGACCCGACGAAGGTGGATGTTATTGCCAATCTAGAGCCACCTCAGTCCGTGAAAAATGTAAGGTCATTCCTGGGGCATGTGGGATTTTACAAATGATTCATCAAGGATTTTAGCCGCATTACCCGACCTTTGACAGAACTTCTGTGCAAGGAAACTGAGTTCAACGTAGATCAGAAGGTTCTCCTTGCTTTCAATCAGCTAAAGGAGCTTATTACTCAGGCTCTAGTCCTACAGCTGCCGGTCTGGTCTCTTCCCTTTGAGATCATGACCGATGCGTCAGACTTTGCAGTCGGGACTGTTCTTGGACAGAGGAAACCATTCACTACGCCAGCAGAACATTAGATGAGGCGCAAAGAAATTACACCGTAACAGAGAAAGAGTTGCTGGCTGTGGTTTTCGCCCTCGAGAAGTTCAGATCCTATTTGCTTGGATCGAAAGTCACCGTTTTTACAGACCACTCTGCTATCCGATACCTCCAGTAGAAGAAGGATGCCAAGCCGAGATTGATTCGATGGATCCTTCTCCTTCAAGAATTTGATTTGGAAATCAAGGACAAGCCTGGAGTTCAGAATGTAGTAGCAGACCATCTCTCCAGAATCGAACAGCATGAGCCTCCTCTGAACAGTGCACCCATTACAGAAACCTTTCCTGACGAATCAATCTTAGCAGTGGATTCTCTTCCTCGGTATGTTGATATAGTCAATTACCTCGCCTCGGGGGTAACACCATCGGATTGGATGAAGAATCAAAAGAATAAATTCATGTCGACCATCCGGTTCTATCAATGGGAGGATCCTCTTTTATTCAAGGAAGGAGCGGATTGCATTTGGCGCAGGTGCATTCCTCAGGAGGAGCATTATCGTGTCCTCGAGCATTGTCACTCGCTCGAATCTGGTGGACATCACTTTGGAGACCGTACGACAGTCAAAGTACTTCAGTGTGGCTCCTAGTGGCCCACATTATTTAAGGATGCAACAGAGTTTGTCAAACGATGCATTGATTGTCAGAGACTGAAGGGTACACTCACTACAAAAGATTCGATGCCCCTGAAAATCATTCAGATAGCAGATGTTTTCGATGCATGGGGCATTGACTTCATGGGACCCTTCCCTAACAGTCAAGGTTTTGAGCACATCCTTCTTGCCGTCGATTACATGAGTCGTTGGGTTGAAGCTATTCCCGCTCGAGCCGCCGACAGCCGAACAGTGTGTCAGTTCTTGAAGAAGAACATCAATTCGTGGTTCGGGATACCGAAAATTCTCATATCAGACGGGGGTAACCATTTTATCAACAAAGAGGTCAAGAAATTAACGAAGGAGTACGGCATCGATCATTGCATCGCATCTCCTTACCATCCTCAGATCAATGGCATGGAAGAATTATCAAACAAAGAAATCAAGACTATCCTGCATAAACTTATCAGGCCAAACAGAAAGGACTGGTCCCAACTCTTGGACTCAGTTCTCTGGGCTTACAGAATCGCTTACAAGTCTCCCTTGGGCATGTCACCCTATCGTCTTGTATATGGGAAGTCGTGCCATCTGCCCGTCGAATTAATTCACAAGTCTTTATGGGCAATTAACATGTGCAATATGGACTCACGAAAAAGTGGTCAGAAAAGAAAGGATGATCTGAACAGACTCTTGGAGTTCCGAGACTATGCATACGATAACACATTGATGTACAAGGAGAAGGTGAAACGCTGGCATGACCAGCACATCAGACGAAAGACCTTTGATATTGGACAGAAGGTGTGGTTATTTGATGCAAAGTTGCGGATCTTCCCAGGCAAATTAAAGAGTAAGTGGACAAGGCCATTCCGAGTTTGTGAAGTGCGTGACAATGGAAGTATTGTTATATCAGAATTGTCTCCTGACACACAGCCATTCGTCATCAACAGTCAACTCCTGAAGCCTTACCTCGAACCAGATACATTCTTGGCCGTTGTCGACTCCATTCAGCTCGCGCACCATGATGGTATACCCACAACATTGGCAGCATCAGATTATTCAGACGTTGCACCACAAAAACTGTTTATCTGATTTTCTTCTTTTCTTCTTTTCTTCTTTTCTTCTTCTCTCTTCTATCTTCATTTTTCTATCAAGAAGTGTTGCCCCTTGTTGTCAATCTTCTATACTTAGGATGCACTTTATCCTAAGTATAGGGGGGTATGCACCTCGAGTTCTTTTAGTCTCTGATCCTCTCCATTGTCTCCTCTTCCTGTCTATACTTAGGAGTATCTTACCCTAAGTATAGGGGGAGACAATTTGAGTATGATCTGTGCATTCCCACCCTTGGCCCTCCCTGCTTTGTGTACAGTCTTCTATACTTAGGATTACTTGATCCTAAGTATAGGGGGGACGGTCAACTTCTAATTCGTTCATGTCTTATTCATTTATTCTTTCGACTTGTCTATACTCAGTACGAGTTATGTCTTCTCTTTTCTCTTCGATCTATGAGGACATAACTCAAGCTAAGTATAGGGGGGTCGTATATACCATGTATATACTATAAGCCATAACTCATACTGGAAAATAAAACATCACCTCAAGCTAAAAAGTAATGTAAAAAGTAGTTCTATAATAATGAAAGATGATTGTGAGCTCCTCAGACTCTTTCTACCTATACTGATTAATAAATCAGGAAAAGCACTTTGTGCACAATGTTCTCTTTGTAAAATCTTGTGAAAATTGCTTGAAAAATAGTATGAACAAGTATTCAAACTTTGTAAATAGTTTTGGTTGCAAAATTTCTTTCTTTGAGTGAAATAAAAATGTGTGAAAAGTGATTTGCAAATGGTTGGAAAAATTAGTTGTCAAATTGTTTTGAAAAATCTACCTATTCTGTGTGAAAAACCTTTGCAAAAATCATTTTCAAATGCGTGTACATGTTTGTAAAATTATTTTGGACAATAGTTTTCAAAAAACATTTTGAAAATGATTCTCGAATAAAGTCTGAGGAGTCTACACAAAAATCTCTCATGCAAAAACAAGCAATAATTCCAAATAAAACTTATAAGATCCTAAACCATGTTGTACATAAAATACAGTTTTTCTTTGTATATACTGATTAATAAATTAGGTTAAATACCTTTACAGCATGATTTGAAAAATAGTGTGAAACGTTTGGAAAACTTGCTGTGACATGTTTTCAACCTGTGTAAAGTCGCTTTGTTTGAAAAAATTTTTCTTTGTGTGGAATAAAGGATTTCAAAACCTATGTGCAAATGTTTTGAAAAATATTTGTAAAAACTATTGTGGAAAATGTGTATATATATATATACTGTGACAAATCTTTACAAAATAGTTTTCAAATGTGTGTAAATGCTTGCAAAAATTATCATGTACTATAGTTTACAAAATTATTTTCAAAATAAATCTGAGGGATAAAAGCATCATTACAAATACATGTAAATCGTAAATAAAATACATAAATTTCTTTCGGTATATAAATATAACCTGAATAAATTACTTCATTAAAACCTGTAAAGTCTTTAAAAGTCCTTAAATCTTGTAAATAAAGCGGCACGCCCGCGTAAATAGTTGTATGTACTTTTTGAATGAGTCAAGCTTTTTATTTGCAAAAATTCTTTGTGTAAAAAGATTCTTTGATTTTTGTAAATTCTTTGTGAAAAATTGCATCATTCATTGTGCATAGCATAAGCATACCATTCATATTCTTTTTGAGTGAGCTTGATGATTGAACCAGTCCAATAAAGTCTAAAATTGGAGCTTAGTTAGACCTTGCCGCACTTAACTGCACTGGAACCTTATGGGAAGTAGGTTTAAGGTACTTCAGGTCTGTGCAGACTTAATTCTTTGAGAAATCAGGGCTAGGTTCAAGTCACCTCAACTGACTAACGAGAACTTTTCGAGACACACGCATGACTCTTGTCGGCCATGACCTAACTTGGACACTTTGCACCTTTCACTTGGCTCAACTCAGTTGGAGTGGCGAGGGTGTTGGATTTGCCAGTCTGAGATGCATACGGGTGGAAACATTCGTCCTCGTCTAGGGAGGGAAGTGCACCCAACCTGGTCCAGTAGCCATGAGGTCTAACGACAGGAGAATGTGGGTTGCAATAAAGCTTGAAAAGAGGGATAGTCTACTGGCTCAAGAGGAAAAACTCCTTATGTAAATGCTGCTGTGAATAGTATTTCAAAAAAAAAAGGTCAGGCCTGTACAAAAATAAAATGCCTGCAAAGTATGTACGTATGTTATAGAGACAATAAGCAAGCTTGAGTTCCAAAGTCAACTATGTGAGCCTGCAGCTGGATGACTTGACTACACTGGTCTTGCATCCTAGGATAGGTAGCTACACTGGCTACCATCCATTCTTCTCTTCACCCCCTCCTCTTGAGCTAGTTGTCACTTGAAATTAGAAGGGAATACCCCGCTCCTCGAGGAAAGAGCTGTTGGATTGAGGAATCATCGGGTTGTCATTATGGAGAAGCTAGTCTCTTTGTCATTTCAGCTGGGGAGAGCCACCATCACTTACACTGTACAAGTCAGCTTCATAGTCATAAGAGTTTGTGTATGGCGGAGACCAGTTCTGACCAGGCTATTGAGGTGGGTTGAACCAAGTTCTGTGACTCTCGAAGGCTGTTCTGTTTTAAAGCTGGTTCCCGACTAGGTTCCACACACATCTACACCCAAGGTCTGACAGAAGCTCCAAATTCTTATTTTGTACAGACATATATTGCACTGAAAGCAACCCTATTCACTCTATCCTTCTTCAATTCTCTTTTTCTTTTCTTCTGATTTTTTTATTTTGTACTTATTGCATAAGTATTTGCTAGGGACTAGCAAAGACAAGTATAGGGGGTGATGAATCTCCATTTCATCACCTTTATTCTATCATTTTGGCCTTAAAAACCCCAGCAAATGCTTGTAAATAACATCAATTTGTTCATAATAGCATCTTTTATTTATTGCATTTATTGAACATAAAATAAGGTTCTTAATGCCAAAATTATAGAATAAAGAGAAGAAAAGAAAAAGGAATAAAATATTGCAAATATTTTATGACCCTGACCCCGAGACCAAGGCCAGAATGGAGTTGGTCGACAAGGAATAAGGTAGGGGGAGATAAGGGCCAGTAACACAATAAATACCTCATTCATTCATTTATGCATTTTAACACCTATTTTGTATATAATTATTTATTCATCAAATAAAAATATGTTGTACATGAAAGTTGTAAATAATAATGTGAATAAAAATACAAAATTGAGTTTGTACAAAAATGATACACAGTGTACATTTTATATATAGAATAAAAAGTCAAAATCTCAACTTCACAGACCCATATCCTGCAAATAAAAACTCAAAATCCATCAAAATCACCTTTAATTGTATATAACTTCTCAAGAGCTATTTAATAAAATTGGTTTTAGAATTTTTGGAGTTCATCTGTGAAAGTTAGGTTTTTGGCCCTCATTGTACAGTCTGCCTGATTAAAATATTCAATTTATTCATTGTTCATTATTTTTACAAATTTATATTTTCAGAATTTTGTAAATAATGTATATAATAAATGTACATATTGAATTAGAATAAAACCAAAAAGAATTTGTAAAATAAAATAAGTCTATGCAATATATAGGCAAAATACCTATGTTATGTATGTACATAAATAAAAAGGAATACAGTTTTTAATTAGTTTATTCTTTCATATTTTTATAATATTGTAAATATTATTCATAATATATAAAAAATTACAAATCCAAAATAAAAACAAAAAAATTCATTAAATAAAAAAATAAATAAAATATAGATGAAATACCTATAAGTATACCTACATATATATACACCTATCTCTTTAAAAATATAAATAAACTTATAAAAATTAAATAAAAATACACTTATACTTATAAAAATAATTTATAAATATATAAAATAAGAAAATAAAAATATACAAAATAAAAATAAATACATGTAAATACACTTATAAATACATTATTAAAATAAACCCATAATAAAATACATCAAAAAAAATTAAATAAAAATCATAAATAAATACTAAATTGATTAATAAACATTTTTTATTTTATAAATAAAAGTTAATTAAATCATTTATTATGTTTAATAAATAGGTCAATATCTCGCTGACTTGGACCAATAGAATTCCAGCAAATGTTGACCGTCTGGTCAACTGTCCCATCTGGGACACTGGCGCGTCAGACCCATCTTTTCCCCGATATTCCTCCTTTTTTCTCGCATGATCCGTCACTCGATCACCTTCGATCCCTTCACGAAAATTTCTCCTAGACCCATGATGATCCACGCCGACACCTGAGATCACGTGTACATAGACCATATTCGTTGATATTCATCGGACAATAAAGGTACCCAGGAATGTTTATAAATAAGAACCTCCCCCTCCTTGGCCGAATTTGGCCACTTTTAATCCCCATAAAAGCCTCGACTCAGTTCCTGGACGAACCCTTGTGACAGGAGGAGTGTCCCAGCAACTTTAATCGGCCGGAGGAGGGGATAAGTTTGTCGCGGCGGAGCTCCGGCGTCCGTCCTGCTCCCTGGAGGCCCCCAGGTATAAGAGCTGTTATTCCGTGTTCTTTAGTTAGATGTTACTTCCAACATTTTAATTCCGCTTTTAATTCAGCCTTTAAATCAGTAGTGTAGCCTAGTTTAGTTAAATCGAAGTTCGCCGGAGCTCCGCTCCGGCGACTTCTTCATACTATTATCGACCGTTTCCGACCACCTCATTCATCCCATTTTCTTTCTCATCGCCTTCTCCATCTGATGAATCCACATTTCATCATCTTTATTCTGTCATTTTGGCCTAAAAAACCCTAACAAATGCATGTAAATAGCATTAATTCCCGCATTTTAGCATTCATGCACATGCGTGTAAATAGTGTATAAAATGTGGTTTTCAAAACCAAAATTATAGAATAAATAAAAGAAAAGAAAAAGAATAAAATATTGTAAATGTTTTATGACCCGAAACCCCGAGACCTAGGCATCCTGATGAATAGGTCGACAAGGAATAAAGTAGGGGGAGATAAGGGTCAGGATACAATGAAAATACCTCTTAATTCATTCATTCTTTGTTCATTTTGGAACCTATTTTTGGTTCCAATTTTTATACATCAAATCAAGAAACTTTGTACATGAAAGTTGTAGGTAATTAAATAAAGAAAAATACAAAATTGATTTCACTGAAAAATAATATACAGATAAAAAGTTATGATATGAATAAAAATCCAGAATCCCAACATCCCAGACCTGTATCTCACAAATGAAAACTCCAAATGCAGCAAACTCACCTTTAATTGTATATAGAATAAATTAATCTATTTAATAGCGGTGGTTTCACATTTGGCGGAGCTACGGTTTGAAAGTTGAGTTTTGGACCCACATTGTATACCTGTACAGCTTAAAATATTCAATTTATTCTTTAATCATTATTTTTGTATATTTATATTTTTATAATCTTGTGGATATTATTTATAATAATTATGTGTATTAAAACAGGAGTAAAAACCCAAATAAAACTCAAACTAAAAATAAATGTAAATAACATACACAGGTATTATACCTATGTACATACCTATACAATATCTGCTTATATTTTATTTAATATACAAAACACCTCAGAAAAATAGAATAAAAATATATTTGTGTATATAAAAGTATGTTATAATTTTAGAAAATAATATATAAAAATAATAAAATTAAAATACACAAAATAAAAATTACAGACTAAAATATATAGGTAATATACCTATATAGGGTGTAAAAAGCAACTTGTATAAATACAGCTCATAAAAATAAATAAAAATCACCATAAAATACTTCATAAAATTACAAACATTTTTTATCTTATAATCAAAATTTAATTAATTCATCTGCTATTTTTAATTCATTTTATAAGGTTTTTTCGCCAAGGATTTTCTGGTTGGTCCACGTGGACCAACCAGAGAACTCCATTGGTTGACCTCGGTCAACTCCCTGACCGAGGACTGAACCTTGTCAGAAGCGGGTTGACCCTAGTTTCATCCCTTTTTCGAGGAGGCCTCGATCACCATTTGGTGATGGCCTCTTCATGGAATCTCTTCCTCGATCAATGGTGATTCACGCCTAAGTGATTCCTTGGGCAGTGGATCACTGACCGAGGCATTTGGCCCTCGTATTCCACGCCGCCCGTCAACCCTACAAAAGACGACCCCCGACTTCAATTCAGATTTGATCCTTCTTCCGCCATTTCCACCCTAAAACCCCTAGCCCTTCGTGTTCCTGGTGACAGCATGCATCGAATCGAGCCTGGGTTTGAGGCGTTTGGCGTCGAATCGAAGAGATCCACCCCTCGCCGGAGCTCCGCCGCGACTTCCAGCCCGTCGTCTCTGGTGAGCTTCTCCCTCTTCTCTTTCCATTTTCTTGTAGCTCTAGGGTTCGTTTGGTTGCAGGGTTGGGCAGGGTTGGGTACTATTAACAGGGCTGGATGAATAGTAAACTGTGAGAAGGGGGTACCCCTGTGAATAGTACCCAACCCAACCCTGCCCAACCCTGCAACCAAACGAACCCTGTAGGATAGCTTAGCCTAGGAGTAGTTTAGATTTCCATCACGTTATTCGTCGTGAATCTCCGATCAAAGGTCACGGTGGAGCTGAGCTCCGCCTCCATTTTCCGACCACCTCTATTATCGACCGCCGCCAAAATCACCTCCATCCTCTTCCCCTTCGCTCCATCATCACGCTTCACCCCTCCATCCATCTCGATCTCGCCCAGATCGAGTCAACAGAGCTTCCCTCTCCACCGCTCGCCGGAGCTCATCGTCCGCGCCACCTTCCGCCTCCATCGAACCATCAGAACCCCCCTTTTTTGTTCGCCTGGATTTTGTGCACCTAACGCTGCAGGTTCGAGCCAAGGAGAAGGCTCCTTCGACCTTCGAAAGCCCCAGGAGCAGTCCCCCAGGTCGCCTCCGCCATCCGAGCTCCCTACACCGTCGCAGCCTCGCCTGAGACCACCGTCAGACGCGGAGAGGCCCCAGGATCGTTTTGCCCTTGATCCTAGGGCTGGAGCGGTCGTGTGTCGGCCGCAATCGCCCGCCAAAGCTCGCCGGGGGAGGTGTTCTTCGTGACCCTCTCCCCGCCGTTAGATCAGGAGTCCGCCCCCAGGCACATAGGAGCCGTCAGATCGCCAAGTGTCCCCCGCCGTTCGATCAGCCGCCCACGATTTAATCTCAGCCATCCAGGATGAAGGGGTACGGGCCGTCCGATGCATGCCATGTGGATAAGTGAAGCTCCATCGGCCGCACGATCTGGAACTTGGGTATTTTCAGTGTTGCAATAGTCGGCCGACTATCCCGAATAGTCGGTCCGACTATGCGGTGCGGGGGGTCCCCAACTGAATAGACCCCCCATTCGGCCAATAGTCGGTCCGACCGAATAGTCGGCCGACTATTCGGCCGACTGGCCCGACTATTAGGCCGACTGGAGTTTGACTTTTGATTTTTTTATTTTTTTATTTTCAATTATCAATTTTTATGGGTTACATTTTACCACGGTATCACCACAAATGTCAAATTCTATATATCTATTATATTGATGGGTACTTTTATCTTGGATTCATGTTAAATAATGACCATATATGTATAAAAAATATAAGAATATATGTATTATAAATAATTTTTATATTAAAAAATACAAAACCGAATAATTCTGAATAGTCGCCCGAATACCGATTATTCTCTATTAAGTGACCCCTCCGACTGAATACCGAATACCGTCTTCTGCAACACTGGGTATTTTGCATCTTAAGCCCAAGCATTTTTGTATTTACGTTTTAGTCCTAAAACTTTAGTTTCCAGTTTAAAAGTTTTTGTAATAATTACAATTAGGTCCCCACACTTTTAATATTTACACTTTAGTCTGCGCCACGTCACCTCATGTAACTGGGGCGCGTGCTTTTTAGGTATTTTGCATATTTGGTCCCGAACTTTTAGGTATTTGTAGTTATACCCCTGTGTGTAGTCAATTAAATATGTTTTTAGGAAAATTGCAATGTTGCTCTGCCGGTTTCTTTTATTTGCAAATATGACCCTATGAATGACAGAACACGTGCCTCGTGCGTGTCTTTTGGTGAAATTTGCACCTAAGCCCCTGTATGTTTCTCTAATTGCATTTATACCCCTGCCAGGCTTGGGATTTTTGTATGTTTGAGCTATTTATTTCACGCATCATTTAAATGCCAAAAATTCTCAAAAATTTAACTTAAGCTCATGTTTGCTTAGGCTTTCACGCCATATTTTTAGTTTTTAATTTTATCGCATTTTTTCAGTACTGTC
The DNA here is from genome assembly GCA_037367405.1 of Ottelia alismoides. Taxonomy (NCBI): domain Eukaryota; kingdom Viridiplantae; phylum Streptophyta; class Magnoliopsida; order Alismatales; family Hydrocharitaceae; genus Ottelia; species Ottelia alismoides. The sequence goes on along the minus strand of JAZKJV010004727.1, from coordinate 220,484 downwards.
TAGCTTAGAAAATACCCAAAAAAGTTTAAAATACCTTTAAAAATTCCAAAAAAATTACCTGTTGTGTATTTCACCCTATTTTAGTGTCAGTCGAAAAATCGCTAAAAATCTCAAAAGAAAAACCCTAAAAATTCAAAAATACTTAAAAACTTCAGAAAAAACTAAAAAATAGTAGAAAACTCCAAAAATTGTAAACTCAATTCTGTAGTTTCCTGTTTTAATATCTTTATTTTGAAATTCGTTTGAAAAATTTTGGTGGCTGTCTGATATTTTTAGTTCCCATTTTACCCCCAGACAGTAGCTACTTCCCTGTTTTCCCTTATTTTGCTCTTTAAAAATAGCAAAAACAATCTAAAAAATACCCAAAAATCACAAAAATAGTTAAAAATTTTAAAAATACCAAAAAGATTTTATTTCTGAATTTTTGACTATTTTTGCATATTTTTATAAATATTTTGTCACCTCTTTTACTATATAGCTTATATATTCTAATATACAAAGAAAGAAAAAAATATATACAATATAAAATTATAAAAATCAAAAAAATCAAAAATCAAAATATAAAATTAAAAATAAAAAAAATAAAAAAAAAAGTAAAACCCCCAAAAAAATTTGGATTGGCTAAGTGGTTTATTAGACCTAGTTTTGACTCTTGTCTTTACTCTGCACCGTTGTTTCCTGTGTTCGACCCCTACTTGCTTGTCATTGTACATTTTTAGTAGGGTATAATAAATTTTAATCCTTGCTATTCATTGCTTGATTGATTGTGTGGGTTAATTGTTGACGAACGAGGAGGCTTGAGTAGTCGCATCAGCGACAGTGAGTCTGATTTGTCAGACTACTATTTAGCGGCTCTCGCTTTCTCGTTTTTCAAATGGCGCCGTTGCCGGAGAGCATCGGCTTGTAGAGTATCTTTGTGTCTTTTATCTACTTAGCCATTTTTTATTATTTGTTTCTTGTGCATAATTTGTTTTGAACTGTCTAACACCTCTTTTGTTTTCTTGCGAGGGACCGTTGACCGAGGAGGATCGCCTAGGGGATCATGTGCATCCTTGGGAGGAGGAGCCGGCTGTTCTACCCTAGCCGGCAGGAGAGAGCAGGAGGGCTTGAGAGAGAGTGAGACAGTTGGCTTCTTTGTATTTTTGTGAGAGAGAGAGAGTCATTTAATTTGTAATAATACATGACTTGGACACTAGACACTTCGGGCCTAATTTCCAGGTGTTTGTTCACCCATGGGCTCACTGCGGTTTTCTCATGTTTTCTCGACTGTCATTTTCCGGTTTTGATTTCTTTTTCATTTCTTTTGTGGATTGAGCGCTTAGTTGTAGGCCTTGCTTGTTCGATTAAATTAAGTCCAAACACACTAAAAACCATTGCATGCACCTATAGCTCGTAGTTGGACTTAGTTTAATAAAACAGTCAACTCACTTCTCTTTGATCCGCCACGCCACGAGCTCATCCCGCAAAGCGCTTTCTCCTAACTCAAGTGTGTTGAGCAGAGGAGGGGTGAGGCTAGACCGGACCTTAGGATTGGAGAGAGGTGATTGACTCGTGGTTCTTAACGCTAGAAGTTGCCTACCTTAGGACGATTTCCGCATTGCATACCAGCATATAGATTAGGTTTATAAAATTCTGCTTTGCATCCAGCATGGAGAGAGCTGGGATTCGCTGTAAGTCTTCTTACTTTGCATCCATCATCTAGGCACAAAGGTGAGATTTCCATCTTGGTGTCGACTTGCATTGGCTTTTCCCGACTCTTTTCTCCCTCTGATTTTGGACAAAGTAGGATCAAGAAAATACAAAAATCGTTAGGCGCTTGTTTGAATTTACTCAAAAGAAGCGATAACACAAAAAAATTAAAAAAGGGACTGCTAAGAAAACTTTGACCTAAATAAAATTGGTAATTGGACTCATTGATTGGGGAGAGAAACAACCTCACTTGTATTCAGGTTGCATGGGAAGGTCTCCTTCCAAGTGAGTTGAGTGCTTCGTAAGGATTAGAGCCCAAAACCCAGCTTGTGGCTGCCTTGTGTATCGCCTGGATTTCCGAAGTATTGGCGCTACTATCGTACGTAGGCGAGTAGGGCTTGGTCACCATTGGTGACTCACTATTGTGTGAGCATCGACCTCATTCGAAGTACCGAGCATAGGCCACGCCTTCACGGGTGTGTCTATCTCACCGTCTGCATCCGAGTAGGATCTTGCACGCCCACGGGTGATTCCATTGCGAGCGAGGTCCGAAGTATCGGTTTCACCTATCGGCTTCCTCCCTCTTATTCTTTGGCTGAGTAGGGATCCAGGAAGGGTTACAAGGACCTTAAAAAGCGCAAGCTACAGGTTACACAGAAGGAGGACAAGTACGGGAATACTTTTCCGGCAGTACTCTCGCTCTTATAGGCGTAGCGCTCTAAGGACTCGTTGAAAGATAACTTCCTGAATTCAAGATAAAAACTACAAAGATAAAAGCCGAACCTTCACGGCTTCACGCGTCGAGTTGGTGAATCCCCTTGTTTTGTGTTTGGTTGCTAGTTACATTTAGGTCAAGATCAAAAACATCGCGCCTTTGCGCAAATTTTGTTCTCCCTCCAGTTGACCCTTGCTCATTGTGAGCCTTCTACTGTTTTGCACTCCATTTGTTTCTTATTGACCTCCGTATCTTTCATCCACATCGATCTTCTTCTTGATCTTCGAGATGGCGACGAATGGGCAGTTTAGTCGAGGCTCCGTCGGCACCCACATCAGTTCCATTCGCTCACCCTCTCCAATAATTCAGGGCGATTCCCGAGAACCCGGTTCAAACCCCGTGAACCGATCTCCAGACTCCATGTCTTCTTCAATAAACCGGGATCACTCTCGTCCCGAATTCTTTCCGTTTTGGATGGCAATTGATTTCACTCCCTATACATCGCCATCCTTAACAAAATTCTGTGTCGACCTTGACACAGACTGTATTTCTCTATCTGGTGCTGCAATTCAGACTGATCGGGGCATTCTACCATGTGCAGACTTAGAGCCCGAGTCAGCAAATCAAACAGAGTTCGAGATGGCAGGAGGAAGAGGAAAGGGACCACAACCCCAATCTGAATCTGAAGTCAATACGGGGGAAAGACAATACACCACGCAGGGTGAGGTTAACAGTCAGCTGCTGGCGACCATCCAAGCCATTCAGCAGCAGTTGACTAATCAAGCCCTGGCCCAGACCGCCTTCCAGGACATGCTGAATGATCTAAGGAGGAGGGCCGACGCAAGAGACGGCCGATAGGAGGATGATCCAAACCACGAGCTGAATTTTGAAGAAGTTAGAGACGAATTCTCAGTGGGAGGACCCGAATTTGAAGCGGTAGGAGTAGATCCACCGCAGCCGAAGCCTACCCTGAAGGAAACATACAACCCAGGAGAGGGACGCATCACTGAGTGGATTCAGGTTCCACGCATGCACGCCCACTTCGAGCTGAAGCCGCAGTTTCTGTCGCTACTTCCCACATTCCACGGGAACACCACTGAGGAGCCGTACATTTTTCTCAAGAAGTTTGGCCGCATCTGTGCCACTGCCCACTACCCCGGAATTCCTTTGGGGGTAGTCAAGATGACCGTGTTTCCCTTCAGCCTTCAAGACAAGGCCCTGTGTTGGGTTGACCACCTTGGGAAGGTCGTCAGAACTTGGGAGGAGCTAAAGTCTGCGTTTCTCCACAAATTCTATCCTCTCGGGCGATTGAATCAGATGCGCGCCCGGATCTCCAGTTTCTGCCAGCAGCCCCACGAGACCATCCATGAAGCGTGGGAGAGATTCAAGGACCTTCAGGAGAAGTGCCCCCACCATGACATTCCAAAGACTAGTCTCGTACAACATTTCTTCAGGGGGCTATCATTTGCGAGCCAGAAGCTTGTAGATGCCGCTTGCGGCGGTTCACATTTCAACAAGGACAATGACGTAGTGTGGAACGTCTTCGAAGAAATGGCTGAAGGAGAAGCGGCTCAATCCTCGTCCAGAATATATATGAAGTCACTAACCGCCATCAGCAAGCCAGTGAACATGGCTTCTCACACCGAGGATAAGGATGAGAGCTCTAACCTGGGCATCATTGGGAGTCACTTGTCTAAGGTAGATATCATTGAGAAGAGGTCACAGGACCTCGAAAAATTGGCGATCATTGAGAAGAGGACCCAGGGTCTGGAAAAGCTCGACCAGATCTACCAACAGCTGGAGAAGCTCATTCGTGCACTGAACGCAAACATGTGCAACGCTGTGTCTACCTCTGCAGAGCCGAATGCTGAGAAGAAGGAGCCTACAATGCAGAAAACCCTCAGCCGACTCCACCGCAGCCCCAGCCTGTCCAGCACGTGTATTACGTGCAGGTTCCGGAGCAGCCCCTGCAGCCTCACACACAGATGGTTGTATATCAACCGGAGCCCCAGCCAGCATACTCCGAGCAGTTCTCTCCACCCCCGCCACTGATTCAAGAGATCAATGGCGTATGAAACAATGAAGTGCAGCTGGCCCGTCCTCAGGGACACTCTCAGGGTCAGAACATGGGCAACAGGCCCTATCAGCAGCAGCCGTAGGGTGGGAGGCCCTTCCAGTCCTACCAGTACCAGCCTCCATCCCACAGAAACCTGGAGGCATAATTACCAGCACGGTCCTCAGCAGTCCGGATATCGCGGACCGGGATATCACCAACAACCAGCTGCTCAATTCAACCAACAAAATGTGCAATATTCCTCCAACCCCCCTCCTCACCAATTTTCACACGATTATCAGTCGCAATCTCAGCCACCATATCAGCATTCTAGACCCCAGCCAGGGGACTCCTCTGAGATTGTGCCGGTTAACACGGCCCTGGCCTGTTTAGAACAGCTAATGAAGAATATGGCTGAGATGAACCAAAAGATCGACGACCTGACGATAGCCAAGACTGCCATACCGGCCCAGGTCGAAGCCAACCCGAACAACTTCCTAAGCAAGGAGCAGGTAGCCGGCAGTCTCCAACCCGAATCAGGTGAAATTAATTGTTTTTTATCTAATGACGTTACTCTCAAGAGTGGTAGGACACTCCAGCCATCGGCAACGGCGAAGGGAAAGCATCCTGCATCTGATAGGGGAATCGTCAGTCCAGCCAACACCAGGGCCAGCCAGCATTTTGGGAGCAGCACCAGCATACAAAAAAATCTCAAAAAAATGAAGAAAAAAGAAAAACACAAAAAGATAGCAGCAACCTCGGTGGAGATCAGCCCGCATTGGAGACGCCTGCACCTGCCTCACAGCCAGTTCCTGATAGGAGGAGCACCGCACCTGCAGCAAGTCCAACGCCAACACCTGAAGCCGAGCCTGTCATTTTTGGTCCACAAATTGTAGATGAATCCATTCCTTTTTGCCATCTACCTGTACACAACAATATGGACACTAATTTGAATGACATTGGTGAAGATTTTGTAAATATTCCTTTTCCTGAAGCAATGAAAAAACACAAAAAAATGAAAATTTTGAAAAATGCTTGTCTGATCCTGCTATCATAGAAATCATTCAGAATTTGGTGCTGAATATGCCATTGATGAAAGCTCTTGAGTACATGCCAGCCGTGAAGAAAGGATTAAAAGAGGCATGCACGACCAAGCGCAGGCCGCACCCCCACAATTCCAGAAGCAAGGGTGGCTAGCCCGAAAAGCATATCCTCACAATGGCCACCGTCAACACCATCAGCAACCTCCCGGATAAAAAGCCAGATATGGGAGCACCTCTTGTACGTTGTCAGATGTTCAATCAAGAGTTCGAGCGAACATTTCTCGACAGCGGATCTTCTGTCAATTTGATGCCAGCTTCGCTACTCACGGAGTTCTGGCTAGGACCGCTCAAGCCTACAAAGATGATTCTGCAGTTTGCAGACAAGTCAGTCAAGCGGCCTAGGGGCCTGTTGGAGGACGTAATCGTCACAGTTCAGGGAAAGTCGTTCCCGGCCGATTTTGTGGTCTTAGACATGGACGTCCCCTCTCCATTGCTCCTTACCCAGATTATACTTGGAAGACCATTTCTGCGGACCTCAAACGCAGTAGTGAATTATGGGATGGGAGAAATCACTTTTGGCGATGGCAATGAAACTATCAGAGTAGAGACCCTGTCTGAGGGAACACCAGCTGAACAGACATCTGCATCATGTGCAAGGGTGATCGAGCATGCTGAAGACTGCGACTTTCTAGCAGAAATTCAAGATACCAATTTCTTTTTGGATGACAATGAGATCCATGAACTCCTCTGTCCCGAGGAGGAAGTGGAGTCCGCAGTCGAATTTCCCCTTATCGACCAGGTTAAGGAACTTGCAGATGTGCTGCAAGAGACGGCAGTTGGGGTGATGTGCCTTCAGATTCAAGAGCCGAAGATTGAAGAATTTTCTGATGAAGATGACATCATTGAAGAATTCTGTCAGGATTTGAGAGAAGAACCGATTATGGTGGACACCGCACAGTTGAAAGAATCACCACCTGCACTAATAGCTGAGGTCACCACTGAAGCAGCTCAGACCCCGCTAGAGCTAAAACCCTTGCCCTCCAACATGAAGTATGCCTTCCTTGCGGGAGAACCGAGCATGTACCCGGTCATCATCAATGCACATCTGACCAAAGACCAAGAATCTCGTCTGATGGAGGTTCTTGAACGCAATCGCAAGGCGATAGGCTGGCGAACATCCGATCTTCATGGGATCAATCCGTCACTCTGTTCGCACCGCATCTTTCTGGAAGAAGATTGCAGGCCCTCTCATGAACTGTAAAGAAGATTAAATCCGAATTTGAGGGAGGTCGTTATGAAAGAGATCCAGAAATGGTGCGATGTGGGATTTATCTATCCCATCTCCGATAGCAAATGGGTGAGCCCTCTGCATGTCGTGCCCAAGAAATCAGGGATCACCATTGTAAAGAATGACAAAGGAGAGGAGATCGCAACCAGAGTACCCACGTCGTGGCGAGTATGCGTGGACTACAGAAGACTCAATCTCGCTACCAAGAAGGATCATTTTCCTCTACCCTTCATTGACTAGATCTTGGAGAGATTGACCGCGAAGGAGTATTTCTGCTTCTTGGATGGCTACTCTGGGTATAATCAAGTTTCTATTGCTCCTGAAGATCAAGAGAAGACCACGTTCACCTGTCCTTTTGGCACATATGCCTTCAGACGGACGCCGTTCGGGCTTTGCAACGCCCCAGTCACATTTCAAAGGTGTATGCTTGCAGTTTTCGCCGATATAGTGGGCAACTTTCTTGAGGTCTTTATCGATGATTTCTCGATCTACGGGGATTCATTTGACTAATGCCTGGATTATTTAGACCGAGTTCTGCGGAGGTGCTGCGAAGTCAACCTTGTGCTCTCGTAGGAGAAGAGCAACTTCATGGTGACCGAAGGAATTGTGCTGGGTCACGTTGTTTCTAAACGTGTCATGGAGGTTGACCCAGCCAAGGTGGATGTGATTTCCAAACTTGAGCCACCTACAAACATCAAGCAAGTCCGGTCATTCTTGGGCCATGTCGGTTTTTACCGTCGATTCATCAAAGATTTCAGTAAACTGGCCAGACCGTTGACTGAGTTGCTCGGCAAGGACAATGAATTCATTGTAGATGACCGTGTGCTCCTTGCCTTTAATCAGTTGAAAGAGATCATCACGCAGGGCCCCTGTACTACAGCCACCGATTTGGACTCAGCCTTTCGAGATCATGACCGACGCGTCAGATTATGCCATCGGAGCTGTACTGGGACAGAGGAAAGATAATGTACCATTTGTGATTCACTACGCTAGCCGAACGCTCGACGAAGCCCATAGAAACTACACTGTCACTGAAAAGGAGCTGCTAGCGGTAGTCTTTACCTTGGAAAAATTCAGATCTTACCTCCTTGGGTCCAAAGTAATCATTTACACGGATCATTCGGCCATTACGTATTTACAGCAGAAGAAGGACGCCAAACCACGTCTCATTCGGTGGATGCTTCTCATCCAGGAATTTGACTTGGAAATCAAAGATAAACCTGGGGTAAAGAATGTGGTGGCCGATCATCTGTCAAGGCTTCCTGAACCGGAATCTGCTGAGCTGAACCTGCATCCGATCACAGAAACCTTTCCAGACGAGGCAATTCTGTCTGTCACATTGCTTCCTTGGTATGCAGGCATTGTAAATTATCTGGTGACCAAGAAAATCCCACAGGTCTGGCCTAAGCTGAAAATAGACAGATTCTTGTCTAAAATCCATTTCTACCAGTGGGAAGACCCGTATTTGTTTCGTGAGGGAGCAGATTGCATCTGGAGGAGGTGTATTCCTCAGGAGGAGGTTCCAAGTGTCCTCGCTTTATGTCATGATCAATATTCTGGAGGACACCATTCAGGCAAACAAACGGCAACAAAAGTTCTTCAAAGTGGCCTCTGGTGGCCCTCATTATTCAAAGATGCAGATGAATATGTCAAATGCTGCACTGACTGCCAGAAGATGGGTGGAACCATAGGAATGAGAGACACGATGCCTCTAAAATACATTCAGATCTCAGACGTCTTTGACGCATGGGGCATCAATTTCATGGGCCCGTTTCCCAACAGTCAGGGTTATGAATATATTCTGCTAGCTGTCGACTATGTAAGTCGATGGGTGGAGGCTCTTCCCGCCCGAGCCGCCGACAGTAGGACTGTCTGTCGATTCTTGAGAGATCACATCATAGCACGGTTCGAGATTCCCAAGATTCTCATATCTGACGGGGGTAGTCATTTCATAAACAGAGAGGTGAAGAAGCTGACCCAAGAATTCTGCATTGAGCATCGTGTTGCTTCACCCTACCACCCGCAGTCCAATGGCTTAGCTGAATGTTCAAACAGGAAGATCAAGACAATCCTACAGAAACTTGTGCGTCCGGATCGCAAGAACTGGTCTCAGCTGCTTGATTCCGTTCTTTGGGCTTACAGAACAATGTACAAGTCACCCTTGGGAATGTCTCCCTACCGCCTTGTATATGGCAAGCCATGTCATTTGCCCGTTGAATTGATTCACAAATCCTTATGGGCTATTAACATCTGTAATCTGGACTCCAAGCAAGCAGGAAAGAACAGAAAACTGGATCTGAACAGATTACTGGAATTCAGAGATTATGCATATGACAACAGCCTGATGTACAAGGAGAAGGTTAAAACATGGCATGACAAGCATATCCGCCGTAAGTCCTTTGATCCCGGTTAGAAGGTGTGGTTGTTCGATGCGAAATTAAAGATCTTTCCAGGCAAATTAAAGAGTAAATGGACTGGGCCGTTCATAGTTAGGCAGGTGCGTGACAACGGAAGTGTATTGATATCCAATCTGTCAGCTGACGCACGGCCGTTTGTGGTCAATGGACAGCTTCTGAAGCCATACCTTGAACATGATACATTCATGGCGGTCGTTGACTCAATTCAAGTAATCTATGAGGATGAGCTGAATATCTCCAAAGAGGCAGAGGAAGGCGAAGCACATCAAAACATTTTTGAATGATTTTTCTTCTTTTCTTCTTTTCTTCTTTTCAGTTTCTTTTATCCTCTTCTACTGAATTGATGTCATCCCTTTCATCACTGCTATACTTAGGAGGTACTCTATCCTAAGTATAGTGGGGATGCGCATCCCAAGTTGTTCATATCCAATTTCATCTCTTCTCTTCTTTTCTTCTTTTCTTCTTTCTTCTTTATCTATCAAAAAGGTGTCGCCCCTTGTAGACAGTTTTCTATACTTAGGACGTACTTTGTCCTAAGTATAGGGGGTGTGCACTCCAAGTATTTCCATTCTTTGATCCTCTCCATTGTCTCCTCTTCTTGTCTATACTTAGGGATATCTTACCCTAAGTATAGGGGGAGACAATCTGAGTACGATCTGTTCATTCCGACCCTTGACCCTCCCTGCGTTGTGTACAGTCTGCTATACTTAGGATTATTTGATCCTAAGTATAGGGGGGACGGTCAACTTCTCATTGATTCATTCATTCCTTTATTTATTCTTTAGACTTGCCTATACTTAGTACGAGTTGTCTTCTCTTTTCTCTCCGATCTATGAGGACATAGCTCAAGCTAAGTATAGGGGGGTCGTATATACTACGTATATACTTTAGCCATAACACGTACTTTCGTATTTTCTTAATAAATATGGCTAAAAATTCTTTAAGATTCATTAAAATTCTTAATAAAAAGATGTGGTTATTCCTCAAATTCTTTTTGTATTTACTGATTAATAAATTAGGTGAAAATGTTTTTTGCAAAATGTTTGAAAATTAGTTTGGAAATCCTTGTGAACATTTATTGAAAACTATTTTGAAAATATTTTGTTACATGTTTTCAACCTTTGTAAAAATGTGTGGTTTGTAAAATTTCTTTTCTTTGTGTGAAATAGAATGTTTGAAAAATGATTCGCAAATGGTTTGAAAAATGGTTGCAAAAATATTTTGAAAAATCTATATATACTGTTTGAAAAACCTTTGCAAAATGATTTTCAAATGTGTGTACATGTTTCTAAAAGATGTTTGTAAAAACTATTTTGGACTATAGTTTTCAAAAATTGTGTGAAAAGCTTGTGTCAAATAAGTTTGAGGAACACATACATCACACCAAAATCCACTATATGTATATATACTTATAAAATCGACCACTTACCCTGTAAATTCTTAAAATCAATTTCTTGTATATATAAGATGCACTCCCGTGTACATAGCTTTCACCTAGTTTTCAGCCAAAATCTTTTGTTTTCAAAAATCCCAAAAACATTTGCAAAATTAAAATCCAAAAACATTTGAAAAATCTTTTGAAAAATACAAAAAATGCATCTGCATATGCATCTTTTCAAAAATCCATAAAAGGTTCAAAATCTTGAAAATTGCATCACAAAAATATTTTCTGCATTGCATTGCATAGCATTCGCATTTTTCGGATTGAGTTTGATAGTTGAACAAATCTAAGTAAAATCCGGAGATTGGAGCTTGATTGGACTTTAAAATCTACCTAATAACAGGAACCTTATAGGAACTGGGGTTGAGGTACTTTAGGTCTAGTTGACTTAATTCTTTAAGGAACATGGGACTTGGTTCAATGGATTCTCGGCTGCCTAAGTAGAGTGTTTCGGAACATACGCACGACTCTTGTTGATAATGACCTAACTTGGACATCTGCACCTTTCACATGGCTCAACTCAGTTGGAGTGGTGAGGGGATTGGATTTGCTGGTATGAGACGCACACAAGTGGAAACATTTGTCCTCCTCTAGGGAGGGAAGTGCACCCCAACCCGTACAGTGATTAGGAAGTCTAAAGACAGGAGGCTGAGGGTTGCGATAAAGCTTCAAAGGAGGGATAGTCTACTGGCTCAAGAGAAAAAACTCCTTATGTAAATGCTGCTGTGTATAGTATTCAATAAAAAAAGTTCAGGCATGTACAAAAATAAAAAAAAGCCTGCAAAGTATGTGAATATGTTGTATAGAAAATAAGCAAGCTTGAGCATCAAAGTCATATCATGTGAGCCTGCAGCAGGATGACTTGACTACACTGGTCTTGCATCCCAAGATAGGTAGCTAAACTAGCTACCGTCCATTCTCCTCTTCACCCCCTCCGCTTGAGCTGGTTGCCACTTGAACTTAGAAGGGAATACCCCGCTCCTCGAGGATGGAGTTGTTGGATTGGGGAATCATTGGGTTGTCGTACTGGAGAAGTCAGTTTCTTTGCCATGCCAGTTGGGGAGAGCCCCAATCACTTACACTGTACGAGTCAGACTCATAGTCGTAAGGGTTTGCGTATGAGTTGAAGTATTTCTGACCTGGCTATTAAGGAGAATGGGACAGAGTTCTGGGATTCTCAAGGACTGTTGGATTTCAAATCCGGTTCTCACTGAGGTTCTGCCCGCACTAAATTCCAAAGGACCGACTTAAGCTCCAAACTTTGATTTTGTGAAGACAAGTTTGATAATTAAACTAAATCCAAGTTTTTTCTTTTTCTTTTCTTTCTTTTCCTTTTGCACTTATTGTATAAGTGTTTGCTAGGGAATAGCAAAGGTAAAGTATAGGGGGATGATGAATCCACATTTCATCATCTTTATTCTATCATTTTGGCCTCAAAAATCCTAGCAAATGCCTATAAATAGCATTAATTCCCGCATTGTAGCATTCATGCACATTTGTGTAAATAGTGTATAAAATATGGTTTTTAAAGCCAAAATTATGAAATAAATAAAAGAAAAGAAAAAGAATAAAATATTGTAAATATTTTATGACCCGAAATCTCAAGACCTAGGCATCCTGATGAATAGGTCGACAAGGAATAAAGTAGGGGGAGATAAGGGCCAGGATACAATGAAAATACCTCTTAATTCATTCATTCTTTGTTCATTTTGGGACCTATTTTTGGTTCCACTTTTTATACATCAAATCAAGAAACTTTGTACATGAAAGTTGTAGATAATTAAATAAAGAAAAATACAAAATTGATTTCACTGAAAAATAATGTACAGATAAAAAGTTATGGTCTGAATAAAAATCTAGAATCCCAACTTCCCAAACCTGTATCTCACAAATGAAAACTCCAAATGCAGCAAACTCACCTTTAATTGTATATAGAATAAAATAATCTATTTAATGGTGGTTTTGCATTTGGCGGAGCTACGGTTTGAAAGTTGAGTTTTGGACCCACATTGTATATCTATACAACTTAAAATATTCAATTTATTCTTTAATCATTATTTTTGTATATTTATATTTTTATAATCTTGTGGATATTATTTATAATAATTATGTGTATTAAAACAGGAGTAAAAACCCAAATAAAACTCAAACTAAAAATAAATGTAAATAACATACACATGTATTATACCTATGTACATACCTATACAATATCTGCTTATATTTTATTTAAGATACAAAACACCTCAGAAAAATAAAATAAAAATATATTTGTGTATATAAAAGTATGTTATAATTTTAGAAAATAATATATAAAAATAATAAATTAAAATACACAAAATAAAAATTACAGACTAAAATATATAGGTAATATACCTATATAGGGTGTAAAAAACAACTTGTATAAATATAGCTCATAAAAATAAATAAAAATCACCATAAAATACTTCATAAAATTACAAACATTTTTTATTTTGTAATCAAAATTTAATTAATTCATCTGCTATTTTTAATTCATTTTATAAGGTTTTTTTCACCAAGGAATTTTCTGGTTGGTCCACGTGGACCAACCAGAGAACTCCATTGGTTGACCTCGGTCAACTCCCTGACCGAGGTTTAAACCTTGTCAGAAGCGGGTTGACCCTAGTTTCATCCTTTTTTCGAGGAGGCCTCGATCACCATTTGGTGATGGCCTCTTCATGGAATCTCTTCCTCGATCAATGGTGATTCACGCCCAAGTGATTCCTTGGGTTGTGGATCACTGACCGAGGCGTTTGGCCCTCGTCTTCCACACAGCCCGTCAACCCTACAAAAGACGACCCCCGACTTCAATTCAGATTTGATCCTTCTTCCTCCATTTCCACCCTAAAACCCCTAGCCCTTCGTGTTCCTGGTGACAGCAGGCATCAAATCGAGCCTGGGTTTGAGGCGTTTGGCGTCGAATCGAAGAGATCCACCCCTCACCGAAGCTCCGCCGTGACTTCCAGCCCGTCGTCTCTGGTGAGCTTCTCCCTCTTCTCTTTCCATTTTCTTGTAGCTCTAGTGTAGGATAGCTTAGCATAGGAGTAGTTTAGATTTCCATCATGTTATTCGCCGTGAATCTCCGATCAAAGATCACGGCGGAGCTGAGCTCCGCCTCCATTTTCCGACCACCTCTTTTATCGACCGCCACCAAAATCACCTCCATCCTCTTCCCCTTCGCTCCGTCATCACGCTTCACCCCTCCATCCATCTCGATCTTGCCCAGATCGAGTCAACAGAGCTTCCCTCTCTGTCGCTCGCTGGAGCTCTTCGCCCGCGCCACCTTCCGCCTCCATCGAACCATCAGAACCCCCCTTTTTTGTTCGCCTGGATTTTGTGCACCTAACGCCGCAGGTTCGAGCCAAGGAGAAGGCTCCTTCGACCCTCGAAAGCCCCAGGAGCAGTCCCCCAGGTCGCCTCTGCCGTCCGAGTTCCCTACACCGTCGCATCCTCGCCTGAGACCACCATCAGACGCGGAGAGACCCCAGGATCGTTTTGCCCTTGATCCTAGGGCCAGAGCGGCCGTGTGTCGGCCGCAATCGCCAGCCAAAGCTCGCCGGGGGAGGTGTTCTTCGTGACCCTCTCCCCACCGTTAGATCAGGAGTCCGCCTCCAAGCACATAGGAGCCGTCGGATCGCCAAGTGTCCCCCGTCGTTCGATCAGCCGCCCACGATTTAATCTCAGCCATCCAGGACGAAGGGGTACGGACCGTCCGATGCACGCCACGTCGATAAGTGAAGCTCCATCGGCCGCACGATCTGGAACTTGGGTATTTTGCATCTTAAGCCCAAGCATTTTTGTATTTACGTTTTAGTCCTAAAACTTTAGTTTCCAGTTTAAAAGTTTTTGTAATAATTGCACTTAGGTCCCTGCACTTTTTATATTTGCACTTTAGTCTGCACCACGTCACCTCACGTGACTGGGGCACGTGCTTTTTGGGCATTTTGCATATTTGGTCCCGAACTTTTAGGTATTTGCAGCTATACCCCTGTGTGTAGTCAATTAAATATGTTTTTAGGAAAATTGCATGGTTGCTCTGCCGGTTTCTTTTATTTACAAAAATGACCCTATGAATGACAGAACACGTGCCTCGTGTCTTTTGGTGAAATTTGCACCTAAGCCCCTGTATGTTTCTCTAATTGCATTTATACCCCTGCCAGGCTTGGGATTTTTGTATGTTTGAGCTATTTATTTCACACATCATTTAAATGCCAAAAATTCTCAAAAATTTAACTTAAGCTCATGTTTGCTTAGGCTTTCATGCCATATTTTTAGTTTTTAATTTTATCACATTTTTATATTTATTAAAAATCAAAAACATCTTATTTCAATACTGTCTAGCTTAGAAAATACCAAAAATAAATTTAAAATACCTTTAAAAATTCCAAAAAATTACCTGTTGTGTATTTCACCCTATTTTAGTGTCAATCCAAAATTCACTAAAAATCTCAAAAGAAAAACCCTAAAAATTCAAAAATACTTAAAAACTTCAGAAAAATCTAAAAAAATAGTAGAAAACTCCAAAAATTGTAAACTCAAGTTTTGTAGTTTCCTGTTTTTATTATCTTTATTTTGAAATTAGTTTGAAAAATTTTGGTGGCTGTTTGATATTTTTAGTTCCCATTTTAATCCCAGCCAGTAGCTACTTCCCTGTTTTCCCTTATTTTGCTCTTTAAAAATACCAAAAACAATCTGAAAAATACCCAAAAATCACAAAAATAGTAAAAAAATATAAAAATACTAAAAAGATTTTATTTCTGAATTTTTTACCAATTTTGCATATTTTTATAAATATTTGTCACCTCTATTACTATATAGCTTATATATTCCAATATACAAAGAAAGAAAAAAATATATACAATATAAAATTATAATAATAAAAAAATCAAAAATCAAAATATAAAATTAAAAATATAAAAAAATAAAAAAAAAGTAAAAACCCCCCAAAAAATTGGATTGGCTAAGTGGTTTATTAGACCTAGTTTTGACTCTTGTCTTTACTTTGCACCGTTGTTTCCTGTGTTTGACCCCTACTTGCTTGCCATTGTACATTTTTAGTAGGGTATAATAAATTTTAATCCTTGCTATTCATTGCTTGATTGATTATGTGGGTTAATTGTTGACGAACGAGGAGGCTTGAGTAGTCGCATCAGCGACAGTGAGTCTGATTTGTCAAACCACTGTTTAGCGGCTCTCGCTTTCTCGTTTTTCACCTTAACCTGGTCCAGTAGCCATGAGGTCTAACGACAGGAGAATGTGGGTTGCAATAAAGCTTGAAAAGAGGGATAGTCTACAGGCTCAAGAGGAAAAACTCCTTATGTAAATGCTGTTGTGAATAGTATTTCAAAAAAAAAGGTCAGGCCTGTACAAAAATAAAATGCCTGCAAAGTATGTACGTATGTTATAGAGACAATAAGCAAGCTTGAGTTCCAAAGTCAACTATGTGAGCCTGCAGCTGGATGACTTGACTACACTGGTCTTGCATGCTAGGATAGGTAGCTACACTGGCTACCGTCCATTCTTCTCTTCACCCCCTCCTCTTAAGTTGGTTGTCACTTGAACTTAGAAGGGAATACCCCGCTCCTCGAGGAAAGAGCTGTTGGATTGAGGAATCATCGGGTTGTCATTCTGGAGAAGCTAGTCTCTTTGTCATTTCAGCTGGGGAGTGCCACCATCACTTACATTGCACAAGTCAGCTTCATAGTCATAAGAGTTTGTGTATGGCGGAGACCAGTTCTGACCAGGCTATTGAGGTGGGTTGAACCGAGTTCTGTGACTCTCGAAGGCTGTTGTGTTTTAAAGCTGGTTCCCGACTAGGTTCCACACACATCTACACCCAAGGTCTGACAGAAGCTCCAAATTCTGATTTTGTACGGACATATATTGCACTGAAAGCAACCCTATTCACTCTATCCTTCTTCAATTCTCTTTTTCTTTTCTTCTGATTTTTTTATTTTGTACTTATTGCATAAGTATTTGCTAGGGACTAGCAAAGACAAGTATAGGGGGTGATGAATCTCCATTTCATCACCTTTATTCTATCATTTTGGCCTTAAAAACCCCAGCAAATGCATGTAAATAACATCAATTTGTTCATAATAGCATCTTTTATTTATTGCATTTGTTGAACATAAAATAAGGTTCTTAATGCCAAAATTATAGAATAAAGAGAAGAAAAGAAAAAGGAATAAAATATTGCAAATATTTTATTGACCCTGACCCCGAGACCAAGGCCAGAATGGAGTTGGTCGACAAGGAATAAGGTAGGGGGAGATAAGTGCCAGTAACACAATAAATACCTCATTCATTCATTTATGCATTTTTGACACCTATTTTGTATATAATTATTTATTCATCAAATAAAAATATGTTGTACATGAAAGTTGTAAATAATAATGTGAATAAAAATACAAATTGAGTTTGTACAAAAATGATACACAGTGTACATTTTATACACAGAATAAAAAGTCAAAATCTCAACTTCACAGACCCATATCCTGCAAATAAAAACTCAAAATCCATCAAAATCATCTTTAATTGTATATAACTTCTCAAGAGCTATTTAATAAAATTGGTTTCATAATTTTTGGACTTCATATGTGAATGTTAGGTTTTTGGCCCTCATTGTACAGTCTGCCTGATTAAAATATTCAATTTATTCATTATTCATTATTTTTACAAATTTATATTTTCAAAATTTTGTAAATAATGTATATAATACATGTACGTATTGAAATTAGAATAAAACCAAAAAGAATTTGTAAAATAAAATAAGTCTATGCAATATATAGGCAAAATACCTATGTTATGTATGTACATAAATAAAAAGGAATACAGTTTTTAATTATTTTATTCTTTTAAATTTTTATAATATTGTAAATATTATTCATAATATATAAAAATTTACAAATCCAAAATAAAAACAAATAAAATTCATTAAATAAATAAAATATAAAAAATATAGGTGAAATACCTATAAGTATACCTACATATATATACCTATCTCTTTAAAAATATAAATAAACTTATAAAAATTAAATAAAAATACACTTATAATTATAAAAATAATTTATAAATATATAAAATAAGAAAAAAATTATAAAATAAAAATATACAAAATAAAAATAAATGCATGTAAATACACTTGTAAATACATTATTAAAATAAACCCATAATAAAATACATCAAAAAAATTAAATAAAAATCATAAATAACTACTACATTGATTAATAAACATTTTTTATTTTATAAATAAAATTTAATTAAATCATTTATTATGTTTAATAAATAGGTCAATATCTCGCTGACTTGGACCAATAGAATTCCAGCAAATGTTGACCGTCTGGTCAACTGTCCCATCTGGGACACTAGTGCGTCAGACCCATCTTTTCCCCGATATTCCTCCTTTTTTCTCGCATGATCCGTCGCTCGATCACCTTCGATCCCTTCACGGAAATTTCTCCTAGACCCATGATGATCCACGCTGACACCTGAGATCGCGTGTACATAGACCATATTCGTTGATATTCGTCGGACAATAAAGGTACCCAGGAATGTTTATAAATAAGAACCTCCCCCTCCTTGGCCGAATTTGGCCACTTCTAATCCCCCTAAAAGCCTCGACTCAGTTCCTGGACGAACCCTTGTGACAGGAGGAGTGTCCCAGCAACTTGAATCGGCCGGAGGAGGGGATAAGTTTGTCGCGGCGGAGCTCCGGCGTCCGTCCTGCTCCCTGGAGGCCCCCAGGTATAAGAGCTGTTTATTCTGTGTTCTTTAGTTAGATGTTACTTCCAACATTTAATTCCGCTTTTAATTCAGCCTTTAGATTAGTAGTGTAGCCTAGTTTAGTTAAATCGAAGTTCGTCGGAGCTCCGCTCCGGCGACTTCTTCATACTGTTATCGACCGTTTACGACCACCTCATTCATCCCATTTTCTTTCTCATCGCCTTCTCCATCTCCCGATCACCTATGTTCAACCGAAGACCTCCTGTATTTGCGAATCGGAGCTCCAGCTCTGCCGTTCGTCGGAGCTCCTCCGCCTCACCTCATCGTGCATCAGAGCTTCAAAACTCAGGGTCGAGGAGAAAGCCCTCGTCCCCCTTGTTCTTCCTGTGCATGTACCATGAAGAAAAGAGCCCTCTTGGACTCGACTTGAACCAGGAAGAGGTTCCTGGAGGTCCCAAGCTTCCCCAACCTCGCCTGACCTCCTCGGACCTCCAGGAGCCACGCTAAGACCATCATCCAACGCGGGACACCTTCAGCAACGAGCATAGCACCTTAGACGCGAAGGAGAAGCCCGGAGGAGCCTGTAGTTCACGATCGAAGCTCGCCTCGCGCGAGCTTCTTCCTTGTACTTCCAGGGGACTCCTCCGCCGTCCGATCATGATGAAGGCCCCAGATTCGATTGTGGGTGTCCATCTTAGCCACGCCTCAGCCGTTGATGTAGATGAAAGACCTGATCCGAACCACTCATCAACGAACCGTCATCGACCCACGTGGATGCGCCACGTGGATAAGTGAAGAAAAATCAGTCGTCGGATGAAGCGCATTTTGGGGGTAAATTGCAAATCTAGCCCCTGCATTTTTGTATTTAAATTTTAATGTTGTAAATAATTTTTAACGTTGTAAATAAATTGGTATTTTTGCTAACAGGACCCTAGACTTTCATGTATTTACAAAAAAGGTCCCTCTGCGCCTCACGTGCAGTCCCACGTGAGGCGCATGAATTTTGCATGTAAACCCTGGTAGGTTTGGTTAATTGTAAAATAGTTCCGTAAATTTAAATAAATGTTTATTAGTGTTGGTATATTTGCACTGTGTCCCCTGTTATTTATTTTATTTGCATTTATGTCCCTGCTAGACTGATTAATTTTTGTGTCTTCCATGTATTTATTAAATATGCAAAGCTAGCTCCTAAAAAGTCACAAAAATTAGGGTAGATGCCTGGTACCTTATAGATGCACGCTATATTTTTGTTTGGAATTTTTGGGCATTTTATCTATTTATTAAAAATGAAAGGGAGCTAATTTAGCACCGTTTAAATGAGAAAATACAAAAAATATATAAAATGCTTTTGAAAAATTATAAAAACATATATGTGATATATCTATATGTCTATGGAGTGCAGAAAGTGAAAAATCCTAAAAACAAGAAAAAGAAAAATAAAAAAATTAGAAAACCTCAAAAATAAATATAAAAATATAAAAATTCAACAAAAATGTCAAAAATATATTTTCCTAGGCTATAATTATCTAGATATTATTATTTATGTATTAAAATTAATTTGGGTAATTTTTAGATTTATTTTATATTTTTAGAATCCAAATTAGTGTCGGCCTACTTAATTAGTCCTATATTAGGGACCTTTTCGACATTAAAAATATATAAAATTAGTAAAATTCCAAAAAAAAGGAGAAATATGTAATAACAAAAAAATATTAAAAAGAAACAAACAAAAAAAAGAGAAACCTAAAAAGATTATATCTAGTATATATTGAGTATATATATGTGTATGTATCCATAGAGTATATCTTCTCTCTCTTCTTTTATATATCTCTATATATAAATATATCTATATCATATAATAAAATATATATAAAAAATTATAAAACATAAAAACAAAATAAAAATTATAAAAACAAAAATAAAATAAAAAATATAAAACCCCAAAAGACCCACAAAAATAGGAATCATTCAAGGATGACCCTGTTGTACATGAACACCCATAGGCTACCCTTTTTTTATTGCTCTCTGTGGTTCGACCTCTACATGCTTATACACTATGCATTTTGTAGTAGAGTTAATAAATGTTAATTCATAGTTTTGGGATTTAATTGGCTTATTCTTTAATGTGGGTTGATTTCTGGTCAACAAGGGTTTTGTGAGCGGTCGCCGCAGCGACACTATATTTTGACCCTCGCAAAATGCTCGTTATCACCTACTTCATGGAGTATTTAACCTTATCTGCTTCACATCCTTTTTGATAATTTTTTTATTTTTTGAAAAATATCACTGTGGATTTTCATAACTATATCCCTATAATATGTTATTCAAATTTCGTCAGAAACAGAGACTCCTATACCCTCCATCCAGAACAGGTTATTTTAACGGTCTTAGATTTTCTATAATCGACCTATTCTGGATGGAGGGCATATGAGTCTCTATTTCTGACGAAATTTGAATGACATATTAGAGGGATATAGTTATGAAAATCCACGATGGTATTTTTCAAAAAAATAAAAAATTTTACCAAAAATAGATGTGAAGTATGTAAGGTTACCTACTTCATGAAGTAGGCTCCCTTTCCTCATATATACATATATGAGTGATCTTGTGAGAGCCAAAACCTGTGAGAGCGTGAGAGCATTAATTGTGGACCACCTGATTCAACCAGGAGAGAGAAGATAGAATCATGTGGTCCAGAATCAATGCTCTCATGCTCTCACATGTTTTGACTCTCAAATGATCACTCCTCTCTCTCTCTCTCTCTCTGTATATATAAACAGAAAAGGGTTCCTACTCCATGGAGTAGGTAACTTACCTACTCTATTTTTATTTTTTTTATTTTTTTTTATTTTTTTTGAAAAATGCTTCCACGGATTTTCATAATTATATCCATCTAATATGTCATTCAAATTTTGTCAGAAACAGAGACTCCTACGGCCTCCATCCAGACAGTCATTTGTTAACGGTCACAAATGTGTTGTATTTTACCTGTTCTGGATGGAGGCCATAGGAGTCTCTATTTCTGACAAAAATTGAATGACATATTAGAGGGACATAGTTATGAAAAATCCATGGAAGCGTTTAAAAAATAAAAATAAGTGGAGAAAACGAAAATGGAGTAGGTAAGTTACATACTCCATGGAGTAAGATCCCTTTCCTCATATATATAGGATTTATCCAATGTGCTTCTTGCTCATTTGAATTTTAGTGAGCACCAAATGTAGGCTCTCCACGTGTATTTTCATTTGAAAGGTTGCCTATTTCGAAGGAGCACGGTTTTAGAGGGATATTAATATGTTTGAGCCTTCAAATTTTCCAATTATACCAAGTTCTTAAAAAAAGAAAGACGATTTTGGAAAGATAAATTCAAATCTTTAATTTCAGATCGAAGAAATAGTCATTGTACATTTGATCGGTAATGTACTTGTTTACTCACGTAATTATTTGTTTTGAGATAAGTAATACTGAAAACAATTATCAATAATTTACATTTGTAATATTACATTGTACACAAATCAGTAATTCATGCATGTTACTCAAGTAATACATATTTATAAATCAAGTAATATTTGTTGTGAAATAAGTATTATATTCAAACGTGAAGGTAAAAATTACTAATGTCCATATAACAAAAACTGATTACAAATATCCATATTATTGAGCCCATTTTGATCGTTACTGAATTTATAGTTACTTAATACTTTGCGTGTTACTGATGCATCTCTTATTTATTATATAATCTTTTAATTACTTATAATGCCTCGAATGTTACTGATAGCAATAAGTAAGTTATTAGTCTCGTGTTTTTTTTTATAATTATTCGAAGTTACTGATTCCATTTTCTTCTCTTACTTTACACTTTGTTACATGTTACCGATGCTTTTCTCAATCTTACTTATTCTATTTTTTGTTTTGAATTATTATTAAACCACCATCTCTTTACTTAGGTAACTTATTTTATTACTTATAATAAATCAAGTGTTACTGATAGTCGCACATAAATTACTAAATTATATGAAATAAAAATGCCTTAGATAAAAATTCAATTATGACTACAGATCATGAATCAAATCCATCTGTAGATCATCAATCATCACTACTTCTGATATGAACTTCGTTCATGATACAATCCACCGAGGATAAGGAAGCATCGTTCATAATATCTTCGGATATGTAATGATCAAACCGAGATCAAAATATGAACCAACAATGATAATTCAAGAACAAAAAAAAGAAGAAATATAAATTTTTCAAGGAACGGTCGATTAAAAAAACTTCAACAAAAATACCTTCGAAGAATGAAGATCCGACAATTTCAGAAGCTTTGTTGTCGCGCGAGATCGACAAGAATGCGTTCGAAATGACCAAATCAAACACCACACGAAAACATTAACGGATGCTAAATTTAGAAAGTCTGAAAATACTATTTTTAAATATACACCAAATAATGTGACGTGATCCTAAAATTCAGGGATTGAAATTTTGCTAATCCAACGGCTGTGGGGATGGGCTCATTCCAACTCAAATGGGCATAGGGTTCATTGGATAAATTTCTTATATATATACATATATATATTTATACATATATACATACATATGTATACATATATACATACATATGTATACATATATACATACATATGTATACATACATATATATATATATATATATAGAGAGAGAGAGCCACACACACAAGCATACAAAAGTGACTACAACTGAATTAAATTTAGGATTTTTATTAGTTGTGCCCCTCCGAGATATTATAGTATCGGTTATGCCCCTCCCTTTTTCAGAATATCAATTGTGCCTCTGACTTCTTGCAGTTCTATCACTTGTGCGCTTCTGATACTTTAGCCATCAACAAGTTGAACTTAACCATGATTTTTTTCAAACCATGGTGAGGTTAAAAGGGGCATAACTGTCCAAACACTTTCCCCATCCTCCTCCTCCGCCTCATACCCAAAGCCTCCACCTCCTCTCCTCCTCTGCCTCATACCCATAGATTATGATTTCCTTTAATAGATATTGCATCCTTTGTTTGTGTCTGATATTGATTTTGTAACATAACGACCAAAGATTTAGTTTTACCCCCTTTCATTGACAATGTTAACACTTGGTAATGTATAAACTAATCTACAAGATGTTTCTACCATTTTGTATTTTAGGTTTTTTCCAACTAACTGATTGATTTCCATAAATCTACGTTAAAAAAATAATTACGTATGCTCCTAATCCTCACATTATTTTATAAATTGATGTCTGTTATTGGTATAGTCTTAAAAATATACTTTGTTATTTTCCCTGTTGGTTAGTTTAATCTACCTTCTTTTTAATATTCTAAAAATTTATGAATTCTCTATACAATGAATCGATGTATTTGACTTTTTTTCTGAAAAATCGTTGATACATTTATTCGATTTAAATTAAAAACCAAGAGAGAAATCTCTTCCTAGATCTACCTTGCAGTTTTTGTAAAATTAAAACCACGATTCTAATATTTAGTTATTCAGTAATAAAATTGCCAAATGTCTGTTACAGTTTATATACAATATTATATGAAATTTATATCTAATTCTATGAAACCTAGCTTTAAAGCATACTGATTGCTTCTCATTTGTTTTGTCTTCATTGTCACCTTCAGGGTACTATTTATAAGCAATACATAGTTCTCAACGTTTACGTACAAACTATATATAAGATGCCATATATACAAGATGCCAAATAATAATTCTTTTAATTAAGGACTTGGCTTTCATAGTTCTACAGTAAAAATATTATATATTTCATTGTCGCATTTATACAAAAAAATTATATCTAATATCCTATGATAATTATATTAGAATTAAGGCATAATGCTTGTTGTTACTCCTTCTTTCTTAATTATTACCTTTAAGAAGATAATATTCGAAATCAGTACAAATTTTTTTTATTCAGACAATGTCCATTTATGTTTGAAGTAAGACGACTAACTTGAATTTTACACTCCGAATAAACAATAGGTATTTCTTATTGTTAGATCATCTCAGCATTATTGTTATCTTGTACTATGATGCAGATGAAATAAGAACTTATTTTTGAAGTCAGATATTATTTTGATTTATATCGGATTTTCTACCAGAAATTTAATTTATGTCATTGATAACCGATGGTCTCTTTTCCAGGTATAGAATTTACGCAGGTAAAAAGCTTCATAAGGTAATTTTACTATTAAATTAACGGATGTAATTTATCTGTTTCTGTTTGATCCATTTTGCTTCATTTTGGTTTATATTATTGATATTTCGACTTTATATCTTTAGGAATTAGCTTACCTTATCCTACATATCTCTTATTAGTTTATGCAATCATAATTACATAAGAAATAACCTCTGTCTGTAACATGGATATGAAGGCAATTTGCAAGTATAATCGATTTCGATGCAAAGAAATAATAAAAAGAAGAAAAAAAGAAACATTTGGTGGAATTGATGTATTAGATCAAGGGAATTTACCTACAAATAATAAGATAGTTAGCCATGTAAGTAACATCACAAATATGGCAACAAGAGATGTTTTTAGAAGTAATAGATTTCATCGTATGTATGCAATTAATGAAAAGAAGAGGAAGAGAAGTTCTTTGGTTTCATGTACATCATATGTTGGTCAAAATTCATACCGAAAATTTTCGAACACCACTAGAATGTTTGAATGTTCATCTAATATTGATTCTTCTTTTAAAGATTTCCATCGAACTGATAACATTGGCTTAGATGTGAGTAATATAGAGGAGTGTTCTTTTCGTTCGCAAACTGCATATATAGAAGGTTAGTCCTTAACAAACATTTAATAATTTGTAAATTATATAGACATTAATGGGAAAAACTGATTATCTTTTATAATGGTGTAGTTTTGGATCTTGGTTCACCAGAATGCATATGTGCATATTGTGGGGCAATTTTTTGGAATGATGAATGTCTTAAAAAAACTAAATACAAGAACAATCTGATTTTCCCATTGTGTTGTAATAAAGGCAAGATTAGACTTAATAAGTTGCCTCCTACACCACTTTACCTTGATATGTTACTTGATAAAAATAAAGGAACTACTTCTACACACTTTACGGAAAAGATACGAATTTACAACTCTTTGTTTGCCTTTACTTCAATAGGAACAAAAATTGACCGTCATATTAACAAATCTCATGGACCTTATGTGTTTCGTGTATCTGGATAAAATTACCATCGTATTGGTTCGTTGCTATCAAAAACTGGTGAAATTCCAAAATTTGCACAATTATATATATTTGATACTGAAAATGAACTTTCAAATAGAATGAATGCATTGTCTAATGTCGAGGAAATATCTAATTTAAATGTTAATATTGTTATTGAATTAACTAAAATGTTGGATGAAATAAATTCAATAGTTAAGGTTTTTAGAATGATGAAAAATAGAATTGCTAATGGATGTAATGAATCAATGTACTTGAGAATAAGTGTTGCTAGAGGTGTTGATAAGTCACCTTACAGTTTACCAACTGTGTCAGAAATTACCGGGTTGGTTGTAGGAGACTTTGGAAGCGGTGATAGAAACTGAGATATTATTATAGAAAATAAAAGTGGGGAATAAAAAGAATAAGTAACTTACATCCGTCTTTCATGGTTATGCAGTACCCATTGTTATTCCCTTATGGTGAAGATGGTTTTAGTATTAGAATTAACTATTCGACTGAGAATAAATGTATTAATATAAAAAGAAAATATGTTACTATGAGAGAATTTTATTCTTACCGATTGCAACGACGACTCACTGATGGTAAAACTTTGATTAGAGGTGGTCGTTTGCTACAATAATATATTGTTGATGCTTATTGTCGCATCGAGGAAGATAGATTGTATTTTATAAGATAAAATCAAAGAGAATTACGTTCTGAAATATATCAAGGTATAAGGGATGCTATAGATAAAGGAGATAATGAAGGAAGTTCAATTGGTAAACGAGTAATTTTACCTGCAAGTTTTACCGGTGGTCCTAGATATATGATGCAAAATTATCAAGATGCTATGGGAATATGCAGATTTTTTGGACATCCTAATCCATTTATAACATTTACTTGCAATGCAAAATGGAGAGAAATAAAAAATACCTTACAGATTATACCAGGACAAAAAGCTGAAGACCGAGCGGATATAGTATGCAGAATTTTTAAGCTTAAACTAATTGATCTTATAAGACATATAAAGACACTAAAAGAATTCGAGAAAATAATTATAGTGTTGTATACAATAGAATTTCAAAAGAGAGGGTTGCCTCATGCACATATTTTAATATGGCAACAAAAGGATTCATTTGATGACAATAGATGCTATTATAACAGCAGAGATCCCATGTAAAGAAATAGATCCTCAGTGTTATGATGTTGTGTCCCAATTTATGATGCATGATCCATGTGGAATTCAAAATCCCAGATCACCTTGCATGAAACAAGGAAAATGTGCAAAATTATATTTTAAGTTGTTTAACAGTGAAACACTTATAGATGAACATGGTTTTGCAACTTATCGAAGACGAAATAACAACAAAACAATCATAAAAAATGGAGTAATTCTTGTTAATAGATTTGTGGTCCCTAACTATAGAAATTTAATTATAAGATATCAAGCTCACATTAACGTGGAATGGTGTAATCAATCCAGAGCTATTAAGTATTTGTTAAAATATATCAATAAAGGTCCAGATAGAATTCGGGTTGTATTAGAAAGCTATCCTAGAAGTAAAGATGCATCAATGAATATTGAAGAACCAATAGATGAAATAAAACAGTATCTTGATTGTAGATATATATCTTCTTACGAGGCAATTTGGAGAATTTTCCAATTTCCAATCCAATTTCGTGATCCTGCAGTTGAGAGACTTATGATACATCTACCATTAGAAAACAATGTGACTTTTAGATGTGATGAACATTTAGATGATGTCGTAGAAAAAGATAGCTCTAAAAGTACAATGTTTACCTCTTGGATGAATACCAATATATGTTCAATAGAAGCAAGAAGATTAACTTATGCTGAATTCCCCACATATTGGGTATGGAATAACAAGGAAAGAATATGAAAAAAACAAGGTAGATGTATAGGTAGAATTGTATATGTACATCATAATTCTGGAGAATTATATTATATGCGGATGTTATTAAATATTGTTAAAGATTGTAGAAATTTTGAGGAAATTAAAACTATCGATGGTGTTTTTCTCAACGGAATTAATAATACTATTATAGATTTTAAACTGCTCAGAATTCAGAGAATCAATATTTGTAGAGAATTCATCCTTTAATTCCTCAATGTTATAACTAATTTCTTCAAGAATCAACTTATTTGTTGTATAATCAGTATTGTTTGTTATTGGTATAACTATATTGAAATCTAAAAGAGAATAGGAATTTCGATTCAAAATTTTTTCTATTTCATTTAACGCAAACACCTTGTAGTTGTCTTCAGAGATATTTATATTACAATTTTGAGATTTATCTATATATGTTCAAAATCTCCTGAAAGTAGATTCCAAATGTTATTCCACAATTTATTCAGATCTCCAACTTTAGAATGTATTAGTATTATTGCAAATAAATGTCTCATTGCATTAGTCGTTGCCCAATGGGAAGCATCCTATATAGCTCCATACCATTCTTTGTCATCACCTAAGAGGCCAAGGGTATTGCAGGCATTTTGATAAGTATCAAACGAAAAACGGTGGATTGTTCTTTGTTTACGGACATGGTGGTACTGGAAAAACCTTTTTATGGAAAATTATTATCTCAAGGTTACGTTCTGAAGGAAAAATAGTTCTTGCTATAGCTTCTTCTGGTATAGCTTCGTTATTATTGCCGGGAGGTAGGACAACACATTCATGGATTAAAATTCCACTTAATGTAGATGAGAATTCCACCTGTCAAATAAAGAAAGGCACAGATTTAGCTAAACTAATAGAAAAAAACAAAACTTATTATTTGGGATGAAGCTCCTATGAATCATAGACATTGTTTGAAGAACTGCATCGAAGTTTATCAGATATTACAACAACAAATATTTTAAATAAAAATGAAATTCCTTTTGCAGGCATCACCGTTGTATTAGGTGGTGATTTTAAACAGATACTACCTGTAGTTAGCAATGGTTGTAGGCAAGACATTGTAAATGCTGCTACCAATAGATCTAATTTGTGGAAATACTGCACTATTTTCAAGTTATCTAAAAATATGCGTTTGTTGAATGATAGATTTATTGATGAGACATTGATGAATACGCATCCATCACTCTTTATTCTTTTATTTTAGCTACAAAACCTTTGCAAAACACATGTATATTTCTGTAAATATCAATAATTATCAAATAGCATGCATTGTGTAAAATATAATAATTAGCATTTTTATGCATAAATAAAAAATAATGAAACAAAAAAAAGAGGGAAATATTTAGAATAAATATTGAGCGACCTAATCCCAAGGGAGGGCTCAGCATGGGCCTGACCGCATAAAAACCCAAGTAGAGAGAGATAAGGAAGCTCATGTGTGTACATATATATCTATAAATAAATATTTTCCTCTAAATCAAAATAAAAATGGGTTGTGTTTATATGTATATATTTGTAAATATAAAATAAAAATTAAAATGTGAAAATTAAAAAGAAAATAAAATCCCTTCACCCTTCCCTATATTCACCATGTACATAAAACCCTTTACCTATTTATTTATCCCTATAAATAAATAAATTAAAATCCAAAAAATGTGTATATATTCCTTATCCCATATTGTAAATAAATAAAATAAAAATCATAAAAATAAAATAAAAAGAAATAAAAATAAAAATCAACACCAACATTGTACATATACCATATATGTATATAAATAAATCTAATTATTTAGCCCTTGTAAATAATTAATAAAAATAAAATTAAATTACAAAAGTATTCCAAATTTTATTCTATAAATAAATAAAATATGAAATTGGAATAAAGTGTACAAAAAAATAATTAAAAATAAAAAAAATAAAAAATACAATATTGTATATACCTATGTATATAATACTATATTGTAAATACCTAATTTTTATTTCAAAAAAATAAATTAAAATCACAAAAAATAATTTATAAATAAATAAACATTTTTTATGTTTTAACTTTTTCCAAAATAGGTCATTTGCTATTTTATATTGAATTTCCAAATCTTTATGACGTGGCCGCTACCCATTGGTCCATGGGGGCTTGTTGACCCCCGGTCAACTCTCCCCCTTGATAACATATGTTCCGGATCTGCGTTCCTGACTCGATTTCTCGATATTTTCCACGCTCGATCCGATAACCAAAACATCAAACCCCGGGCTCTGATTGATCATCACATATCCGAGACCTTCGCCCGGGGTGGGTTCTCGGGGTCCGAGCTCGGATAAGCTCGCCCGACCATCCTCAAGCCGGACCCCTAGCCATATTTAACCTCGCCTTCGGCAGCCATTTCACGCATCTCTGGACCTCTCCCTTGTTGCCAAGGAACTCCTCCACCTCGCCTGAGTGACAACAGAGTGAGAGGGAGTGGAAGTGAGGCTCGGGACATTGGGAATCCTCTGATCCGGCGTCTCCACCGTCGTGCACCGCCGCGAGCGCGCCTAGCCTCGGGACTCGACGCCCCCTTGAGGCAATGACCCCGGATCTCCAGGAGCTCCAGCCCAGTCGATCTCCTCCACCAGGTAGTTGCTTTAGCTCGTAGTTTAGAGTAATTTTAGGATTTTCGATTTTCGCCCCTTTTGCTCCGCCGCCGCCATTCACCGTCTCCGTCCAACCACTTACCATCCCGACCCGACTACCACCTTCGCCAGACTTCTCCGCACCTTCTTCACCCATTCGTCCCTCCTGTCTCTCCCCAGAGCAGGACTATCATCCTCCGCCGCCACCGCTTCACCGGAAGGACTCCACACCGCCGCATCTTTCACCTTTCACGTGCGCTAACGGGTCAAGGCATTTTGCCCTCGACCCCTCTTTCTTCCTGTGCAGGTAGCAGGTCAAAACGACCTCACCTGGAGGTCAGAACAATAGAGCACAGGAGCTTCAGGTCACCGCCGTCGCCGGAGCGTCTCTTGTATTGGCCACGTGCTTCGCCACGTGATTTAGTGGACTTTTTTCATTTTATACCCTGTATTCCTGGCGTGTTACTATTTACATCTTTTTAAATAGGAATTGCATTCTGGTCCCTCTAAGCCTGGACCACGTGCCTAGCGCGTGCGTCGTTGGGAAATTTGCAACTAAGGGCCTGGAGTTTTCTACCGTGTTATCTTTCCAACCCTAGGATTATGTTTTTCTTGCAGATAAGTCCTTGTGCACTATTTGCTTGTTTTTTATTTTAATAAAATTTCAAACTTAATCCAATTGAGTGAAAATTGGACACGTGGGGCTCCTGCCACTATGTAAAATTTTCACCAATTTTTGGATACATTTATGAGCATTTTTAGTATTTTTAAAAATTCAAAAATAGCCCTTTTTCTGCCTTTCTAGATTTAAAATTCACAAAAAAATGCTAAAACCTCTTTAAAAATTACCAAAAATTCCAATTTTGTTTCTTTTGGTGTGCTTGATTTTCTGACCAATTTTGGTCATTTTTGGATTTATAGAAAATATAAAAATTGAAAAACACTTAAAAACTCATAAAAAATCTAATAATTCATAGAAAATCCCAAAAGTAATAAACTCTTTTTCTAAATTTTTCCTTTTGTTTCTATTTTCCAAGAAAATTACCTTTAGGCTCTATTAAGACCTTTTATATTTTATTTTGGTCTTAGAAGCCTGACTGGATAGTGTCCTGTGTTTTTAGTCTTATTTTATTTTTAGAAAAATCCCTAAAAATCAGAAAATTATCAAAAATTCACCAAAAACAGTAAAAAATATAAAAATCATAAAAACATTTTTGTTTGAATTTTTAGAGAATTTTGAATAATTAAATAATTGCTTGAATTGTGTATTTTCCTTATTTTATTATTTTGTTTATAATTAAAAATCCTAAAAAAATATAAAAATATTAAAAATCCACCAAAAATAAATTTTGTTTTTATTTTTACTTATTTTTAGACTACTTCGTAGGCCGCAAGGCCACCCGCGTTCCTTGAGTCTGACCCTGGGTGCTACACCAGGCTAATCTCATAGCCAGGGCCACTAGTTGATTTTATTGATTTTGTCTTTGTTTGGTGGTCTGCTCTTATATTTTTCTTGTTAAGCTGAGATTTCTGTCGATCCGGGTCGCAATGACCTGAGAGTGATTTATATTGACATGATCCGGATTGATTGAGATTTTGGCTCATCAGAATGGCGCCGTTGTCATGGAGCACGGTTTAGTAGTCTATTTTTATTTTCTTCTTATTTTGTTTTTATTTTCGTAGCTTTCCGTGGCTTTTTCTGAGTCCGCGGCTTTTCACAGCTTTTTATTTTTCTTTTCTTTTATTTCTTGTCTTTTATTTTTGTTTTTGGTTGTTTTTGGTTTGTTTATTTTTATTTACATTTTTGCATATATACCCTGTTTACTTTATTTGCTTTATCTGTTTTATTTTATTTGGTCTGTGACACTTTGTTGTCTTCTTACGAGGGCCCGAGGACTGAGGCGGCAACTTTCGTGGAGACGGCGCAACCGCGGCTTTCAGAGGCAGCTCCCTTCTACACGGAGCCGCAGGAGAGAACGAGGAGGCAGCCAAGTGCGGCTTTTAGATTAGTTTAGTTAGATTTTATTTTTAGCATTATTTGAATAATTGTAATAATACAGGACACTCAGCATGACTCTCTTGGACTTTGAGACTCTCAGGGTTTGTTTCGCTGAGCACCGGTGTGCTTGGGGGACCCCTCGGTTTTTACGTGGCTTTTTTTCGCGGCTTTTGATTTCTTTTTCTACTTATTCAGTTTCTCGCGGTTTTTCGAGCCCCTAGCCTTAGAATTTTCTGCTTGATTGTGACGTAATAATTAGGATCCAAACACCCTAATATATCTGCCTGTACCTATAGAGCGGTAATTGGACCAATAATAAAAAGATTAATAAAATAGTCGATTCACTACCTTCGAGCCTACGTGCCGCAGCCCACCCTACCAAGCGCTGCTCCTGAACTCGATTTGTCGAGAAGAGGAGGGGTGGACCGAGACCGGACTCTTGGATTGGAGGCTGGTGGTCGACTAGATGTTCTTTCGAGTATAACTGCTGCTTAAAGCTTGGTTTTCCGCTTACACCATTTAGGTAGTTTATTTTCAGTCTTTAAATTCTGCGCGGATCATTTTGCATGTAGACTGTTGGAGTCAGGTACGCATCTCTTACCCTGCATGCATCATTGATTTTATCGCGCATCGGCTTTTTCGACTTCTCCCCCTTGATTTTTGGACTTAATAACTAGGAGAACCGAAAAATTTGTTAGGCGTTTGTTTTTATTTGAAAAATACCTAAAAAGAAAAAACAATAAAATTTGGGACTACTAATCACACTTGACATAAAAGACACCACACTGAAAAATCTATCTTGGGGAGAGTAACCCCCTCCTTGTTTGGTTTGGATGAGCGAGAGAGTGACCCGTACCTTAGGATAGAACCATATCCGATTTTTCTCAACTGATTACCGGCTTTCTGTACGGTACAGTCGGTTGAGAAATATTTGGATTCCTATTTAGCTCACGTAATCGCTCTGATAGACTGAATGATCACCTAAAATAAAATCGACAAGATAATTGACCGATCCCTTTCGATCTTCATCTCGTGTGTGTAGGTGAATTGGGGGTTTGCTTTTTCATCTTGTGTGATTTCCAGATCCCTTCGATTTTCCCCCATCTTCTTCTCCTTTCATTCTTTTCTCCCACCCTCCCTCCCTTCACTCTTCTTCTTCTCCTTCACCCCTGGATGATGGATCCCCCTCACTTCGAGCCGACTCTTGCGACTTTTTCTTCATTATCTGACCATCAGTCCAGTCCACCTTCTGGGGAGGTCGGATCTCCGACCAACCTCCCGCTCCCTCCCTCCCAGTCATCTCACTATTCTAGGCATGCTGTGCTAGACGTCCGCGAATATCAAATTGAGAAGATGCGAGACCCGGACGATGCCGTTGCTGAGTTGAGCGTGCACTCCGTTCATGATCAGAGAGATCAGTGGAGATCAGCAGATAGATCCTATCCCAGATTGATGGAAGAACAGATAGCACAGGGAGCTCAGTCAGCTTCTACACTAGGTCCATTCATCTTGGATATGGATTACATTCAGAGACTACCTATATTTTCAGGAGAGGCGCACGAGGAGCCTTATCTTCACCTTTCCGCATTCGAGGAGTTTTGTAGAGCACAGAGATATTCAGATATCACTGCAGAGGAGCTGATAAGGAGGACCTTCCCATTCACACTTCACGACAGAGCCATGCGATGGCGCAGACGATTGGGGAGGACATTCGATACGTGGGGAGAGCTACGCCGATAGTTTCTACAGAGATACTTCCCCCCACGTAGAGCAGAGTTGATGTGGTCTTTGATCATCGACTTTTCAGTAGACTCCCAGGAGCCATTGCAGGAGGCATGACCGAGGTTTCTTGACCTCTTGAGGAGATTTCCAGACCATGACCTTCCACTGACAGACTTGATAGAGATCTCCATACGAGGGATGACCGCAGAGCAGATAGCACTGGTGATTACCACATGTGGCGGTTCACACCGCAGTTCCGACATTCACCTACTGGATACCATCTCGAGCTTACTTTCACAAAGATCATCTTCACGAGATGTCGTCGTCGGGACAACACATGAGGATGTTGCAGAACTAGTGCGGTGTGTCGCATTACATAAGGATTCAGCTTTTACACACCAGCCCGAGGACTTGGATGATGCATCACCACTGACAGAGGACATGACTGCGATAGCAGAGGTTCAGACCCAGAGTCTACTCGAGTTCCCGTTGATTTTCCAGTTGGAGTTCGAGGTAGCCCCAGAGTTTTCAGTCGACGAGTCTTGGATATCAGATCTTCTGATACTCCAGGAATCGGAGGAGCCCCCGCTACTACAACCATTGTCTCAGCCACTTCAGATTCCAGTCCCGGAGGAGTCAGTCGCTATTCTGCAGAGTTACTTCTCGGAGTCGGACAGACACCAGGACTCAGCCCAACAGCCGCAGTTCAATATGGGACACCACTTTGAGTTGTCAAACACAGATAGTCCCGTATTCAAGCCTTTTGTCCTCCACTTTGATGAGACAGACACACTTGCTGAGGACCAGTTGGCAGCCAGCATTGCCGCAGAGCGAGGATCAGCCGCAGACATCTTGCCAGCCTCCGCGGTGTTGATCAGTACCTTCTCCTTCTTCCAGATTGCCGAGACCCACACTTCAGATGATGATGCAGCCTGGTGCACAGAGTGGATGCTTGACAGCAGCGTAGATGCCCTTCTAGATCCTGATCCTCTCATATTCACCTCTGATCTTGCATCTCTCCCTGAGGGTTATCTGCGGGAGGATGCCACACTCGATGAGCACTCGGTTTCACCTTCTGAGAGTGTTTCCGATCTGGCGGAACACGAAACCGAGTCTTCTGATCATTCTGATTCTGAGTTTTCTCACCTCGACGACCCTCGCGAGGATGAGCCCATCCTGGAGATATTTGATGATCTGCCTAATTTGCTTCTATTTCATGCATTGGATATCAGTTTTCTTAGAGAGTCTCTTGATCTTGACTGTCCACACCTTTTTGAGACATTGATTGACATGGATGATTCTATGACTGATCCATCCTTCTCCACGTTTGATTTCTTCGGTTCCACACTTCCACCCTAGTCTGACCCAGAGCCGACGATTTCCTTTGTGCTACCGGATCCCGATCACTTACTTCCATATCCCTGGCCGGTAGCAGACTCCCGCTTGATTGCATACCTGGGTGTCTTACTTTACACTTTTGAGTTCGTCGTTGTTCTCATACCGAGACTACGACGACAGTACGGCATTCGACTCACCGATGCCGTCCTGAACATGGATACTACTTTGTCCTAGCCTTTGCGCCCAGCTAGGGGCGTAAAATCTAGCGCTAGTTGAGAGGCACCTCAACATTGTACTCTTTTGTATATACGGGTTTTGTCTTAGTTGATCTTTCTTTCTTCCGTTCTTGTTTTCACCCCAGGTCTCGCTTAGGATTATCTTTGCTATACTTAGGACATACCTCATCCTAAGTATGGGGGGGTGAAAACATAGGGTTGTTCTTTCGTTCTGTTCCATCACTTCTGTCGTTGCCTATACTTAAGGATTATTCACCTTAAGTATAGGGGGAGTGATGTCCTCCATCTTGTATATATTTGTTGATCTTCGTCGTGTCTTGCTACCCCTGTTTTGCAGCCTATACTTAGGGGTATTTTACCCTAAGTATAGGGGGGGTAGGCCCTGTACATTCTTCACTCGGTTTTCCCTTTGTGTACAGACTGCTATACTTAGGATTATTTGATCCTAAGTATAGGGAGAAACGCCGAGATTATCTTGATTTTCTATTCATTCATTTGTCTTTGTATATAGCCTTCCTTTTCACTTCCCTATACTAAGCATGAGTTATGTCTTCTTCATCGCTCTTGACTCCGAGGACATCGTTCGAGCTAAGTATAGGGGGTGTGTATATATTTCATATATACTTTAGCCATAACTCGTACTTTGTGTGAGTGTGTAAATAAAAATGGCTAAAAGCCCAAAATCCATAAAAATTAAAAATTTTCCCTATAAATAAACATTCTTTTATTTGCACATACATAGCTATTGTACAAATTATTTTTGTAAAAATGTTTTCAAAAACTTTTTGTGTAAAGTTTGTGTAAATATGTGCATATCAAAATTATGTATATAGTACAAAATTTTTCCAAAATATTTTGAAAATCAAAAGTTTGCAAAAACCTTGTGTAAATTTGTGTAAATATTTTGCAAAACTTGCATTCATGCATACATCCATGATTTCAAAACATTTTTCAAAAATTTTGCATGTGTGTAAATATTGTGTAAATAGCATCCTTGTATATATGTATATAGTTTTTCCTGGATTATAGTTGACATTTAAACTAGCCTGGAATTAAATTGGAAATTGAGCTTGATTAAGATCTTAATCCACCTAATTCATAAGAGGAACCTTATAGGGCTTAGGGTTAAAGCTTTTCAGGTCCATGGTGACTTAATTCTTTAAGTCCATTAGGCTATGATCACATGTCATCTCAATGAGCCTAAGTAGAGCACTTAACAACAAACACATGACTCATATAGACAATGGCTTGACTTGGGCCAGCACTTTACACCGAGCTCTCTACGGATGAGGTGGTGAGGAGGCAGTCTTCCTTGACTTGGGGTAGCATATGAGGGTAGTACTTCTAGGCGGAACCTCTCTTCTTCTTTTAGTGAAGGAAGTGCGCCTCAACTTGGTCTGGTTGCCATGAGGTCTAACGACAGGAGTTGTGGGTTGCAATAATGCTTCAAAAGAGGGATAGTCTACTGGCTCAAGAGGAAAAACTCCTTATGTATATATGATGCACATTGTATATGTTGTACAGATGCACTTGAAAAAAAATGCAAAAAGAAAATAACTCCAAAAAAAGTGGTGGGTCTGATAGAAAATGATAATCCCACCGAAGTATGTATATAGTACAAATAAGCAAAGCTTGAGATTCATGTCCCACCTTATGTAGCTTGCAGCAGGGAGACTTAGCTACACTGGTTGAGCTCCCAAGGATACATGGCGACACTGGCCATGGTCCATTCTTTTCTTCCCCCTCTTCTTGAGCCGGTTGAACTTGAACTTAGAAGGGAATACCCCGCTCCTCGAGGAAAGAGTGGCCAGACTAGGGTCATAGAGTTACATTGTTGGGGAGGGTTGTCAAGTTACTACTTCTGAGGTAGAGAGCTTACCTCACTTACACAGTACAAGGAAAGATTCATAGTCTCCAGGGTTTGTGTATGTAGACTTGTTCTGATCTGGATTATTGAGGAGTCCTGATTATAGATTAGTGGATCTTAGAGGCTGTTGAGTATTAAACTTAAGTCCAAATAAGGTTCTGACACATCAATAATCCAAAGATCTGATCGAGCTCCATAATTCAATTTAATGAAGGTAAGTTTAATTATCAGCATTAATCCATGCATTTTCTCTTCTTTTTCTTTTTCTTTTCCTTTTTCACTTCTTTTTCAAATAAGTGTTTGCTAAGGGACTAGCAAAGTTAAGTATAGGGGGGTGATGAATACCCAACCATCACTCTTTATTCTTTTATTTTAGCTACAAAACCTTTGCAAAACACATGTATATTTCTATAAATATCAATAATTATCAAATAGCATGCATTGTATAAAATATAATAATTAGCATATTTTTGTGCATAAATAAAAGAATAATGAAACAAAAGAAAAAGAAGGAAATATTTAGAATAAATATTGAGCAACCTAATCCCAAGGGAGGGCTCGGCATGGGCCTGACCGCATAAAAACCCAAGTAGAGAGAGATAAGGAAGCTCATGTGTATACATATATATATCTATAAATAAATATTTTCCTCTAAATCAAAATAAAAATGGGTTGTTTTATATGTATATATTTGTAAATATAAAATAAAAATAAAAATGTGAAAATTAAAAAGAAAATAAAATCCCTTCACCCTTGCCTATATTCACCATGTATATAAAACCCTTTACCTATTTATTTATACCTATAAATAAATAAATTAAAATCCAATAAAAATGTGTATATATTCTTTATCCCATATTGTAAAAAAAAATAAAATAAACATCATAAAAATAAAAATAAAATAAAAAGAAATAAAAATAAAAATCAACACCAACATTGTACATATACCATATATGTATATAAATAAATCTAATTATTTAGCCCTTGTAAATAATTAATAAAAATAAAATAAAAATACAAAATTATTCCAAAATTTATTCTATAAATAAATAAAATATGAAATTGGAATAAAATGTACAAAAATAAATAATTAAAAATTAAAAAAATAAAAAAATACAATATTGTATATACCTATGTATATAATACTATATTGTAAATACCTAATTTTTATTTAAAAAAATTAATAAAAATCACAAAAAAATATTTTATAAATAGATAAACATTTTTTATGTTTTATATTTTCTAAATAGGCCATTTGCTATTTTATATTGAATTTCCAAATCTTTATGACGTGGCCGCTACCCATTGGTCCATGGGGGATTGTTGACCCCTGGTCAACTCTCCCCCTGGACCACATATGTTCCGGATCTGCGTTCCTGACCCGATTTCTCGATATTTTCCACGCTCGATCCGATAACCAAAACATCAAACCACGGGCTCCGATTGATCAGCACATATCCGAGACCTTCGCCCGGGGTGGGTTCTCGGGGTCCGAGCTCCGATAAGCTCGCTCGACCATCCTCAAGCCGGACCCCTAGCCTTATTTAACCTCGCCTCCGGCAGCCATTTCACGCATCTCTGGACCTCCCCCTCGTTGCCAAGGAACTCCTCCACCTCGCCTGAGTGACAGCCGAGCGAGAGGGAGTGGAAGTGAGGCTGGGGACGTTGGGAATCCTCTGATCCGGCGTCTCCACCACCGTGCACCGCCGTGAGCGCGCCCAGCCTCGGGACTCGATGCCCCCTTGAGGCAATGACCCCCGGAGCTCCAAGAGCTCCAGCCCAGTCGATCTCCTCCTCCAGGTAGTTGCTTTAGCTCGTAGTTTAGAGTAATTTTAGGATTTTCGATTTTCGCCCCTTTTGCTCCGCCGCCGCCATTCACCGTCTCCGTCCAACCACTTGCCATCCCGACCCGACTACCACCGTTGCCAGACTTCTCCGCACCTTCTTCACCCACCCGTCCCTCCTGTCTCGCCTTGGAGCAGGACTATCATCCTCCACCGCCACCGCTTCGCCGGAAGGACTCCACACCGCCGCATCTTTCACCTTTCACGTGCGCTAACGGGTCGAGGCATTTTTCCCTCGACCCCTCTTTCTTCCTGTGCAGGTAGCAGGTCAAAACGACCTCATCTGGAGGTCGGAACAATACAGCACAAGAGCTTCAAGTCACTGCCGTCGTCGGAGCGTCTCCGACGTTCCCGGCCTCATAGGAGACCAGCAGCAGCTGCGGGACATCACGGCGGTGCTACTCCGCACTTCAGAAGCAGTAGAGGAGGACCACCGCGCGCGCACGAGTCCGGCGAAACTCGTCGGCGACGAGTTCTTGGAGCATCCTCCGTGTCCGTTCGATCGCACCCCCCTCACTCCAGATTCGCTCCGAGCCGTCCCTTTTAGGAGTAGCCGACACCATTAGATGCGATCCGGACCATCCAGATCAGTGAAGGGTTAGCCATAGCACAGTAGCTGTCGATCATCCACGTGGCAGGCCTCCATCCGTTGGATCAGAGTCAGAGGTCATCGAAGGGGTGCCAGCGTCTCTACACCGTCAGATCAGCCACGTGGCTGCCCCTTAGCCCTCGGATAATAAATAGGGGTAAAATTGTTCTTAGGCCCCTTTGTTTATTGCTTTTATTAGATAGTCCTGTAAATATTTTATCTCGTTCTTTTTATTTTGGTTATTTTGCACATTGGACCCTCTTGTTCTGAATATTTGCATTATCGTCCCTGTTTGTATTGGCCACGTACTTCGCCACGTGATTTAGTGGACTTTTTGCATTTTATACCCTGTATTCCTGGCGTGTTACTATTTACATCTTTTTAAATAAGAATTGCATTCTGGTCCCTCTAAGCCTGGGCCACGTGCCTAGCGTGTGCGTCGTTGGGAAATTTGCAACTAAGGGCCTGGAGTTTTCTGCTGTGTTATCTTTCCAGCCCAAGGATTATGTTTTTCTTGTAGATAGGTCCTTGTGCATTGTTTGCTTGTTTTTTATTTTAATAAAATATCAAACTTAATCCAAATTGAGTGAAAATTGGATACGTGGTTCCTGCCACTGTGTAAAATTTTCACCAATTTTTGGATACATTTCTGAGCATTTTTAGTATTTTTAAAAATTCAAAAACAACCCTTTTTCTGCCTTTCCAGATTTAAAATTCATAAAAAATATCAAAATCTCTTTAAAATTTACCAAAAATTCAGATTTTGTTTCTTTTGGTGTGCTTGATTTTCTAACCAATTTTGATCATTTTTGGATTTATAAAAAATATAAAATTGAAAAACACTAAAAAACTCATAAAAATTCTAATATTTCATAGAAAATCCCACAAATAATAAACTCTTTTTCTAAATTTTTCCTTTGTTTCTATTTTCCAAGAAAATTACCTTCAGGCTCTGTTAAGACCATTTTATATTTTATTTTTGCCTTAGAAGCCTGACTGGACAGTGTCATGTGTTTTCAATCTTATTTTATTTTTAGAAAATTCCCTAAAAATCAGAAAATTATCAAAAATTCATCAAAAACAGTAAAAATTATAAAAATCATAAAAACATTTTTGTTTGAATTTTTAGAGCATTTTTGAATAATTAAATAATTGTTTGAATTGTGTGTTTTCCTTGTTTTATTATTTTCTTTATAATTAAAAAACCTAAAAAAATATAAAAATATTACAAAACCACCAAAAATAATTTGTTTTTATTTTTACTTGTTTTTAGACTACGTCGTAGGCCGCAAGGCCAATCCGCGCTCCCTGAGTCCAACCCTGGGTGCTACGCCAGGCTAATCTCATAGCCAGGGCCACTAGTTGATTTATTGATTTTGTCTTTGTTTGGTGGTCTGCTCTTATATTTTTCTTGTTGAGCTGAGATTTCTGTCGATCCTGGTCGCAACGACTCGAGAGTGATTTATATTGACCTGATCCGGATTGATTGAGATTTTGGCTCATCAGACATCGAGATTACTGACAGTAAACTTTGAACAATGGCTTTTAGATATAGGAAGTGGAGTAATACCTACTATTAAGAAAGATGAAAATGAAGATGAAGCAACGTGGATAAAAATTCCTGAGGATTTATACGTCGATTCTTGTGAAATAAACATACGTGATTTTTTCTTGAGTATATATAAAAGTTTTATAAGTAAGTTTGATAATGTTGAATATCTTAGTGAACGCTGCATAATTACACCTACAAATGTTGTGGTTGATGAGATTAATGATCACATGTTATCCTTAGTACCAACAGATGAAAAGCTTTATATGAGTTGTGACTCACTTGTGAAGAATTTCGATAGTCAGTATGATGCAGATTTATTTTATCCTGTAGAGTTTCTTAACTCTTTGGTTTTTAATGGTGTACCAGATCATATTTTAAAGCTAAAAATTGGTGCATCAATAATGTTGTTACGAAATATTGATCAAAGTAATGGATTATGTAATGGTACAAGATTGGTAATAAATCATTTAACATCTAAAATTATAGAAGCAACAATCATTAATGGAGATAACAAAGGAACAAAAGTGTATATTTCTAGGATTACTTTTGAAATAAAAGAAACTAAATTGCCATTTATATTACAACGAAATAATTTCCTGTTAGAGTCTGTTATGCTATGACAATAAACAAAAGCCAAGGACAAACATTAACGAGAGTTGGTTTGTATTTACCCGTGCTCGTTCTCTGCCATGGTCAACTTTATGTTGCTATTTCTAGAGTCACATCAAGAAAAGGTTTACGCATTTATATACCCAATGAAGATCCAAAATTCATTGGTTACACGAAAAATATTGTATACAATGAAGTGTTCGACAATCTACCATAATTTAGGAGGTTTGTTTATTACTTTATTACTGACATTCACATAAATTATCTGCCTTTTATACAATGTCAACCTATTTTTATACTTATGTTTACAAAAAACTAAATATCTACTAAATATGCTATTACTTTGGATAGAACTCTGAATTTATATAATTTTGTAGGAAAATAGAATTTCCATTACATTTAATGCATAATTTTCTGATTGGAAATTCTTTGAATATTTCTTTGTCACTCCTATTGCAGGAACACGTATTATCATGGACTTCAAACATCTATCTGATTTGCATCTATCAAGAGGAACATTTAAGATTAGAGTGCGGGTGATCCGACTTTGGCATTCGACCAACCCCAACATGAGTGATGAAATCATGAGTGTAGATTTTGTCATCATTGATGACATGATATTCTTAATTTTACTCATTCTTTATAAAAAAAGTTATTATACATAATTTGCTATCCCCACAATCAAAAGATTCTGTTATATCAATTGTTCTCTAACATATTGCCTATAGTGATAACCATTTAGATTTGACATAAATATTGCATTTAATGTGTTCTTGCTTTATTTATTTACTGGAGATTTTTAGCATAATACTTATTCTTTATAGAAAATTTATTGTACATAATTTGCTATCCACATCAATCAAAAGATTTTGTTATATCAATTGTTCTCTAACATTTTGCCTACAATGCTAACCATTTAGATCCGACATAAATATCGCATTTAATGTGTTCTTGCTTCATTTATTTACTGGAGATTTTTAACATACTTTTCTTCCTGTTGACAACTGTTAATGTCGATAATTCTTCTACTGTAGACTAATACAATGCAGGCAACAATACGGACCCAAGATGCAGATTATTTTAAAGGGCAATTACATGAAGGCAATATCTACATTTTCTTGGGTTTTGTTGTTTGCCCAAACAGACAAAGCTTCCGAGTTGTTCCAAGCAATTTAATGATTAGATTTACAAGGTCAACATCTAAAGTGCACATTTCACAAGATATCGAATCATTGTCACGATATATGTTCCATTTTGTAGAATTTACTGAAATTCCAACAAGGATCAACAAGGACCTGGACTTAACCGGTATGCGAATAATTTTCGTTAACATTTACTTTCTTTATTCGTTTTAATATCTCTAACTCCCTAAATTTTACAAGATGTCGTGGGACATGTATTATCTGTCAGTCGGCTTGGCAACACATATGTGAAAAATACATTGACTAAGAAAAAAATACAGAAATACAAGACCTCGGGTTAGTTTTTACCAATAATTTTAAAGAAAATTTCATAACTTCTATTTTATGGTAGTAAGTTCGTACAGTATTCTTTCTAATACACTTTTCTTTTCTCATTTATACAGTGATAATAAATTGTTGATAACATTGTGGGGAAAGATTCCAGATGTCTTTCCGAAAAATCTTATGTTAAGCAAATCCAAGCATGTGATTGTTGTGTTTGCAGGAATGACTGTTAGGACTTTTATGGGTATAGAACTCTTCAACTTTCTTTTACATGAGTGATGAATAATACATCTAATATTTTATAGAAACTAATTTATTT
Source organism: Ottelia alismoides (assembly GCA_037367405.1). Lineage (NCBI taxonomy): Eukaryota > Viridiplantae > Streptophyta > Magnoliopsida > Alismatales > Hydrocharitaceae > Ottelia > Ottelia alismoides. Next base: position 176,835 of record JAZKJV010004727.1, on the reverse strand, counting down.
CTTACATTATAGGCCAAACATGTCTTTGCTCTTCATCAGCAATGAAGTTTTACCTTGATATCGACATCCCAGAAGTTCAAAAGTTTCAAGAGAGGTAAATATTTTATGAGTAAACTTTGTTTCATTTATTTTTTAAGCTTCACAACTAACCATATATCAAAGTGCGATTGTGTACCTTATCGTTTCTAATAATTATTTTTGTATAGCATCGACCCACTTGAAGTGACAACATTAATGTCCAGTGAAAGCTTCACAACTCTGAGTCCCTCCGAAGAATTTCTTGACAATAAAAAAATCATCGCTGAATTGGAGATGTTGGATCCAAAGTTGTATCAGGTGGTGATTTTTTAAAATTTCATCCTTACATTAATAAACTAATTCAATAATATCGTTTATTCCGTAATTATTTCCTAAAAAATTATAATTGCTATTCTAACTCACTATGGTTTTATATTTTAGATCAAAAGATTCACATGTAAAGCTAGGATAGTAGATATTGATGCTTCCGATGAATGGTGGTACAATTCATGTAATCAATGTAAAGCCGCATTGAAAGAATTTGAAAATAAGTTATGGTGTGATAGATGTTGCATAGTGGAAGACTTTCCATTACCATGGTAGAATTCACACCTTAAATATGTGAAACAATTTACATTATCGTTAAATTAAATATGTTCTAATACTATTAAATCTATCAGGTATAAGTTAACTGTCATTGTTCAAGATGAGACGAGTTTCGCATCATTCATAATGTTTGGAACCTTGGTAGCGGATCTTATAGGAGTATCTTGCTTGAATCTAACTTCAAGTCAAAAGCAGGATAGATTAGGCTTTCCTCCTATATTTCAAGGATTGATTGGCCAGACATTTAATTTCACAATAACTTTGGGTTTTCGTGATAGTAGAAAGAAATCTCAAGCCAAAATAGTTAAAATTATCCCTGATTTTGCAGCAACTGGTCAACATACACATGGTACTCTAAATTTTTAAACATAGTTCCAATATTTCTGTAGTTATACTGAATCTAACATAACTACTTTTTCTAAAAGAACTAGACATTACTTAGGGCGCCTCAATTTCTCATGCTGAATCGAATGTATCCCTAGGAAAAAAGGAGATATCATGTGATCCACAAGATAGGTAAGTTAACCCCAACTTTTTGTCATGTTTGTAACTATAAGATATAACTTTATTCCATAAAATTCTAGATCGTAGTAAAAGAGCAAAAACTTATTTCTGTCAGTTTCATTAGAAATCGTAAAGATCATGATAAAAGGAAACACTCTGTTGAAATTTCACCGGGTAACGCAGAAGAAAGAGAAGCCAAGCTCCCTCGAAAAATGTAATGCTATTAAATATTTGCTGCAGATTTATTCTTCCATATGTATATAAAAATTTAACTTTTCATATGTCTTACCATTTCAGGTAATCAGCATCATTTTTCAAATGTAAATGTTTTATTTAAGCAAGCTTATGCTCTTTTCTTCTATCAAATCTGCATGTATGTTTTTGTAAATAAGAAAACTTCTTCTCCTCTGAAAAACATGGCTAACGTTTGTGATTATTTTTTGCTAAATTATATCTGTAAATAAGAAAATACTTCATAGCTAATATGTTTGCTTCTTGGCTACAACTATCTGATTTCTTTTTTCTGCTAAAAATATTTATCAAAATTCCTAATTTCTCTATAATATTCTACACTTATGATAATTATGTTACCATTTCATGTAATCAGCATCATGTTTCAAATGTTAATGTTTTGTTTGAGCAAGCTTCTTCTCCTTTCTTCTATCAATTCTGCATGTATGTTTTTGTAAATAAGAAAAACTTCTTATCCTATGGAAAACATGGCTAATGTTTGGGATTAATTTTTGTTAAAATGTATCTGTAAATAAGAAAAATACTTCAAAGCTAATATATTTGCTTCTTGGTACAACTATCTGAAGCCTTTTTATGGCAAAAAAACATTTATTATAATTCCTAATTTCTCTATAATATTCTATACTTATGATAATTATGTCCATTCAATTTTCATGTAGTCGAAAACTGTCCTGATGTATAATATTTGTCATTGCTTTAATTATTCTTAATGTCTATTAAGAATGACTTCTTCTTATCTCTTAATATTCCACGTTCAATATCATGTATCATGTATTGTTGTAACAAACTAAAGTTCCCTCTCCTTCTGTTGATCTGCTCTCCATATATTTTTCTGATAAAAAAATGTTCCTTCGCTAAATGAAAAAAATACTTAATTGTTTGATAAAATGTTAATTATATCTATCTGGTAGAAAAAATATACTACAAAGCTACTGTATTTGTCTGTAACTACCATTTATATTCAACTTTTTACCCGTTATAATAATGGTTGGTAGGTTTGTTGCTCTTTAATACTGTATGTTTGTTATAGATGTCCCTCTTCAATATTTCATATAGTATAGATCTGCTCCTAATAATATATCTTCGAACAACATGTACTGAATATTCCATTTTTAAATGAATGTCAAATAGGAATTAATCTGTTACATTTGTTACCAGGTCAAATAGACAACATCAAATATTATATGTTGTTGTAACAAACCAACACATTTATGTACTTAGTATCATGTATCAATCACTAATGTTCTCATGAGACAATACTTTTCCTCCTGGTCTTTATCAATTCAACCAGTATGTTTCTGTCAAAAAAATTCCTTTTCTAATAAAAAACTATACTATTTAAAATTATATTCCCATAGAATAAATTTATTAAAAATCATGTATTGCTAAAGCTGATGTGATTGTTTATTTCTTGCAGTTAGATTCCTTCTTCTCTTCTTGCTGCTAAAGTAATGTTTGCCAAATTCTCCAATTTCTCTATGATATTCTATGCTTACGATAGTTATCTCCATTTTGTATTCTATCTACTAAATTTATATTTTCCGAATTTCATTTACCACATACCTGCCTATCTCTATTTTCATGTATATATATACTGAAATTTTACGAATCCTTCCAAGGAACTATTTTATATACTTCCATGCATATCATTACGATATGATATATGGATTTGTGTATATGAACCTCTATAAAATTTATATTTTTTTTAATTTCATTTACCACATACTCGCTTATGTTTATTTATGTGGACATTCATTTAGATTTTAGTTAATGTACTAAATGTAATTCCCCATTTTCAATCTCACCTTATTCCAATTTAATGTGTATGTTCATATGCAATCTATTATATTTTTTATTAAAGTTCCAGCTTAATAAAAATTACTTTCATATAATTCTGAAATTGAGTTGTATTTTAATAAGCATGCAGATTTAAGCTGACAATCATTATTTGTGTTATTCTAAATTTACTACATGCAAAACTATTAATTATAAGAGGCAATGATTACACTTCCTAACAATTTATTACTTTAAAATAATAAAAAAATGAAATGCTGAGATGTTGTGGCAATTTAGGATGCCTTGGAAGGAATCAAGTTACAAGTTTGTTGGTTATTTATATACTAGAATTTTATGAATCCCTCCAAGGAACCAATTTGCAGACTTTCATGCATATCATTATGATCTGATATTTGGATTTTGCGTATATGAGCCTCTATTAAATATATATTTCCTGAATTCCATTTACCACATACCAATTATCTCTGTTTTAGTGGACATTCATTTAGATTTTAGTTAATGTATTAATTGTAATTTATCTTTTTTAATCCCATGTTATTTCATTTTAACGTGTATGCTCATGTGCAATCTATTGTGCTTTTTAAAATTAAATTCATAACTCACTAGAAATTAGGTTCGTACAATTCTGAAATTGATTTTACTTCAATACATATGCAGATTTAAACTGAATACCTTTATTTATGTTATTTCTAGATTTCCTCCATGCTAATATATTATTTATAAGAGGCTATGATTACACTTTCTAACAATTGATTACTTTAAAATGATAAGAAAATGAAATGCTTGAGATGTTGTGGCAATTTAGGATGCCTTGGAAGGAATCAAGTTACAAATTTGTCAGCTATTTATATAATGGAATTTTAGGAATCCTTCCGATGAACCAATTTGCAGACTTTCATGCATATCATTGTGATCTGATATTTGGATTTTGTGTATATGAGCCTCTACTAAATATATATTTTCATGAATTCTTATGTTATTTCTAGATTTCCTTCATGCTAATATATTATTTATAAGAGGCAATGATTACACTTTCTAACAATTGATTACTTTAAAATGAAATGCTTGAGATGTTGTGGCAATTTAGGATGCCTTGGAAGGAATCAAGTTACAAATTTGTCGGCTATTTATATAATGGAATTTTAGAAATCCTTCAGAGGAACCAATTTGCAAACTTTCATGCATATCCTTGTGATCTTATATTTGGATTTTGTGTATATGAGCCTCTACTAAATATATATTTTCCTGAATTCTTATGTTATTTCTAGATTTCCTCCATGCTAATATATTATTTATAAGAGGCAATGATTGCACTTTCTAGCAATTGATTACTTTAAAATGATAAGAAAATGAAATGTTTGAGTTGTTGTGGAAATTTAGGATGCCTTGGAAGGAATCAAGTTACAAATTTGTCGGCTATTTATATAATGGTTTAGGAAGCCTTCCGAGGAACCAATTTGCAGACTTTCATGCATATCATTGTGATCTGATATTTGGATTTTGTGTATATGAGCCTCTACTAAATATATATTTTCCTGAATTCCAATTACCACAAACCAGCCTATATCTATTTTAGTGGACATTCATTTAGATTTTAGTTAATTAATTCCTCATTTTCAATGTCATGTTATTCCAATTTAACGTGTATACTCATGTGCACTCTGTTGTGTTTTTTTCATTAAATTTGCAACTTACTATAAATTACTTTCAAACAATTATGAAATTGAGTTGTACTTTAATAAACATGTAGATTTAAACTGCCTATCTTTATTTCTGTTATTTTTAAATTTACTTAATGCAAAACTACTATTTCTAATAGGCAATGATTACACTTCCTAACAATTTGTTACTTTAAAATGATAAGAAAATGAAATGCTGAGATGTTGTGGCAATTTAGGATGCCTTGGAAGGAATCAAATTACAAGTTCGTTGGCTATTTTTATGCTGGAATTTTATGAATCCTTCCGAGGAACCAATTTGCAGACTTGCATGCATATCCTTATGCTTTGATATTTGGATTTTGTGTATATGAGCCTCTATTAAATATATATTTCCTGAGTTTCATGACGGCCTATCTCTGTTTTAGTAGGCATTCATTTAGATTTTAGTTAATGTACTAATTGTAATTTTACCTTTCTCGTGTTATTATATTTTAATGTGTATGCTTATGTGCAATCTATTGTGTTTTTTAAAATTAAATTCACAACTTACTAGAAATTAGGTTCATACAAATCTGAAATTGAGTTGTACTTCAATAAACATGCAGATTTAAACTGACTATCTTAATTTATGTTATTTCTAAATTTCCTCCATGCCATTATTTATAAGAAGCAATGATTACACTTCCTAACAACTGATTACTTTAAAATGATAAGAAAATGAAACTCTTGAGATGTTGTGGCAATTTATGATTCCTTGTAAGGAATGAAGTTACAAGTTTGCCGCCTATTTATATATTGGAATTTTGTGAATCATTCCGAGGAACCAATTTGCAGACTTTCATGCATATCACTATGATCTGATATTTGGATTTTGTGTACATGACCCTCTAATGTATATATATTTCCCTGAATTCCATTTACCACATACTGGTCTATCTCTGTTTTATTAGACATTCATTTAGATTTTAGTTAATTAATTCCTCATTTTCAATCTCATGTTATTCCAATTTAACGTGTATACTCATGTGCGCTCTATTGTCTTTTTCCATTAAATTCGCAACTTACTATAAATTACTTTCAAATCATTTTGAAATTAAGTTGTACTTTAATAAACATGTAGATTTAAACTGACCATCATTATTTCTGTTATTTCTAATCTTACTTAATGCAAAACTATTATCTATAAGAGGCAATGATTACATTTCCTAACAATTGATTACTTTAAAATGATAAGAAAATGAAATGCTTGAGATGTTGTGGCAATTAAGGATGCCATGGAAGGAATCAAGTTACAAGTTTGTTGGCTATTTATACACTGGAATTTTATGAATCCTTCCGAGGAAAAAATTGACAGACTTTCATGCATATCAATATGATCTCATATTTGGATTTTGTGTATATGAGCCTCTACTAAATATATATTTCCTGAATTCCATTTAACACATACCAGCCTATCTCTGTTTTACTGGACATTCATTTAGATTTTAGTTAATGTACTAATTATAATTCCTCGTTTTAAATCTAATGTTATTGCAATTTAACGTGTATGCTCATGTGCAATCTATTTTGTTTTTCTAAATTAAATTCACAACTTACTAGAAATCACTTTCATACAATTCTGAAATTGATTTGTACTTTATTAAACATGCAGATTTAAACTGACTATCTTTATTTATGTTATTTCTGAATTCCTCCATGCAAATATATTTTTTTATAAGAGGTAATGATTACACTTCCTAACAATCTATTACTTTAAAATGATAAGAAAAGTAATGCTAGAGATGTTATGTCAACTTCGGATGCCTTTGAAGGAACAAGGTTACAAGTTTTTGGGTATTTATATACTGGAATTTTGTGAATCCTTCTGAAGAAATTTACAGACTTCCATGCATATCATTATAGTCTGGTATTTCAATTTTTTGTATATTATCCTCTACTAAAGTTAACTTTTGTTGAATTCCATTTACCACATACTCGTCTGTCTTTGTTTTAGTAGACATTCATTTAGATTTTAGTAAATGTACCAACTGTAGTTCCCCATTTTCAATCTCATGGTATTCTACTTTAACATATATGTTCATGTGCAATCAATTATTTTTTAATTAAATTCACAAATTACTAGAAATTACTTTCATATAATTGTGAAATTGAGTTGCACTTTAATAAACATGCATATTTACACCGAGTATCTTTATTTATGTTATTCCTAAATTTACTCCATACAACTTTAAGCTCATTACATTTTTTAATTTTTTATCTATTATTTATCATAAATTCTAATCTTATGAAAATAAAAATGGTTAAGACGTTATGATTTTAGGGATAACTTAATGATTTGTTGATTCTTTATTTACTTGCAATTTATGAATCCTTTCTGAGTAGCCCATTTGCATATTTCAAGCATATCATTTTGTGTATATGAGAAAACCATGGTGTCTTCCTATTTTTCTTGGACCTATATGTGATCTCCAATAGTAATGTGTATTGATATTTTCATCTCCACATATACAACAACTGTTGCTTTCCCGTGTTTTCTTTTTTTCCTCTCCATGTACCTCGAGTCTCCCTCTCATCTTCTCAGTTGGTTTCTTTATGCTCTCCCTCCTTTCTTCTCGATTAGTCAGGAAACCCTCTGGCCCCTTTATTCTTCCATGATCTCCTTTTCTCTTCGTTATTCTGTGTTCTCTTTCGGTCGTCGACTTTCCTCCCACCGAAGCTATGAGGAGCAAATTCTTCTCATCATGTGAATATAAGGTTTGTGTAATTTTTTCTTATAAATATTCTTCATATGTTTTTGTCGAGGTGCCTTGCATGTTGCACCCAAAGTTTCTACTCTCAATTGTGCATTCATCTTCAAGCTATGTGTCCATTTGACTATTCTTGGGCCTCACATCGGCTGTCAATTGAGATTTCTCTCCAGGTATGTTTGCAATGTGCCTTTAAACCCCAACTACTTCTTTAACAAATATTTAAATTTATTATATTTGTTTTGATGATTCAGACGCATAATGATTTGTTTATGTAATTCCATCTCATCAATAGTTGTATGAAATAAATATTCTCCCTTTACATATATGTTTTTTCAGTAGCGGAGCCCACTTTGTCTAAATGAAGAAATTGATACTGTATGTTCTTTTTACTATTTTTAAGATTAACATTGAAATTTATTTTTTGTCAGATATTACATTTAGCTTCTTCTTTTTCATGCTTTGAGCGAGGTCCTTTGTAGAGAGTCAGATTCTCTCCTACTTCTTTATTTTCCAGTATTCTTTTCTCTGTTATTCTGTATTCTCTTCAGGACATCGACTTTTCTCCTGCCCAAGGTATTAGGTACAACTTCTTTCTCTCCTGAGACTATAAGGGTTGAATAACTTATTCCTTCTAAACATTTTTCCTTGGGTTTGGTCCAGGTGTTTTCCCTATTGCACCTAACGATTCTTTGCTCAATTCCTTGGGTTTGGTTCAGGTGTATTCTACACATTCGTTTTCATCCTAACTACCATGTTGGGTATCCGTCAGATCAAATCAGCTCTCAATAAAAGCTTCTCTCCGGTTATGTTCGTAATGGCTCTTACCCCACTTTAAATTTTCATGTTTGATTTAGAATTTATAGGAAGTTGAGTTTTATTTTAGTTATTTTCAGTTTTTTTTGGATTTTATTGCCTTTCTTATTGGGAGTATGATGCCTACTAATTTCTAACTGTTCTTATGGGGAGCCCAATGTTGTGGGTATGGTATCTTTTCTGTTTTCTTTTTTCTTTCCATGTTTGTCAAAAAGATTAGTCAACCCAGCGTCGAATTGCTCTTCTTTGATTGAGGTTTATTTGTGAGATGTGATTGAATTTGATGATTTCAAAAATTTCAAAACTTATTGTGTTGATTTTATGACTTCGAAGCACACTGGTTTGTTTCTGTACAATCCTATCGTCTATAGCTATATGGATGGTATTTTTCCCACTCAGGATTTCCTCTTTAACAGTAATAAAAATCCTTCTTTATCCCAGTGGAGAAAATCATACCATATATTCTTTTTAGTGTTTTGGAGTTTGGAGTTGAAATTGTAATATTGGTGATAAGCTTTACCTATTTACTGCATTATCAGCTGCCATGTTCTAGGTAGATCTGAGAGGAATCTGACTGTATGGCTTTAATTGGCTTTTTTTTGCCATGCACTGATTTAAAAAGACGAAATCATTAGTGGATGCTGGTTGTTTGCAATCTCAGCTTTTATGACAAAATTGAAACTTTATTTGTCCAATTTACTCATCTTGTTGAAAAAACCTACTTAGTTTCTTCGACCATGCTATTTATATAATTAAATGTTTCAAATTTTAATGATTTTTCCGTAATACCGATTTGTACACTGCATAATTTACTATTCAAAGGAACAAATAACAATGCAAATTTATTTCAATTTTTTGTCTCACGAGATAAGAAACTCCTGTAGTTGAATTTTAGCTTATTTCAACTGTATTTTTCTTGGAAAATAACTGCTCTCAATACTATGACTTTCCTACCATTTTTATTTGTCCAATTTACTCATCCTATTGAAAAAAACCTACTTAGTTTCATCGATCATACTATTTATATAATTAAATGTTTCAAATTTTAATGTTTTTTCGTTATACCGATTTGTACACTGCATAATTTACTGTTCAAAAGAACAACTAACAATGCAAATTCGCTTCAATTTATTGTCTCACGAGATAAGAACTTCCTATACTTGAATTTTAGTTTATTTCAACTGTATTTTTCTTGGAAAAAAACTTCTCTCAATACTGTGACTTTCCTACCATTTCTCTTAACATATAATCAACAAAATTCACTTCCGCCGCGTAGCACGGGTATCTTCCTAATAAGGGGAAAGAAGGGCTCGTTCCAAATGAAAAGGAGAAATTGCCAAATGGAGGGATAGGTTGCCCAAGTGAGGAGAAAATTCTGAGACAAATGTCCATCGTATTCTGTAACGGTAGCAGACAAATGATTTTCTTTTAAATATTCTTTCTCTTCTCTAGAATACCAAAATCAACCGTATGCGCACCTCGAGTCTCAAAATTTGGTGTACAATAGCTCGTTTTGATCATCTCTAAACGACGATCAATATGAGTATAATATCCATATACTTCAGATGGAAGATGAAACCCCTAAATTTCTGGGATACGGTCTTGATTGGTCATTAAATTTTACGATTTTAACATATCAAACGACCTCCGATCGACGAACGATCGATTTCGTTGGTCTTATTTTGTCGAATCAATTTTTTTGGTGGTCTCGATTTGTTTTACAATTTCCAAATTTGTATCGCGGCTTTTTCGGGCACGCATTACGATGCGATCGATTTTTGGTCGATTTCACCTGAACGACTTTTGATTCACGATCAATTGATCGGTTTATGTTATTTAACATTGATTAATAACTTTATTAATTTATACGGATCCTAATCGGGTCGGGTTCGGGTTTCTTTCATATCCGGATGTTACATGCATGAACACCATATATGTGTCGAAGAAGCTTGCATCAAAGGTCTTCACTATTCCCCCATATTCATGCTACCCACTTCATTAGCAATGTTCTGCTCATGATATCCAATCTCGTGATGCCAAGTCCTCCCTTTGTAGAGGTAGAGTTATTGTCTTCCCGTCTACCAGCCTACCAGGTGTATACTAGGCGAATCTTGGCCTAACTTGCCCCAAAAGAAACTTCTCATAATCCTTTCTAATCTCTTCTGAATCCCAATCGGAAGAAGTTTGGATGACATAAAAAAACACAGGAATTACAATGTGAGCGGCCTTCACAAGAACAAGTCTCTTCTCGAGAGAGAGAATGGATGCCTTCCACCCAGATTATTTCCTCCCCATCTTTTCTATAATGGGTAACTAGTCAGATATCAATAGTCTACCACAATTTAGTGGACGTCCCGAGTATCGTATAAGCAGACTCCCACGCGATGTCGCCAGCTCTGAGCAACACTCCCCTTCATCCGCTTCTTGAAGATTGGATGGTATAACTGTAAATTTCTACCCGTTTAGCTTGAGTCTTGCGAGCTCTCCAAAGATCTCTACCATGACTGACATGTTTGCCGCCTCTTTCCTTCCATCTTCGATAAATACGATAGCTTGAGTCTATCGTATCGTACACCTTGAAATATCGATTTTCCAAAGCAGAGTGTTAGTGTGATATCTCTTCAAATAAGCAATAATTTCTATTGTCATTTTTAGGTTATCTCCAATATGTTTACCCAGGTGAAAACAGACAATGCTGGTAACACAACAGCTCCACGGACTATGCCTAATCTGTTTTCCATGACCTTTGCCGCAATAAGGTAAATTGCATTAGACGAAGCAATTGGACTCAAGTCCTCCACCCTTTCAGACCCTTCCTTCTTTGGGAGGAGGAAAAATAATGCCCTATTAAGCCTATTAAAACCATCATTACAAGCAAATTCATCAAGCATTGCCATCATATCTGGCCTAACTACATCCAGAGTTGCTTGTAGAATAACACAGGAAACCATAGGGGCTGGGAACACCACCATCATTCAAGTTCAACCGCCGCTTTTACTTCAATTGGAGAGAAAGAATGTGTTAGCATGGTGGCGTGCTCTACACACAACATTAGAGCACCACTTCCCAGCCATCTCCAACGACGACTCTCTAATCTACAGGATAATCCATGGAAGAATGAAGACAGTTCTCTGCTCATAGTGTATAACCTTCCTTGTTTATAATAACTAAGTAGAGATAAAATAAAGATCTAAGCTCGACTTTGTTTTTAATAATATAGCAATGGACTTGAAAAAATGATAACAACCGTCTATATCTTGATTCTCGAAATTCTGAGAAATGGATTGCATCAATATATGCAGTAAATGCAGAAGGATTATCACCTTGTCTAGTTGACACCTCTTTGGATGGTGAAACCCAAGATACTTCCTTCTCACACCTAGTTGAGCATGCACCATAACAAGCAAGAGTGAAGCCCTGGTTTTGGGGGTCTTTTCTGCCCAGCTGAAGTTATGGGCTTTGAGATGACTTAGATCCTCCCTAAGAGGACGGCAAGAAGACTTAGATCTTCCATGATGAGGATGGCCGTCACATACATTTATGGTCTATTCCTGAGTAGAGATGAAAAAAGAGGCGAAGTCACACAGAGTTTAAACTTTTACCCTTAGGAAAACCCAACCACACAGCTAACAAGATGACAGAACCGATTTCATATAAGCAGTTGGGCAGGAGGTTTGCTATTGGGCTAATCTGAAGGAACAGACGGGAATGCATGAAAGGAGCATTTCTAGGTTGTTGCTAACTGATAAATCTGTACAAAAGCCGAAGCAGTGGAAGTCTACTGGCAAAGAAACTTCAGTGCATTATTGTTCATTGCTTAGTTACTTTCCGCCCTTCAATTATAGGTATTTTTACCCCACGAACCTTAGAAACTTGTTAAATTACCTCTACGATCTTCTGCACAAAGTAATTACCACATTGACCCTGTAAATTATCCCAAGAACCCCCGCGAATTTCAACTAGATTAACCGCATGGTTCAAGGGATAAGAGTTAGCAAGTTTACGGGATCGAGAGGGGATTACGTTGTTTCAAAGGTTGAAAAGGTAATTTACAATCTGTATAGGGTTCGTGGGGGTAAAAATCCCTTAATTATATGCTCTTCCCCATAATGGTTTTTAGGAGGTTAGTATAGGTTGCATGTGTAAGACATTATTAGTTGGAGGTGTTTTAAGGTGAGTTGTTCCAGTTCAGTAGCTCCTATCACAATGACCAGAGGTATATTTTGTTGAGAAAAACGTCCAGTGCATACATACAAAAAACCACATAACCACAGATTTACAGAACAGATTATTATATGTATGAATCCAGGTTAACAGTGATAAGAGAAATATCCGTTTAATTAACAAATGCATATTCGCGCAAGGGAGAAATCCGGAAACCAAAAACATGACAAACAATGCGACAAAGAAAAGTAGAGTTAGAGATCACAACCGAAGCGTCCTGTTGTAGGACTCCCCTTAGAGAGACAGCGCCCCCCACTTTACCGGCGCACAGGGCCTTGACGTGCCGCTCCCAGGGTCCGACGGTCCACGCTCGTTGACGGTGCGCACCGCGCTTGAGCGTCCTCGAAAGCCACCTCCGTAGACGAAACCCGAGATCGAGAGAGAGGAAAAAGGAGCGTCCTTGCGAGAGAGAAGGGCGCTGAGAATGAATGGGGTGAATGTTTGTAACCCACACCCACGCCCTTTAAGAGATACTTAAAGGCGTCTGGGCGGTTACGTTTTCGTGAGGAGATAATGGGGCGTAACGCTTGGAAATCAAAACTCGCGGTTACAAAAACCGACTTGGTCTTTGCCACGCCACGCCGCAGCCGCGGCCGCGGCCGCGCCCACGCCCGAGCCCGAGCCCGGCGCGGCGCGGCGTGCGCGCGCGCGTGCGTGCGTGTGTGTGTTGTGGTCTAAAATCCTCTCTAGTCTGTTTCCAGACTAGTCTCAGGACTTCCCACATATAAACCAAGTCTCAGTTTTCTCTCTCCACGATGTGGGACTAAACAGCATCCCACAGGGTTGAAACATTGAATTCCAGGAATTGAGATACATCAATACAACTTGATATTGACCATCAAATTGCATCAAACTATCCCAATACCGTTAATTCCAACAATCCCCCACGAATTCACTGTTGAAACACGAAGAGCCAAGAATCTCGGGTTTCCACACTCTGCTTTCAGTAAAGGTACCTTCCGGTTTGAACCTTTACCTGAGTTATCCCCTTTCACCATCACAGGAATAAAGTGAACTAAGTCTTGAACTTTAATCCTTTGATGTAATGGTATCGAGAGGTAACAACGGAGTGAAGTCTATGGTGACAATCTTCTGGTTTTGGTGCTATTAATGGCCTTGCACCCTACCCTGTTTCATGAGTATATTAAAGGATAAACCCTCATCCTTTATCTGCGGCCCACAGAAATACTCATATAGGTGGCATTATCCAAGGATGCACTGCTCACATCCTGCTTATAAAAGCTTGAATCCATTAAGAGCATAATGCTCAACCTTTTTCCTGCAGCTTTCAGGCACTCGACTTTTCAGGGATAGGACTCGCATGCAAAGTATTGCATAATGAGTGCCAACCAGTTCCCCTTACAGCTTGTTTTCCCATTGAACCTATTTTGTGGGATCTCTACTCATTTAGGTTGGGTTGCTACTGCGGGTAAACTCTCAGTGGGTTTCAGCCCCATCCCAAGTCTGGATTTTTGGACTAAAGATCTATCAAGTCCCTTTGTAAGTGGATCTGCCGTGTTATCTTTGGTACCAACAAATTCCACAGCAATCACTCCAGAAGACACCAAATCCCTAATAGACTTAAGTCTAACTTGGATATGTCTTCTTGTTTTCTGATTGTACTTTGAACTCTTTACCTTTGCAATAGTAGTCATGCTATCACAATGTAAAGAAATTGCCGGTATCGGCTTACCCACCATGGGCATCTCAGAGAGAAGCTCCCTAAGCCATTCAGCCTCTATACCTGTTGTGTCCAAAGCACACAGCTCTGCCTCAAAAGTAGACCGAGCCAAAATGGTCTGTTTCACAGACCTCCAGGAGACTGCACCGCCTCCAAGGGTAAATACATACCCAGTTACACCGTTACTCCCGGAGTCCTCCATTTGACCTATCCAACTTGCATCACTATATCCTTCTAAGACAGGAGGATATTTACCATAATGCAGTCCAAGAAGTGTAGTACCCTTAAGGTATTTCAACACTCGATCCAAGGCCTCCCAATGAGTACGGTCAGGACAGCTCGTATATCTACTTAACTTTGCGACCGTGAATGAAATATCAGGTCGAGTACAGTTCGCAAGATACATCAAGCTTCCTATAATCTGGGAATATCGTAGCTGTGCTACAGGTACTCCACTCTTGTTCTTGCAGAGGGGTTTAGATGAATCATAAGGAGTGCATACAGATTTACAGCTCTGATAGCCAAATTTTTCAAGAACCTTCTCAGTATAATGTGACTGAGACACAGCTATCCCATTAGCAGATCTAATCAGTTTGAGCCCCAAAATCACATTAGCAATTACTAAGTCCTTCATGTCAAACTTACTACTCAAGAACATCTTGGTTTCTTCCACTATCCTTATGCTTGATCCAAATATCAAAATATCATCTACATATAGGCATAAGACAATAAACATATCACCTTTAATCATAGAGTACACACATTTATCGGATTCATGAACAATAAAGCCATAAGACTGGATAGTCTTATCAAACTTGTCATGCCACTGTTTCGGAGTTTGTTTTAATCCATAAAGACATTTTACAAGCTTACAGACCTTTCTCTCATTACCAGATGCTACGAATCCCTCAGGTTGGTCCATATAGATCTCCTCTTCAAGATCACCATATAAAAAGGCAGTCTTCACATCCATTTGATGAATTGTGAGATCATGTATGGAGGCCAACGCAATGAGCATCAGAATCGTAGTCATTCTAGTAACAGGAGAATAGGTATCGAAATAATCAATACCCTCTTTCTGTTTGAAACCTTTGGCTACAAGTCTTGCTTTATATTTTTCTATGGATCCGTCCGGTCTAAGTTTTCTTCTGAATACCCATTTGCTTCCTATGGTGGAACACCCAGGAGGTAGATCGACCAATTCCCACGTGCCATTTGAAATGATTGAATCCATTTCAGATTTAATAGCGTCCTTCCAATGCCTTGCTTCAGTAGAAGCCATCGCATCCTTGTATGTGGGAGGATCACCCTCGATTTGGTAGGAGACAAAGTCGCTACCTAAATCCTTAGCAATCCTAGGTCTCTTACTCCGTCTAGGTTCAACATCCTCCAAGAATTCATTGGGTTCAGAAGAGCTAGCCCCCACATTTGACATCTCTTCTATTTGTTGTGGAATAGAACCAGATGTTGAGGCTACGTCACTAGTCAGATTTTCAGGAATCCCCTTTTTCATTGGAAAAATATCCTCGAAAAATATAGCATCACGAAGTTCAACAATAGTATTAGAATCTATGCCTGCGATCTCAGACCGAATTACTAAGAATCGATAGGCATAACTATTTTCCAGATACCCCAAGAAGACCGCGTCAATTGTTTTAGGTCCAAGCTTCTTTCTCTTGTGTTCTGGGACTAAGACCTTAGCCAGGCATCCCCACACCTTAAGATATTTTAGGCTTGGCTTCCTATTTCTCCAAAGTTCAAATGGACTCTTATCTTTATGCCTTAAGGGAACTCTATTCAGAATATGGCAGGCCGTATTCAAAGCTTCCCCCCACATGTAAGATGGTAGCCCAGAACTTTGTAAAAATACGTTGACCATATCAGTTAGGGTCCTATTCTTTCGTTCTGCTATTCCATTGGACTGTAGTGAATATGGTGCGGTGACCTCATGAACTATGCCAAATAGTTTGCATTGTTCATCAAATATCTTAGATGTGTATTCACCACCCCTATCTGACCTTAGACGTTTAATTACTTTCCCGACTTGTGTTTCTGCTTCATTCTTAAAAATAAGAAATTTTTCTAAGGCTTCATCCTTAGTTTTAAGCAGATAAACATAACAGTATCTACTGCTATCATCTATGAAGGTGATAAAATATCTTTTGTTATCTCTAGTCATCACACCACCAAACTCACAAATATCAGAATGAACTAAGTCTAGAATTTCAGTTTCCCTATTCACAGAATGAAAAGGCTTTCTAGGCAACTTAGCTTGAGCACACATTTCACATTTGTTGAGTTTGTCTGTAGTGTGATTAGGAATCATGTCAAGTTTCATCATTCTTTTCATAGAATTGAAATTCACATGTCCTAGCCTAGCATGCCATAAATCAGTAGATTCAATATTTGAAACGACATAAGTAGAAGAATCAAAACCAGAAATATTATTAACTGAACTATCAATGTCACATCTTATTCTAAATAAAAGATCATGATCAGCCAAATATCCTTTTCCAAAGAAAATACCATGTCTCAGAAAAAACTACTTTATTACATTTAAAGTCTAACTGAAAACCCTCTCTAACTAATAAAGAACCAGACAAAACATTCTTCTTAATCTCAGGAACGTGCAGCACCCTGCGCAAAGTCCAAACTCGTCCAGTTGAGAATCTCAGCTCGACTTGTCCGAACCCAAGCACCTTGGCTGCAGATCTGTTCCCCATCATTACTATACTACCGGCTGAAGCCTGATAAGACATAAAGAATGTTCTGTCAGTACAAATGTGAACATTTGCACCTGTATCAACAAGCCACTCATTAGGCTCGTTTACAAAGTAGAGTTCAGGGTTCACTGAGACATACCCCTCACCGGACCCGCCTCCCTCAGTCAGCACAAGAGCCTGAGGAATGACATCCGTAGACTTCTGTTGGGTCTTCAGAGAAGGGCAATCCTTCTTCCAATGTCCAACCTGTCCACACTGCCAGCAAGGTTTGTTATTTGGTTTTTTCTGGATTTTTCCCTTGGCTTTCAGTTTCTTATTTTTCCCTTTAGCAATGTTTCCTTTTGAGGTTATCACATTAACCTTAGGGTTCACATCTACAGGCATCACAGGTTTTTGTTTCCTATGCTCCTCTTCAATGGCTATCGAGACCATCAGATCATCCAGAGAAATTTTCCCCTTCCTGTGCTTTAAGGACATCCCAAAATCTTCCCAGGACTTGGGAAATTTCTCAATGATCGACATAACTTGAAACTTTTCAGGAAGTTTCATTTCTGCCTCGGCTAACCCATGGAGTAATAACAAAAACTCATGAGCCTGTTCCGAAACCGATTTGCCCTCAATCATCTGAAATTTCAGGAACTTGGATACTAAATATTTTTCAATACCCAGTTCCTCCGTGTTATATTTCTTATCCAGTTCCTCCCACAGATCCTTCGCGGTTTTGGTAGATGCATGACATCGAACAGAACGTTCGATAGTGCAGTGAGAATGCACCCATGACACAGACGGTCATGATCTTTCCACGCATCCGCCATCTTAACCGTCTCAGGATCCGGATTTTGTTCAGATAACTTAGGGCACTCGGTTTCCAGAACCGAAATCAGGCCAATCGTGGTCAGCCAGATTTTCATGCGTTGTTGCCAACGCTTGAAATTCTGACCCCCGAATTTCTCTGGCATACCAGTGAAATCGACACGAGACCGAAACCTCAAATCCGACATTTTTCTTATCACGTTATAACGTTGTCTCTCTAAGATTGTTGAGAAAAACGTCCAGTGCATACATACAAAAAACCACATAACCACAGATTTACAGAACAGATTATTATATGTATGAATCCAGGTTAACAGTGATAAGAGAAATATCCGTTTAATTAACAAATGCATATTCGCGCAAGGGAGAAATCCGGAAACCAAAAACATGACAAACAATGCGACAAAGAAAAGTAGAGTTAGAGATCACAACCGAAGCGTCCTGTTGTAGGACTCCCCTTAGAGAGACAGCGCCCCCCACTTACCGGCGCACAGGGCCTTGACGTGCCGCTCCCAGGGTCCGACGGTCCACGCTCGTTGACGGTGCGCACCGCGCTTGAGCGTCCTCGAAAGCCACCTCCGTAGACGAAACCCGAGATCGAGAGAGAGGAAAAAGGAGCGTCCTCGCGAGAGAGAAGGGCGCTGAGAATGAATGGGGTGAATGTTCATAACCCACACCCACGCCCTTTAAGAGATACTTAAAGGCGTCTGGGCGGTTACGTTTTCATGAGGAGATAATGGGGCGTAACGCTTGGAAATCAAAACTCGCGGTTACAAAAACCGACTTGGTCTTTGCCACGCCACGCCCGAGCCCGAGCCCGGCACGGCGCGCGCGCGCGCGCGTGTGTGTGTGTGTGTTGTGGTCTAAAATCCTCTCTAGTCTGTTTCCAGACTAGTCTCAGGACTTCCCACATATAAACCAAGTCTCAGTTTTCTCTCTCCACGATGTGGGACTAAACAGCATCCCACAGGGTTGAAACATTGAATTCCAGGAATTGAGATACATCAATACAACTTGATATTGACCATCAAATTGCATCAAACTATCCCAATACCGTTAATTCCAACATATTTTTCTTATCCAACAATGCATCTCATGATGCAGAAATCAGAATTTTTGGACATTTTCTGAAAAGATTTTTCTGATGCTGGAAGAAAGGAATACCAACAGATCCCACATGCTAGAACTCCATGTAATTGCAGTTCGTGAGACTCAAACCCGGGTCTATCTTGCCAAAGTCAAGTGTTAAGATTGGTTGAGATTTGGAAATACGGGGTGCCGAATCGTATCAAGATTTTCATGTGGTTCCTGCGTCTAGTTCAGCTCCTCGCGCAGGTTCGTCCTGGTCATTTGCCGGGTATTGACATCGGGGAGTGCCCGAGATGCGGAGGGGAAAGGGAGGATGTGGGTCACCTTTTCTTCTCGTGCCCACCGTCCGTTCAGGTGTGGACAATGGCCGCCATCCCTTTGGCTTCAGGGGCGGGATGGAGTGGATTTCTGGAGGAGATTTGGGTTGGTGTGTGGGTATGGGCACGAAGATAGTGCGCCGGTATTTGCAATTCTGTGGGCAATCTGGTGTGCACGGAATGGTGTCACTTTTTGGGGGCGGGAATGTAATGTGGGTGGTATACTGGAGCATAGCAAGGTGTTAGTTACACTTTGGTCGATGTAATTGAAATCATTATATATATATATATATATATATATATACTTTTTGAGATGGGTCCTATTTTAGTTAGGATGACTTTTCAGCTCCTCTGTATGTTGAAAACAAGTGGCTATCGTGTCGTGTGTTGAAGTACTGGAGGGAGTATTTCCAGTGATAGAACCCCAAACACCTTTGGAAGAAAGAGCTGTGAATACTCCAGAGTTGAATTATTTTTTGGCTGAGCAAGCATAGAGAGCCATCCAGCTTTCTCAATTTTTTTGCATGTTGAGCAGTTTTTTTTTGCAAGCAAAATAAAAATTGCGAAGAAAACAATATAATCGTACCTCAAATATGTTAATGCAGAATCCCACTCTCATCACAAGGTATAACAGCTACAATCGCAAGTTCGCTTGAAATTTCCTGCTTCTCCTGTCTATGTTTGTGTTATACTTGATGACTTTATCACCCTCCTCGAACTGTTGTAGATTCTACACTGGCTTCAGGTCGCTGCATCAAAACAAATCATAAGCCATGTTGTTGCTGCAATCACAAACAACTTGAGATGGCACATCAGGCGCACATGAACCCAGTCTCCAACAGATACCAGTTGGGGAAACCAAATCTGTTGTAAGCACCATGAATCTTCTTCCCACGGAAATTTCAGTATCCTATGTGCTTGTGCCAGCTTCATCATAACTTGTGTGCTTGCTTTAGCCATATCGAATCATAGATTTCCAGACCAACTATGAAATTTCAGATCCCAATGCTGTCTTTGAAGGTGAACTGACCGCCTTCATACTCAGCCTCCTATCTTCTTTTGTAATCGAGGATGAAGATGAATGAAGGCAGTTTGCATTTTTTGCTAACTGGACTTGGAGGGATTTGGTCTACCTTTTTTAGATGGTGTGTAATACAGGATATACAGCTCCTCATGGTACATGTGCCATTTTTGGATCCTTATGATAGTGGCCTCCTTGTATAAATCTCCGGATAACCTAATGTCATTTCTCTGTATCATTATAATGTATGAAATTATAATGAAAATTAAGAATTATAATGTATGAAATTATAATGAAAATTAAGAAAGGTTGATCTTTGTAGTGTGGAATATGTATCTTAGGAGAAGGATGGGACTTGCATATGTGCACACACACAACCTTTCTGACAAATGATATGGACAGATGATAAGGTAAATTAGATCAAAATTTGTACAAACCAATATGAGTAACTGCCACCAAGTATGCAACACTTCATGGTGCTCATACGACACCAAATTCTCTAATGCAAGAACCTTTTTGACAAATGGAACTGATTGAATCTAAGCATATAAATTGAGCTTGCAAGTACCATGATCTTAACTGAAATGCACATTTTGTGTCATGAAGTCAATATCATCATCACTGTTGATCCTCTCCTTCTCCGTTAACTCCATCAACACAAAATAGATTTTTTCTGCTTGAACATGAGATCTATCTTCGGCATTGAAAGCATGGATTCTGTTATGAACTTCAATCCAACTCCAACCAGGAATCTTACTCAATCTTTTCTCTCTCATGTTTTTACGAATCATCGCTCTCCCTTCCCATAATTTATGACTAGAGTGTAAGCTGGATAAGAGGCCATATGTATAGTGTTCATGGGGTTCTAGCACTAGCATCTGACGTTTCGGATCCCTCAAACATGGGCACATTGGCTCGCTGATAGGAAGTGAAAACTGACTGATGTTGTGTACATCAGAATGCTCGGGTGCAATATTGTCAGTAAAAGGTACATGGCCCTGCTCCCTGTCATAATCTCCATCCTCTGCTCCATGTGCTGGAATCTCCTCATGTGGATCATCGAAGTGAGGTTGTTGTAGCTCGACCGACTGAGGTTGGTCCTGTCGTGTTCCACCCAGAGATGGATGGTAAGTGAAATTTGGCAGCTCCTCGAACCTCATCTTTATGTCCATATGTCTATCCGCAATCTCCGTCTGCTGGTGCTAGGATTTGGTCCTGCTGACCTCACATGGCAGTCTGTTGCTGCTGGAGGTTGGTGAGTGTGGTCATGATACGCTCTAATCGATCAGCTATCTCCTGATCAGCTCTGACATCATGGTTCTGCATGAGAACCAATATTATTAACCATAATAGTTGACATTTGCTAATTTTTCCATCAGTACTTTTCTCTTATTGAGATATTATATGAAAATTAATTATAAATTAGTGACATCTGTGGTCATTGTATCTGAGTGTCACATTTCCCTCCCGGACTCGCGACAAGTCGGAGAACTGTCTCTATCCGAGAACTTAATGCAATCAGAATTTATACTGTGAATCTGTGTAGTAGGGTACCACGGCTCTGATACCAAACTGTGACGCCCTCAGATACAGGTTACCCATTTACACATGATTTGCAGCATTGTATTCGCAATGGATCGCATTATGTTAACAAAATTGAGGGGATTTTTTTTGTATCGAACTGACATTCACATTTAATGTAAATAACCACAGATCTAACAACAAGTGTCGCCAATTCACATTTCATTAATTTTCACATATATATATATGTTACATATACAAAGGAGACTGCATCACATACATGTATCCCAAAATATAGATGAGAAATAAAACATTTACATTATCTTGTAAAAAAACAACAACAAATATACCGTCGAATATAACAACGGATGTTCGGGATCATCAGCCAGCTACTGCGATGCAGACGCTTTGCCTGCCACACATGAAAGGAAACAAAAGAATGTCAACAATTGTCGCATACAATCGAGCATATTAAAATTTACAGATAATTATTGATTTTAAAAGAAAGCAATTAGATAGACATTGATATTTAATAATAATAATCTAATTGTGTGGAAAATGGTTTTCAAGTTGCTTTGTATGTAGAGCCCATGTTCACCCATCACCCTATAACCTTCCATATATAACATTTCCTAAATTAATTAATTATCTATATGTAGATTATTTCCTTTTTGTTTCTTAGAGATCATGTAGATGGATTTTGGTATTAAAGATGATGAATCTCTGATTTGATCTTCTCTTCTGTCTAATTTCACAAGTCTAGTGGATAGTCTGTGGCCTTGGTTTGGGTGTGACCTTACACTATGACTCTAAGGCGTGAAGGACACCTTAGAGTTGGGGTGCCTCCGTAGGCATGCGATGGAGTATAATGCATCCACACTAAGTTCTCAACACATCCACTAGCTTTTCCAATCACTCGTAGTAGTAGTTCTAAGATCCTATTGATTGTCGATGATTGATGATAGACAATGATTAATTATTTTGTACGAAGTTCAACTGTAGCCAACTCAACTATAAGCAACTCGACTGTAATGCATCACCAAGCCTATTGGCGAAACAGTAATCAAAACTCAAGCGGTGAAGAAGTCTCCTAAGAGACTCTTCCATCTCACTCTATAAGTAGAAGTACATCCAGTATAGGGCTAGGCCTAATCCCAAACTACGCCCCTGAGACGGGCGGGAGAAACTCTCCAGATGAATCACTCCAAAAATCGGCCCGACCGGTACGGGAAAACGAGCTCATGAGAAAAACTAAAACCAAGGCCCCCCAGCCTAGGTACCCTAAAACAAAGTGTCAACGGAACTGGTCAAAAACCTGGATCCCAATGAAGCGTAATAACACTGTGAGCTCATGTAAAACCGTAAAAAGGACTGAGATCCTAGACATGCGCACTAGGCGGCCGCTGCCCTAACTGGACTTCCTATCTCCTACCCAGCTGAGGGTCACCGCGCCTTCGCATGGTCAGGTGCAAGGGTCACCACGACCAGTACAAATATCAATCATCACTGATTCACAATTTAGATTCCAACCCGCGTTATGCAAATTAGTCTTAATCAGACCATATACCCAAATCAGGCAACATGGATTTAATGTCACCAAGCATATATTGATGAATGCTCTAAAAAATAAAATGGCTTGTTTTTGCAAAGAATGAATCTCTGTTTGGGAAGTAATTATGAGAGATGGATATGGAAATTTCAAGCAAGTTAACATATATGCACCTGTACATTGGAAGCCTTTATAAAATACCTAATGGGAATGATAATATTATCTTTGATATGATTGATGGATTATATAGAGAGAGGCCCCTTTTTGAACAAGAAGTGGAAGTGATCCAAAATGATCTGGAATTGAAAGATCTATTTCAAAAAGAAGTCACCGATTATCAGAAATTGAATGATTGTGAACTTCCATCTAAAGTTTGTGAGAACATCATGGCTAAAAGTATAAGATGAATGAAAACCAACCCAACTAAACTGGAACACAGAATAATGAAAGCTCCACGGTTAGCTTTTAGCAAAGTTGGAAAATTATTTAATTTGCATGTTGTTCACAGTATGGAAAACAGAAAGAATTTGCAGTGTAAAATATAAGCACAACATAGACATCTCATAAAGCACGAGCCCCTCCAATTTCACTATAATTCCCTTTGGAATTAACAGAAAGATCCAATGTCCAAATCTGTTAGAATTCATTTGGCTATCCCAAACACAAATAGTCTGATCTAAAGAGGCCGAAACAACGAGGTCCTCCTTTGGATGAAATGATGCACACATAACATAATGATTGTGCCCAGTCAGCACAGAAATGCAAGTTTGTGACTGCCATTTCCAAATTCGAATAATCTGACCATCACTTGCACCGACAATCCAAAGATACTCATAATGAATTTAACAGTGCGAATACAATCCAGATGACAAAAAGGGTAAACAGGCAATGATGTGTTTTATAGTTCCAGACTTTAAAACTTTTATAGCCATTCCCTATAAGTACAATATAAGCATGTCAGTTTCAATATCTATGTCTCGTTATATTGCCAGGAGAAATAAGCAGTGAAAAATGATGGTAATGATTCCAGAAAATACATACATGTATGCAGATATATGGATAAATGTAGATGGTATGAATGCATTGAGAAGATCATCAAGAAATTCTCATAAGAAATGGAAAATTACTAAAAGTAATGTTAGAAAATAGGAAGCGGAATCATAAAATAAAGAAATATAATAATGAAGAACAAGATTTAACGTGGAACCCTACTCCGTAAGGAGCGGGATGAAACCACGGGAGAAGCCCTCAAAGGGGCATATGTAGCATTGCTTTTTCTCATCTGATACAGGAGGTATGGGGCTCCTTATATAGCCTCCATAGAGCCTCCAAGTCCCATCTTTGGTAGATATGGGACTAAACACTGGGATGGGGTAAATGGATCCTGGAGGTATCCATTTACCCATCTGCAACTCAATAGGCGCATAACCAAATACTCCAATACTCCCCCTCAAGCTGGAGCATGCAATACTCAACTTGGACAAACAAACAGAAAGAAACTCAACTCACGCTACAGGGCACTACGGACAATATCAACTCAACATGCACAACTGTCGGCTGCTGTCGAGGACGTTGCTTCTCTTATCGTGCAGGTGAGAAGGACGAACGGGTTGGAGTCTGAGTTAACTGAATCTCCTCGTCAGAGAGCATGTTCTCTGAAATGCGCCTGTCAGAGTCACTGCAACTGAAAATAAGTCTCCTCGTCGGAGTACTCTGGCCCGCGACAATAATGTGGACAACTGCTCCATCTCTGAAAAGGGCCAAACTGAAAAGGGTCGTGGAAGTACAATCTTCGTCGGAGTCCACGGTCGCTGGAGAATGGAGTCTGGAAAGTCTCCTCGTCAGAGAACTGGGGCTCTCCCATCTGGCTCAGAGAATGGTACTCTACTCTGGAATGCCTATGATACCACATGAAAACCCTTGCAAGCATGGCATAGGGAATGGTCCTCTATTCTGGAGTCCTTATGGCTCACATGAAAATTCTGGCCGATAAAATAAGAAGAATGATGGGGACCACTACAAAAGATGACATACATGTGCACATCTGAAAGAAGACCGCATACATGCGCGTGTCTGAACTGAAGAAGACTCAGAAAACATCTGATCGTCAAGTCTGAAATCTGTTGTAGAGTCTGCAAAATTTGAACTTGCCTGGAATCTGGAGATCTGACATCTGGAATATCTGAATAGTCCTGTGACTCTACACAATACTCCCCCTTTCTCCCATACTAGTCGAAATGACATAGACTATGTTGGGAGAAGACAAAAAAATGCATAGATATGAGGAGAAAAACAGGAAACCAAATAAGCCATTTTTTGGCTTTTCAAAATCTTTAATTTTTTTCCCGACTATTTTCGATTTTTTTAATACACGTCACGTCACACATTTTCCTTTTCTTTTTTTTAAAAAATAAGCTGTTACATTTTTCTGGCTTTGTATCAAATTTTTTTTTTAATTCTTGCATATGACTTTTTCTTGTACGCGCCTCTTTTTTTGCAAAACTATACTTCCTTTTTTTATAACCAGCCCCCCCTCTTTTTTTCTTTAAGACAGAACAACCACTGGGGTTCTCCAACAAATATTTTTTTTTTAACCGGGCCCGCTCCCTTCAGGGTTCCCAATGGAACCCTCTTCCCAAACGGTCTCCGCCCCCTACGGGGTTTATAGGGAACCCCCTTTGAACACAGATCGCCCCCCGCTGAGGAATCCCCTGCTGCCGTCACAATGGAGTAGGGCTCGATGGAGCGCTGGGGCCGCGCATGAGGTGATCTGGAGTTGCGCAGCCTGGGTGTGATGGAGAGAGCTCATTGCGATGATGTGCGACTCGGCCTGGATATGCGGCTTTTGAAGGAGTTGCTAGAGGAGGCTCAGAGTTTCACCGATGCTGGAGGAGGGCACATCGCCGCCAGGATCTGGAAGAAAGTGCAGCCAGCCGCGAGAGGGCAGCGGTGCCTCCTGGAAGGAGGGATGCAGTCAAGAGATGGGAAGAGGGATGCTGCCTCGCGCATTGAGGGTCGTTCCTTGAGCATGCGCGAGCCAAGGGTTTTGAACTGGAAGCCGCATATCTCCATATGCATCGCCAGAACTGTTGGAGTTCTGATGCATATCGGGGTTGCACATGCTTGGATGAGAGAACTGAAGAATAGAAGGCTCTCGGTCTGGAAATCCGGATTGCACAGCCAAAATGAACGCTGAAAAATTTCCAGGGTTTTATCTAAACCCTATAACAGGAACTTGAACCATGAACATGATATTCTCCAACTAATAAATCTTCAGGAACATAGAACCTCAAAATTGAATTTCGAAAAATAAAAAGAACATGAAATCCTCGAGAATCGACCCGCTCTGATACCATGTTAGAAAATAGGAAGCGGAAGCAAAATCATAGAATAAAGAAATATAACAATGAAGAACAATATTTAACGTGGAACCCTACTCCATAATGAGCGGGATGAAACCACGGGAGAAGCCCTCAAAGGGGCATATGTAGCATTACATTTTCTCATCTGGTACAGGAGGTCTGGGCTCCTTATATAACCTCCACAGAGCCTCCAAGTCTCACCACTGGTAGATATGGAACTAAACACTGGGATGGGGTAAATAGATCTTAGAGGTATCCATTTACCCATATACAACTCAATAGGCGCATAACCAAATACTCCAACAAGTAACAAAACTAACTGCATTATCCAAAGTTAACCGACATCATAGTTATCACCAGAACATAATGACCATCACATAATATAACATAAAGGGATTTTTACCCGGCAGACCCTGTAATCTTTAGCAATTACCGCTACGACCTTCGAAATATCGATATTCCTCTCAGGACCCCGTAAACTTGTCAACCTTTACTCTACAAACCCTGTGGTTAACCTCCACCCATTTGACCGTTAAAACTAACCGGATTCTGTTATCTTTCTTTACGTTATACCCGCTTTATTAATCAAATCTACTAAAGATGCCACTGAGGAGGCCGTACATCCCCCCAAGCCTCCCAGCCTGCTGCTGAGGAGCCCCGTCCCCGGCATCGTCGGCCTGGAGCCCAGCTGCCCCTCGTCGTTGAAGCCCCTCTCCCGACCCAGCCGCCGCCTCTCGTCGAGGCCCTCCGCCCCGCCTTGAGCCCCCTGGGTCGAAGCAGCTCCTCTCCCCCCTCCCCCCAGGTCCCGCTCGAAGCACACCCCCCCTGCCCCTGCTTCCCCGGGCTCACTACTTCCCCTGCCCGAGTCCCTCGTCGCCGCCAATCGAAGCCCCGAGCCCCTTCCCAGTCCCGCCGCCTTCCCTGCACACCCCTCCCCCCGACCTGCCCCGCGCCTCCCGAGGTCAATCCCCCTTCGGCACCTCCCTCCCCTGGTCGCCCCCCACCCTGCCCACCGCCGCTTGAAGTCTTCCCCAGCCCCGCCGCCTTCCCTGGCCCGCCCCTCCCCCTGACCCGCCCCGCGCCTCCCCAGGTCGACCCCCTCCATCCCCTTCTCACCCCGCACCTTCGACGCCTCCCTCCCCTGGTTTCCCCCCCTCGGCCCGGCCGTCCTCTTCTCACCCCTTCGCGCCCCCTGCTCACCACCGCTTGAATCCTCCCTAGCCCCGCCGCCTTCCCTGGCCCACCCCTACCCCGACCAGCCCCCCGCCTCCCCAAACGATCCCCCGACCAGCCCCGTTGATATGGACCTCCCCCTCCCTCCGCTGATGGAGCCGCCGCATCCCCAGTCGATGGAGTCCCTCCCCCCGATAGACCCCCCTCCCCCACGTCGTTCCGGTCGATGGAGCCCCGCTGGAGCCGCCCCTCCGCCCCCGGTCGCTGGAGCCCTCCCGCCTTCCAAGCTCCTGAACCTTCAGGATTTTTTTCTATTCATTTTTTATTATTTTGGCTAATCTTAACCGTTCAATGGAAGATTGGTTAGGTTAACTCAAGACTAATCCACGTAACTGACTCAAATATAGTTAAAATTGACGGCAGGGTTTGTTGAGTAAGACGGAGCAACTTTACGAGGTCTTGAGAGGAATATCGATATTTCGAAGGTCGTAGTGGTAATTGCAAAAGATTACAGGGTCTGCCGGGTAAAAATCCCTAACATAAAGTAACCCCAATAAAAAGAAGATGGATCAGCAGGAAAACATGTGATTAACCATTTATGGAAGAATCACAAATATTATTATTATTAGTCAAGCTTTTAGCAACAAATTTAAGTTCAAGAAAAAGGAACATTAAAAATTATAAAATTATCATATGTAAACTTAAAATGCCTCTGAATAAGAAAAACCAAACATTTTCTCCCATATAAAGTGGCGTCTTACTAATTACATATGAATTATAGGATCACCAAATGCAAAGGAGCATGTGTCCCACCACCAAATAGATCTAAAATTCTATGAAATCAAGATTCGAATCTTAGACTTAAACTTGGAAATCAATGTGTGTAAGGTTACACAAATGGTAGCAAAGGAGGGTGTGATTGTACCTTTTGATCTCCAATTTAATGGAGAATGAGGCTTGGATCATGCATGCAACATCAGAAATTTGTAGCAGCAATTGGCTACCCCTTGGATTTGGATCAACAAGGAGAGCTCCAACAATTGAAAGGGTTGCAATAGCTGTAGGCAAATTCGAGCAGTGAGCAACTGCTTTGGAGCAGCAGCAACAGCCACTGAAGAGCTGTTGGAACAACTCTAGGGGCATGTTTGGTTGCTGAGTTGGACTGGGTTGGGTTGGGGTGGGGTGCCCCTGTGAATAGTAAACTGTACCCCTGTGAATAGTAAATTGTGAGGAGGATAGAGAGGGTTGGAAGGAGGGGTACATCGGTGTACCCCAACCCAATCCAGTCCAACCCAGCAACCAAAACAGGGGTTGTAGTGCAAGGACTTCTATTTGCCAAATGGCAAAGTTGAAGCCAAAATGAAGAGGCTGGAGCTTCCTTCTGTTAAGATTTTGGGTGAAGAAAAGAGACAATAAGACGGAAAATATAAAGGAGTTGGTCCTTATATAACCAAGGAGGGGGTCCTTGAAGTTGACAAGTGGGGAGTAAAATTATGGCCAAGTGTTGGGAAGAGAAAGAGCCAAGTGGGCTGCTGTGACTTTTTTTACCAAAATCTCTCTCTTATCTAGAATCTCAAAGTCATTCGTACTTGTGCCTCGAATCTCCGATTTCAATGAATAATAGCTCGTTTTGACAGTCTCAAAACGACGATCAAAATGAGTATGATAGTCATATACTTTGAATCGAGTGTGATTCCTGAAATTCTCAAGATACGGTCTTGGTTTGTAATTAAATTTTGTGATTTTAAAATATCAAATAATGATCTCCGATCGACGAACAGTCGATTTTATTGGCCTTATTTTGTCGAATCGGATTTTTGGCTGGGCTTGATTCGTTTTGTGGTTTCCAATTTTGTGTCGCGGGTTTCTGATGACACGCTTTACGATGCGATTGACTTTTGGTCGATCACGACCGAAGGAATTTCGATTTGTGGTCAATGGATCGCTCTAGGTTTATTCAATATTAATTGAATATAAATTGAACAAACAGACCCTTAATTGGGACGGATTCGAATCCGGATGTCACACTTATAAATCAAAGTTTGATTTTTTCCCTTTTTCAGCATGTTCGTGAATAGTGAACATGTAATATATATTTCATTTTTTCTGTCCATTTATTCTGTGATGGAGCCGTTCGTTTATTTACCCCAAGGTATTGATTAAATTGTTTTTTCACTGAGGAATCATTTAATTGATCAAGGGTTGGTTGTTGTTAAGTCAATTCACTCGTTTTTGGCTTTTGAGAGGATTCATCTTGATATCAGGTGCTAATTTTCCTACATCTGAGAATAGTTTGTGTTTTCCTTTTGGTATCCTGTATCGGCAGGACCCCTCCCAAAGACCATTTGGTTATTATTTTTGTTTGGGTATCGCAGGAATTCATTGCCCCATCGCGACAAAACACGACATCGGCGTAATCATGCATTGAGTGACTATCTATGATAATACTTCATATTTTGCTTATTCCTACCTTTAGATTAGAATATAAGGGTAATCGGATTGCAACGTATTTGATGTCGTGCATCCTTCTTGATCGCTGACTTTTTCTTTAATGATCCATGTTTTTTTAGTTGTGGCACCTTTGTTTACTTCTTTTGTGCCTAGTTGAAATATGCTCGGCATTAGAAGATATATTTTTGTTAAACTAAAGTTTGAAACATTGCTATGCCATATGGCGAATTTCTTTGATGTGCAATCTATGCAGTTCTTTGGTTGAACTTTTTCTCATTCTTTGCATTTTTTTGCAATTCTGGTTAAAATTTTCTTTTTCATTGAAGATGGATTCTTCAGGAAAACCAATACATTCAGTGCAATATGTCTGGAAAAACGTTTTACTTTGTGTGTCGCATAAACAAAGAATTCTACTTTTTATTTATAGAATTTAGAAAATCTTCCCCATTAGAACCAACCATGGATTTGAATCCTCTCCATTTTAAGCTCCCTACATATGTGGATGTGAAAAACATGATCTCATTCCGCGGAAATTGTCGAAATCATTTTGGGTGCTATCAGTTTCTCGGGTTGAGATTTTGGGAGGACTACATCATCCATCATAATAAAGCTCATTAAGTTAATCATCTTAAAAGAACATATTCCCGGTCTCGTCTTCTGTTAGAGGAAAATGATTAAAACTGGTAGCAAATATAAAGGAAAACTGGCGGTTTTTTGGTAGAGCACATTGCAAATGCTTAATGCCTCCATTTTCTAGAACTACTTAATTTGGTGGATATTTACTGAGCAGCTCATGATGAATACACGCTATCAGTTGCTGTCTCAGTTTTTCCTCTAGGAGTCTGAATCATGAATCATGACAAACGAATAATGTAGACAAAGGATATTGGACTTTAATTAAATATTAAAGAGCGTAGATGTCGAATGGGAATTAGCCGAGCAAAGATGGGTAAAAAAATAAGCCATTCATAAGCTAGGATCCAGTGGAAAAATCTAATCTTAAATGGGATAAGGAAAAATTCCCATCAAATTTGACAAACCTCCGCCTTATTTATTTGTATGCCCATACATACAAAAGCTAACAGATCCCAATAGAAATTTCAGCTCAACAAATGGATAAACCACTGGAAATGCAATGAAATCTTCGTTGCATCACAGTATAAGTTAAGAACCAAACTTGTTTAGTTGAAATGATGGCTCAAATAGCAGAGCGGCAATTGAGATAAGATTCCTTGGCTGAAAACATTAAGAAAGAAAAAAAGAACAGATCATAGCATGCAGTAACAAACCTTCTTATCTCACAGAACCTGAAACGAGTTAAAAGAATAACTGATGAGCATACAATCTAAGTAGAAAATGCACCTGATTATCTAAACAGAGAGAACATTACAAATATTCAGACACCAACCATGGAAAGCAAAGATGAGGCAAAATAATTCAGAATTTCCTATACATTTATGCAATTGTTTTTCTGTTTTTGTACTATACACACAATTCCGACACATCTTCTAGGCATTTTGTGATTTGGTGGTGTCGACAACAAAGAAATAGATCAAAGCCAGGTGTTTCAAGCCTTTTCACCATATAAACATAATAAAAGGAAAGTCCATGTTCATTCCATTTATAGACTATCATGTGATTTTCCGTATTCCTCTCCATATTTCCATATTGTGGATATTGACACAATTCCATGGGTTTTCAGGTTTATACCAAACAGTTTATATGACAATAACATCAACAAAGTGAATATAAGCGAAACAGAACGAGAATGTCAAAGCTAGTTCAGAAAGTAGACAGCTGAATTCATTCTGGCTTATATAATAGAATTTTTCAACATATCACAGCAAATGATAGCAAAGAGTGAACCTGGCAAGAATAATTGTCTGCTTTTTGTTGAGGGAAAAACCAAGATAAATTTCATCAAACCCTAGAGCTCTCTTATATAGGAGAAAAGCTCTATGGGTAATTTACAGAAACGAGATACTAAAACTAACATAATTATTCTAACACTCCCCCTCAAGCTGGAGCATATATATCTAACATGCTCAGCTTGGAACAACAGAGATGAAATGGACCCCTAGCAAGAGCCTTGGTGAACATGTCTGCAATTTGCTCTCCTGATGATGCATAAGATGTCAAAATAAGCCCTTTTTGAATCAAGTCCCGTGTATAATGACAATCCACTTCAATGTGCTTTGTCCTTTCATGGAAGGTTGGATTATTGGCTATAAACAAGGCTGCCTGATTATCACATTTAAGATGCATAGGGAGAGAAACATCAATAGTTAAATCAGTCAACACAGATTTAACCCACATCATCTCAGCACTACCTTGGGCCATTGCCCTATATTCTGACTCTGCACTGGACCGAGCCACGACAGTTTGCTTCTTACTCTTCCAAGCTACTGGTGAGCTGCCAACAAATACAATAAAGCCTGAAGTTGACTTTCTATCATTAGGGCACCCAGCATAGTCTGCATCAGCACAACCTGTGACGGATATAGAGGTATCTCTTCTAAACAGAAGACCAGCACCTGGAGATGACTTCAGATATCTCAAGATCATAAAAACATCATTCATGTGAGCCTGCCTGGGTTGCTACATGAATTGACTTACCCTACTAACCGCAAAGGATATATCCGGTCGGGTAATAGTAACATATAATAGCTTCCCCACTAGCTCTCTATATCGTCTCTTGTCTACCTCCTCAAAGTCATCATCATAGAGTTTGACATTAGGATTCATAGGAGTAGCAGCTGGTCTACACCCTGCCATACATGTCTCAGATAAAAGATCAGTAACATATTTCCTTTGTGTCATTACCATGCCTTGCTCATTTCGCGCAAACTCCAACCCCAAAAAGTAACGAAGTGTACCCAGATCCTTCGTAACAAACTGCTCGCTAAGAAAATCCTTGGCTGCTTGAATGCCCTGCTCATTACTACCAGTGATAACAATATCATCAACATATACTAAGATGATCACAGTACCACGCTGGTCTCTCTTTACAAAGAGAGTATGATCTGCTGTAGATCTAACAAAGCCCTTCTGTTCAATCAACTCCGAGAGCTTCTGAAACCAAACCCGTGGACTCTGCTTCAGGCCATATATGGCCTTATGAAGACGGCATACCATACTTGTCTCCCCCTCAGCAGCAAACCCTGGTGGCTGCTGCATATAAACTTCTTCCTGCAAGTCACCATACAAGAAAGCGTTCTTGACATCCAACTGAAATAGTGGCCAGTCACGGACAACAGCAACTGCAATGAGAATCCGTAAGGTAGAATGACGTGCTACTGGAGAAAACGTCTCCTGATAGTCCACCCCATAGTTTGGATGAACCCACGAGCAACCAACCTGGCTTTGTATCTATCAACCGTACCATCAGCCCGATGCTTAACTGTAAAGACCCATTTGCTGCCCACTATTGACGCACCTTGTGGAGGATGCACAATACTCCACGTACCACGCGACTGCAACGCCGCCATCTCCTCCTCCATAGCTAAACGCCACGAACTGCTCTATAGTGCCTCCCGGTATGACCGTGGGATCTCTACAGCCGATAATCCCACAACAAACTGGCGAAAGTCTGTGGATAGACGCTCCAACGAAACCTGGGATCCAAACTCTATCCCATACTTGGGATTCATCGTCCTCGCACGCTTCAGCCTTCGATGTGCAATAGGAATATCTAGGTCATCAACTGGAGGAGTGGGAGTATCATCAGAACCCTGTATCTCCAGCTGTACATGCAAATCACCCATGCCATCAGAAGAACTCAAATGATCAGTACATACCTCGGGCATGCTGGATGATGGAGGAGGCACATGAGGAGAGGGCCGACGCTGATAGACCTGAGGATAAAATGTAGTAGTTGGTGGTGGTGGTGGCGGTGATGGTGGTGGTGTTGGTGGTGGTGGTGGTGGTGGAGGAGGAGGAGGAGGAGGTACATAGATATCGTCCCCTTCTTCTGAGTGAGTAAGCATGTCACTTGTAGGAGAAAAATACATAATGGACTCAAAGAAGGTGACATCTGCACTAACATAGTACCGTCGTCTAACAGGATCAAAACACCGATAGCCTTTTTGGGTTTTGGAATAACCCACAAACACGCATTTGACAGCTCTAGGAGAGAGCTTGTCAAGACCAGGAGAGAAGCAATGAACAAATGCAACTGATCCAAAAACACGAGGCGTAAGGGAGAAAAGATCCTTCTCGGGAAACGCAATCGAGAAGGGGACCTTTTCCCCTAACGCAGAAGAAGGCATACGATTCACTAAGTAACAAGCAGTTAGAACCGCATCTCCCCAATAAGAATGAGGAGCACGGCTCTGAATCAAGAGGGTCCTGGTGATATCTAATAAATGAAGGTGTTTCCTCTCCGCCACTCCATTCTGTTGGGAGGTGTAAGGACACGACGTCTGATGCACAATACCCCGAGCTTGAAGAAATCGAGAAAGCTGAGAAGTACAAAATTCTAGAGCATTGTCTGAGCGTATGTACTTAATTCTGGCAGAGAAAATGTTTTTAACTTCATTAATAAATGACTGAATAACAAGACCAGCATCAGACTTATTCTTGAGAAGAAAAATCCAACATAAGCTAGAAAACTCATCAACAGCAACAAGATAAAATCTGTGCCCCTGATGATCAGAGACACGACTAGGACCCTAAATGTCAAAGTGGAACAACTCAAACAGACTATAACAACTCGGACTTTGGCGACTCTGGAAGGAAGACCGGTGGTGCTTCCCAAGCTGACAGGCCTCGCACTGGAAAGTAGAGCGAGGAGAAATCTGAGGGAGAACATGAATCAGCTTTTGCAGAGGAAGATGACCAAATCTCAGACGCCACATATACGGAGAAACAGACCCAGTGCGTAGAGAGGATGAGACACCAGCATATGAAGACTGCACTAGTCTGTAAAGGCCCCCTTGCTCACGGCCAGTTCCAATCACGTTGCCCGTAAGTATATCCTGAAACACAAGAGCAGATGGAACAAATATAGCCCGGCAATGTAAATCTTTGGTGATTTGACTAATTGATAGCAAATTCATCGAAAATTTAGGTGCATAGAGAACATTAGAAAGTCTCAAGGTAGGAGTCAACTGCACCTCCCCCTGACCAGTAATAGGGGAATAAGTACCATCAGCTATCACCACCGATCGTTCAGATCGAACAGGATGAAAAACACTAAACTGACCTCTGTCACCACAGAGATGGTGTGATGCACCTGAATCCATGATCCATTCTGATAGATCCGCCTTGTAACACGTAGTAAAGGCAAATGCCGTACCTGTCGTGGATGCTGAAGCAGAAGCAGCCACCTCCGAAGATCCTGAAGGAGAACTGGTAGACCCAGATGTGCCAGGCATAATCTCTCTCAGTTTTACAACAAACTCATCAAACCTCTGATCAGGTAAGCTCCCAGTCTGCTCTGCAACTCTGGCTGACGCTGGAAACCCATGCTTGGAGTAGCAGGTCTCCTCAGAATGACCTGTCCTGTGACAAAAAGTGCATGATCGACCTCGACCACCACCTCCTCTACCACGGTTTGAGCTACCTCGTCCACGATATGATGTATGAGTGCCTCTACGTGAAGCTGCCATTGCTGAAGATGTCTGCTGTTGTACTGTACTGCCAGAGGATATGGATAGTCTGCTCAATCTTCGATATGCCTCCTCCATCGGAGGTATCGTAGCATCAGTAAGGATCTGAGCCCGAGCTGCATCATACTCCGGATCCAGGGCTGCAAGGAATACCCCAGTCATCACAGAGTCTCTATATGCTTTAAGTTGTTCTGGTGTAGCTATCAACGGTATGTACCCATGCAGCCTCTCGAACATACCCCTCAGAGAAGTATAGAGAGTGTGAAGCGGACGACCATTCTGCTTTGATGTGAAAATATCATGCTGGAGCTGGAGGATCTTAGACTCATTCTTTGCCTGAGAGTAAGTCGCGACAAGAATGTCCCACATAGCCTTTGCAGTAGGCTGGCTGATAATATCATTGGCTATTATTGTGGAAACAGTCCCGGATAGCCAAACTTTAGCATACGCATCATCTGCCTCCCATGAGGCGTGTATCCCAGTCTTGTCACTTGGCTCCTCTGTAGTGAGGATGTGCTTTTTGCCATTACACTGCATAAAACTCATGAACTGCATGGCCCACAGTTCATAATTGGTTCCATCCATCTTGGCGATGGGTGCGGAACCTCTGAAGGCACCCGAGGATGGAACATCCACCTTGTTGTCAGACATGATGACAACAATTTCTATAGACTGGGACTACAAGAGACTTAGACAAAGAAAAATGTCTACTTGGACATAAATGAAGGTGGTTGTGGATGTAGACTCAATCCACAACCACTTGCATGCCTTGAAGTTCTTTTCTTTCGGAAGAAGTCGATGCTACTGCTGACAGATGCACGGGTCCTGCGTGAACAAAAGTCTCACCAAAACAGAGAGGGCTACTGGGCTACAGGACTACAGGGCTCAGAATCAAAGGCTCGATGAAGAATCGCCCAGAAGAATCGCGCCCAGAGGAATCGCGCGCAGGAGTCTCGCACAGAGGAGGGGTAGCGCCCAGGAGGGGTCGCGCAGGAGGGTCTCGCGCAGAGGGGGGGTCTCGCGCAGAGGGTCTCGCGCAGAGGGGACCTCGCGCAGAAGGGGGTCTCGCGCAGAAGGGGACCTCGCGCAGAAGGGGGTCTCGCGCAAAAGGGGACCTCGCGCAGAAGGAATCGCCAGGAGATGCGCACAGCGGAATCGCCAGAGGAGGGCTTCGCACGCGAGCAGAAGCGGCAGAGGCGCGTGGGGCACTCCGGCAAGGAGAGGCGACGCCGGCCGAAGGAGGCTATCGGTGGGGAAGGAACTAGGGCACAGGCTCCGGTCTAGGACCGTCACTCTGATACCATGTTGAGGGAAAAAACCAAGATAAATTTCATCAAACCCTAGAGCTCTCTTATATAGGAGAAAAGCTCTATGGGTAATTTACAGAAACGAGATAATAAAACTAACATAATTATTTTAACACTTTTCAATTGTTATCCCTAAACTAGAAGTTTCTCTTGCTTGGGAATTATAGTATAGTAGTTACATGGTTCTTGTCAGTAAAATATCGTCATCTAGATATGATGGATGTAAAGAGTCCTCGTGAAAGCATGAAAAATTGACTGAAAAACTAAGGTACGAAGTGCCAGCCTCTTCCTATTCCTGCAACGATAACATCTTTAGCCACAGTTCAGAAATACCCATCTTATTTTATTTACTGAAAAAGATAAAGTCTGTAAAACAATTGATTAGAGATAAAATCCTCCCAGCCACAGAATTTTTGAGTAGCGTTCTCCGAATGGGGTAAATGAATCTTGGGTGTAAATCCATTTACCCCATCATATATAAACTGTATTTGCCCCATCAAAGCTTAAATTACCTCAATATGATTATGTAAATTACCTTAACCAAGCTTGCAATGGATAATTATCTTTTCTTGGTAGATGCTGCAAAGATGGTGTTAGAAAATAAGAATGCAGAAGCGGAAATGATAAACAGAGCATAAGAACAGAAAGATAAACTTGGAACACAATATTTTTAAGTGGAACCCTACTCCCTAAGGAGCGGGATGAAACCACGGGAGAAGCCCTCAAAGGGACGGATATTCTATTCCTTTTTCTCAATAGATACAGGAGGTATGCGGCTCTTTATATAGCCTCCACAGAGCCTCCAAGTCCCACCACTAGTAGATGTGGAACTAAACACATGGATGGGGTAAATGGATCTTGGAGGTATCTATTTACCCATCTACAACTTAACATGTGCACAACCAAATACTCCAACACTCCTCCTCAAGCTGGAGCATGCAATGTTCAGCTTGGACAAACAGAAAGAAATTCAACTCACGCTACATGACACTACAGACAAAATAAACTCAACGCGCACAACTGTCGGCTGCTGTCGAGGACGTTGCTTCTCATGACGTGCATGTGAGGAGGAAATTAAGGACTCGAAATCTGACCATCGAGTATGAAATTGCGCCTGGAGTCTCCTTGTCGGAGAACTGGATCTCTCCCATCTGGCTCAGAGAATGGTACTCTACTCTGGAGTCCCTATGATACCACATGAAAATCCTTGCCCACATGACATAGGGAATGGTCCTCTACTCTGGAGTCCCTGTGGCTCACATGAAAACTCTTGCTGACAACAACAAGAATGATGGGGACCATGACAAATGATGGCATATATGTGCACAACTGAAAAGACCGCATACATGTGCGTGTCTGAAATTGAAGACTCGGAAACATCTGACGTCGAGTCTGAATATCCACTGTAGAGTCTGAACAACTGGCTGGTCCGGAGAATTTGAATCTGAAGACATATGACTCTACACAATACTCCCCCTTTCTCTCATACTTGTCGGAAAATAGAGACATCAACAAAGTTGGGAGAAGACAATAAAAATGGGGAAAACAACATGAAACCAATAAGTCGATCTTTATTATTTTTTGGCTTCTCAAAATATTTTTTTTGAATTTTAAATATGGGTACGACTTTTCAACTGTACGCGCCTTTTTCTTGAAACAAATCCTGTATTTTTCAACAAATCAACCTTTTTTAATTTGGGCTAAATCGAATCTCCTCCCTTTTTCTGGATTTATTTTTTAAAAAACCAGCAATAGCCCTAAATTGGGCCCTTCCCCTCCACTCCTTTTTTAAATAAAACTCAGCCCAACTTAGGCTAAACTTCTCCCCTTCCTTTTTTTTTAATAATTTCGGCCTAACAGGCCCTTCTCCATACATTTTCTTACTTTTTTTTAATAACGTCGGGCCTTCGAGCCTAGGGTTCCCATCGCGAGAATCCTCTTCAACTTTGGCCGCCCCCTTTAAGGTTCCTGCTACTTGTCGCCTAAAAGGGAGGTGGAGGAGGAGGCCTAGCTCTGCCTGGAGGGTTGTCTCCCTCGCCGCCTGGAACACGGCCTCGCAGGAGTGCATGGGATTGCGCTACTTGCTAGAGGGAGTGGGGTTCCATCGTGGAACCCAGTCCCAGCTGAACAACATGGACGCGTAACATCGCGAGGGATGCCGTCGGAGGCTAGCGAAATGGAGATCGGGGCCGCCTGCTGCAGAGGGATGCGGGGGACCGCCTAGGGCTTGAGAGGAGCTGAGTCGATGCGCGGCTTGGAGGGCTAGCTGCCTGGGGGTACCTCTGCCTACCTGGTGTTGAAGGTATGTAGTTGAGCACCAAGGGAGTGCTTGGTGCCTGATCGCGCAAGGTGCAGCTCTTTTGCAGAGGATCCTGACTTAGGTGCAACGATCAGAGCTTAGGGTTTCACCGCCAAGAGGTGAGGGCTCCGCCACCACCGTGAGAATGTGGCCAGAGCATGGCGATATCTGTGGCGTGGCTGCATGTGGCACGACTAGGAGGGTCGCCGATTGGAACATAGATCTAGGGTTTCAAAGATGAAACCCACTTTCCAGATCTTGAAATAATCAGACCATGATCTTCATGAATGAACAAATTGAATCGAATCTCGAAATAAATAAAACATAAATCTTCAAGAACAAATCTCCGAGAATCAAACCCACTCTGATATCATGTTATAAAATAGGAATGTGGAAGTGGAAATGATAAACAGAGCATAAGAACAGAAAGATAAACTTGGAACACAATATTTTTACGTGGAACCTTACTCTCTAAGGAGCGGGATGAAACCACGGGAGAATCCCTCAAATAGGCGGATATTCTATTCCTTTTTCTCAATGGATACAAGAGGTCTGGGGCTCTTTATATAGCCTCCACAGAGCCTCCAAGTCCCACCACTGGTAGATGTGGGACTAAACAAATGGACGGGGTAAATGGATCATGGAGGTATCCATTTACCCATCTACAACTTAACAAGCACACAACTAAATACTCCAACAGATGGGGATAACATATAAAGGACATGTTAGTTATAGCGGAGAAACCAAGAAGGATCCCCAAGGATGGTCTTTTGGTGTACCCTTTAGAAAGAGTGCATGGAAGACTTATATTAGATGATAATCTTTAGGGTTGCCTTTATTTGGAATCAGAGTAACAAAGTAAAAATTAATAGAACTTGCAAGGATACCCATAATGTTGGGAAAAAATAAGAGTCATATTTATTCCTTGAGCCCTAGACTCTCTTATATAGGGAGAGGCCTATGGGCAAATTACATAGGGTAGACAAGTAAAAGAGATATAGATAAAAGATACAAGACATAAAATAAACTTATACATTCCCCCTCAAGATGGAGCATAGATATCTATCATGCTCATCTTGGATAAGCACTTCTGGAAGGGACCTCGAAGCAAAGCTTTGGTAAGAATGTCTGTCGTTTGGTCTCCTGAGCTGACGTGGGTTGTAGAAATGAAACCTTTCTGGATCATATCACGAATATAATGGCTATCAACCTCGATGTGCTTTGTCCTCTTGTGCATGGAAGGCCGTATAGGCGATATATCGGCAATATATTGTCGACATATCGGTTTCGACAGGGTAGGGGTTTCGATATTACCCAGTATCTCCTTTTACAGGGATATCGGCGATATATCGCCGATATATCGGCAATATATCGCCATATCGGCTCATATCGGTCAAAAATGCCTGGATTCAGTAGAAAAATACAGGATATCGATCGATATCATCGATATTTCGTCGATATCTCTATATATCAATGTTATTATTCATGCAAGATTGATTCAACTACTTATCTAGCTACACCCAGTATTAAAACACATATATCTAGCTACACCTAGTATTAAAACACATAATGGTTTAATATATTTTGTCAGCGAGACCCCCGTACTGGTAGGGTATGGTGCGACAGTAGGGTGCATACAATTGTTCTTCAACTTGGTGTATGTTTACAAGTTATTTCATGTTGTAAGACTTGAATGAAATCGATTTCCAATATCTATAAGTCAATTCTTCAAAAATAAGATATTTATAAGTCAAGAATCAAACATTAATATCGATATGTTCAAAATGATCGATATATACGATATAAGATTCATAGATTGATCGATATGTGTGATCTAAGAGTATATTTGTAAGCTATTTAGTGATCTAAGAGCTTGGATGAACTCATTTTCAATATATATAGGTCAACAACTAACAGTACCAGCGATATGTTCGATATAATCGATATGTGCAATATAAGGATCATAGTCGTCACAAATGATCTACATGTGTCATCTAAGTGTATATTTGTAAGTTGTTTAATGTTATAAGAACTTGATTGGAATCCATTTCCAATATCTAAAGGTCAAGAATAAACATTAACAGCGATATGTTCGATATGATGATCGATATGTGTGATATATGGTCTATAAATGATCGATATGTATGATATAAGTGTGTATTTGTAGGTTATTTGTTGTTCTAATATCTTGGATGATCTTAATTTCTGAAAAAATGCCAAAAATTGGCTTTTTTGAGCCATTTTCGACATTTCCACCGATATCGTCGATATATTCTGATATATCCATTTTCGGGCGGACCGAAATGATATCGATATCGGTACGACCTTCCATGCTCTTGTGAAATGCAGGGTTATTTCCAATGAATAATGCAGCCTGATTGTCGCATGTCAGGGACATGGGAAGAGGAACATCTATATGTAGGTCTATCAGAACTGCGCGAACCCACATCACTTCTGCACATGCTTGGGCCATAGCTCTATACTCCGATTCAGCACTGGATCTCATAACTACTATTTGCTTTTTACTCTTCCATGAGACAAGTGACTCCCCAACAAATATAGCAAAGCCTGATGTAGACTTCCTATCTTGTGGACACCCTGCATAATCTACATCTGCACAAGCTGAGATATTAATAGTGCTCTCCAACCTGAATAGCAATCCTACACCTGGAGATGACTTAAGATACCTTAGTATCATATGTCTAGCATCCATTATGTACCTGACGAGGTTGCTCCATGAACTGGCTCACTTTATTTACTGCAAATGAAATATCTGGTCTGGAAATAGTAACTGTTGGGAAAAGAGTCTTCGATGCTTATTCAGAAAACCCTAGGCTCTCTTATATAGGGAGAGACTTTAAGGGTAAATTATAGAGAAGTTTATAGAATATAAAGAAATAATGACAATATACATAAAGAGATAATGAAACTACGAACTATCTCTACACTCCCCCTCAAGATGGAGCATAGATATCTATCATGCTCAGCTTGGATGAACATCTCTGAAATGGTCCTCTCAGCAGTGGCTTGGTGAATATATCTGCAGTATGATCTCCTGAGCTCACATGTGCAGTAGATATCAATCCTCTCTGGATCAAGTCCCTCGTGTAATGGCAGTCAACTTCAATATGCTTGGTCCTTTCATGGAAAGCTAGATTGTTGGCAATGAACAATGCTGCCTGATTGTCACATTGAAGCTTCATAAGAAGGGGCACAACTACATGTAGATCTTCTAGTACTGAACGAACCCACATCATTTCCGTGCTGGCAGGAGCCATGGCCCTGTATTCGGATTCGACACTGGACCTTGCAACAACAGTTTGTTTCTTACTTTTCCAAGAAACCAAAGAGCCTCCAACAAACACTGCAAACCCTGAGGTTGATTTTCGGTCCTTAGGACATCCTGCATAATCTGCATCTGCACACGCTGAGACGGATAAGTCTGTGCCATTTCTGAATAGCAGCCCTGACCCTGGAGAAGACTTCAGATACCTCAGTATCATGTGTATAGCATCCATGTGAACCTGTCTTGGCTGCTCCATAAATTGACTCACCCTGCTAACTGCAAATGCAATGTCTGGACGAGTAATGGTAATGTAGAGGAGTTTTCCCACCATTTCTCTATATCTCCTCTTATCTACTTCTTCCGTATCACCATCATACAGCTTCATGCTGGGGTCCATGGGAATACTTGATGGTTTGCACCCATCCATGCCAGTCTCAATCAGGAAGTCTGTAATATACTT
This sequence comes from Ottelia alismoides, assembly GCA_037367405.1. Lineage (NCBI taxonomy): Eukaryota > Viridiplantae > Streptophyta > Magnoliopsida > Alismatales > Hydrocharitaceae > Ottelia > Ottelia alismoides. The sequence continues at coordinate 133,549 of JAZKJV010004727.1, read as the reverse complement.
CCGTTGTGTCATCACCAAGCCTTATGCATTCCTTGCAAATTCCAACCCCAGAAAATATCTTAGGGTTCTGAGATCCTTTGTAACGAACTGACGGCCTAGGAATGCCTTCGCCCTCTCTATGCCCTGAACATCGTCTCCTGTAACAAGAATATCATCCACATAGACCATAATGACAACCGTACTTGCTGATGACTTCTGAACAAACAATGAGTGATCGGCATTTGACCTCTTGAATCCCTGTTGCTCAATCAGGTTAGACAACTTCTGGAACCATGCTCTCGGACTCTGTTTGAGGCCATATATCGCCTTGTGAAGTCTACAGACCATCTGCTTCTCCCCCTCAACTGTAAACCCAGGTGGTTGCTGCATGTAGACTTCCTCTTGTAAGTCTCCGTACAGAAATGCATTCTTGACATCTAGTTGAGATATACTCCAATCACGTACCACAACAACAGATAAGAGAATACGAAGGGTAGAGTATCTCGCCACTGGAGAGCATGTATCCATGTAATCCACACCGTAGGTTTGTGTAAACCCACTGGCAACCAAGCGTGCTTTGTATCTATCCAATGTGCCATCTGCATGATATTTGACTGTGAAGACCCATTTACAGCTCACAACGGATGCATCATAAGGTGCAGGGACCAAAGACCATGTGCCACGAGACTGTAAGGCCCTCATTTCTTCTTCCATTGCTAATCTCCAGCATTCATTCTGCAAAGCTTCCTGGTATGTCCGTGGTATATCCACGGAAGACAAGGTTGTGGCAAATCTCTGAAAATCACCAGTGAGACGGTAAAAAGAAACCTGTGAAGCAAATAGATAAGAGGCACATTGCCTCCTCTGCTTCCGAATAGCAATCGGAACATCAAGATCATCATCTGCTGTACTGGATGGGCTAGTGTCTGCCTGTATTGAAGGATCCTGCACATGTACCAAACCTGACCTGTCCGTAGTAGTGCCATCTGAACATACCTGAGGCGTGATGATCGGCTGCTGTGTAGTCTGAGCAGGACCTAACCGGTGTATATAGAATTTAGGTAACGGTGATATGATAGGCCGTGGAATGGGTGGAGGTGGAGGTGGTGCTGGCGTGGAGACGGGCACAGGGGACGACTCAGGTGTACTCAATGTAGGTGGTGGAGGAACATAGATATCATCAGTGGTAGTGGATGGTACCATTCTGTCACCTGCAGGAGAGAAATACATGACAGACTCAAAGAAAGTGACATCAGCACTCACGAAGTACCTCTTAGTTGCAGGATCATAACACCGGTAGCCCTTCTGAGTCCTAGAATAACCAACAAAGACGCACTTGACTGCTCTAGGAGAGAGTTTGTCAAGTCCGGGAGATAGACGATGCACGAAAGCCACAGTACCAAAGACGCGTGGAGTCAGTGAAAATAACTCCTTGTCTGGAAAAATAAGGGAGATAGGTATCTTCTCACCAAGAACTGAGGATGGCATTCGGTTGACCAGATAACAAGCAGTAAGAACAGCATCGCCCCAGAATGAAATAGGAGCACAACTCTGAATCAACAGTGTTTGAGTAATATCCAAGAGATGGCGATGCTTTCTTTCCGCCACACCATTTTGTTGTGAGGTATATGCACAAGTGGTTTGGTGAATAATACCCTTTGATGAAAGGAATTGTGAAAGTGAGCGTGTACAAAATTCAAGGGCATTATCCGTCCGAACATATTTGACAGAGGAAGAAAAAACATTGTGCACTTCATTAATCAAATTCTTGATCACATTTCTTGCTTCAGATTTATTTTTCAAAAGAAAGACCCATGACACACGAGAGAAATCATCCACTACCACAAGATAAAACATGTGCCCCTGATGATCGGGAACACGACTCGGACCCCATATATCTATATGTAACAACTCAAAAGGGGAGGTACTGCTCCGACTCGGACGACTTGGGAAGCTCGACCTGCGGTGCTTTCCCAACTAACACGCTTCACATCGAAACGACGAACTAGGAGAGATCTGGGGAAGAAGATGGCGCATTTTCTGAAGGGGAAGGTGACCAAACCGGAGATGCCAAATGTACGGAGAGACTGGTCCAACAGAATGAGAGGAGATGCCAGCATAGGAATCCCGAGCCAGTCGATATAAACCATTCTGCTCAGAGCCACAGCCAATCACCTTGCCCGTGAGTATGTCATGAAAAATGAGAGAAGACGGGTCAAATATAGCACAACAATTCAAATCCTTCGTAATCTGACTAATCGATAGCAAATTTATTGAGAACTCAGGAGCATGCAGGACGTTATGTAGTTGCATAGTGGAGGATAGGAAGACATCCCCCTGTCCAACAAGGGGCGAATAGGTACCATCTGCTATCTGCACTGAACGGCCGGGAGGAATGTCCCTGTAGGCCTGTAATCTACCTCTATCTCGGCAGAGATGATGTGTGGCTCCAGAATCGATAACCCAGTCAGATATATCATGAGGTGTTGTGAATGCAGTAGATCTACCTGAGGTGCTCGCAGCGGCGGATGAACTGGCAGAGGCAGTGGCAGCAATATCTGAAGAACCACCAGACGAATCACCAGAAGCATGTGGCATAATATCTCGGAGACGGGCCACAAGTTCCTCAAATCGATTATCCGCAGTAGAGGCTAATGGAGACTGAGAGTGCTCTGCAACACGTGCCGATGCTGGAAATCCATGCTTAGAATAGCATGTGTCCTCTGAGTGTCCTGTGCGGTGACAATAGGAGCATGTCTGACTGAAGCGACCACCTCTTCCCTGTGGTCCACGGACACGTCCACGATCACGACCAGAAGGCGGTCCACCTCTCCCACGCGAGACTGCCATCGCAGATGGGGGTGGAGTAGAAGAGATGGAGGAAACTGGAATGCGACTGAGCCTTTTGTAAACATCCTCCACTGGAGGAATAACTGCATCAGCTAGAATCTGGGACCGGGCAACATCGTACTCAGGATCAAGAGCCGCAAGTAGAACACCCACCATGGTGACATTCCGAAACGTCTTCTGTTGTTCAGGAGTAGCAGTGAGAGGAATGGTACTGTATAACTTCTCAAACATCCCTCTTAGGGATGTGTATAGGGAATGGAGAGGTCTGCCGCTCTGCTTCATAGTGAAAATGTCATACTGAAGCTGCAACATCTTTGTCTCATTTCGCACCTGCGAATATGTAGCGGCAAGAATGTCCCACATTGCCTTGGCAGTGGGCTGATGGAGGACGTCATTCGCAATCTCCATCGTCAATGTACCGGACAACCAGACCTTTGCGTAGGCGTCGTCAGCCTCTCATGAGGCATAGATCCATGTCTTCTCTGCAGGCTCATCCTCGGTAAGAATGTGTTTCTTACCATTAGACTTCATGAGACTCATGAACTGCATAGCCCAGAGCTCATAGTTAGACCCGTCCATCTTCACTATTGGCGCAGGACCTTTGAATGCGCCGGTGGAGGGCATATCGGCTTTCGATTCTGACATACTGCCGCTTGGAGAAGAACATAGGAATATAGACACAATGATGAATGTCTACACCAACTGCATCGGATTTGAGTGCGTAGGTAGACGTTACGCACTCAAACCCATATATCGGACGGGTAGAGTATTAGGGCACACCTTAGAGAAGGCTTACAGCCCTCGAAGTGAGTGGTTAGGACCTATGGTGGCAAGCGGCGACCGCAGACTGTGGGCTGGGACCCGCAGGCGGCGGGCTGGGACCCGTAGGCGGCTGGCTGGAACCCGCAGGCGACAGGCTGGGACCGGTGGGGGCCGCAGGCAGCGGCCTGGAGACGCCGGAGAGGCGCTGGCTGCTGGCTGGGACTGCCGGGGAGGCGGTGGCGGTGGGCTGGAGACGCACGGGAGCCTTGGAGAGAGAGAGGCAGCGGCGAAGATGCGCGGAGGAGAGGGAGGCGGGTGGAGAGAGGGGCGGCGGGTGGAGAGCCCTAGGGCGGCTTTGATACCATGTTGGGAAAAGAGTCTTCGATGCTTATTCAGAAAACCCTAGGCTCTCTTATATAGGGAGAGACCTTAAGGGTAAATTACAGAGAGGTATATAAAAGATAAAGAAATAACGACAATATACATAAAGAGATAATGAAACTACGAACTATCTCTCCAGTAACATAAAGAAGCCTCCCTACCAGTTCCATGTATCTCCTCCTATCAACCTCCTCAGTATCATCATCATGCATCTTCATGCTTGGATCCATGGGTGTAGACACATGTCGACATCCAAGCATACCTGTGTCACTTAGCAAGTCAGTGACATATTTTCTCTGAGTCATCACAAGTCCTTGTTCATTTCTAGCAAACTCCAATCCCATGAAATATCTAAGTACCCCTTGATCCTTGGTAATAAACTCTTGGCCCAATAATTCTTTTGCTCTTTTTATTCCATGTACAATATCTCATGTAATAAGTATGTCGTCAACATACACCATAATGACAGTCGTACCTCTGGATGTCCTCTGTACAAAGAGAGAATGATCTGCATTCGACCTTTTGAACACTTGCTTCTCAAACAAATCTGAGAGCTTCTGGAACCAAGCTCTCGGACTCTGCTTTAGGCCATAGATTGCCTTATGAAGTCTGCATAACTGTACTCACTCCCCCTCAGCAGTAAACCCATGTGGCTGCTGCAGGTAAGCTTCCTGTTAAAGGTCGCCATATAAAAAAACATTTTTGACATCCAATTGAAACAAGGCCCAATCACGAATCACGACAACAGATAAAAGAATCCGTAAGGTGGAATGACGAGCAATAGGGGAAAATGTGTCAAGATAATCTACCCCGTATGTCTGAGTAAAACCACGAGCAACCAGTCGAGCCTTGTACCTATCAATACTGTCATCTGCATTTTGCTTCACCGTTAAAACCCACTTGCAACTAACAATAGATGCCCCAGTAGGAGCTGGAACAAGGCTCCAAGTACCTCTCGACTGAAGAGCAACCATCTCTTCCTCCATAGCCAGACGCCATCAACTATCAACTAACGCCTCCTGATGAGTTCGTGGAATGGTAGCAGCGGATAGATCAACTACAAACCTCTTGAAGTCTCATGTCAGATGCTTAAAGGTAACATGAGAGGCAATTAGATATGAAGCACATGATCTCTTCTACTTTCGTAGCGCAATAGGCAAATCAAGTTCTGCACCGGTTATACCTCCATCCGTGTCATCCCCTACCTGCACCTGCTGAGAAATACCATCAGTCCCGTCATTAGAGCTAATATTATCAGAACAAACCTGGGGCATGCTTGATAATTGACCATGATCATGAGCAGGGGCCGGACGTCGACTGTCGTGATACGGTAGAGGAGGAACCAAAGGAATGGAAGGTGGTGGAGGTGGTGAAGGTGCGGCGGTGGTGGAGGTAGTGGTGGTGGTAATGGTGGAGGAGGAATATAGATCTCATCAGTTGTGGTTGATGGCACTAACCTATCACATGTAGGAGAGAAAAACATGACTGACTCAAAAAACGTGACATCTGCACTGACATAATATCTTCGGTGTAACGGATCATAGCAACGATACCCCTTTTGAGTCCTGGAATACCAAACAAAAACACATTTGACAGCTCTAGGAGAGAGCTTGTCAATTCCTGGAGACAATTGGTGAACGAATGCAACGGACGCAAAGACACGAGGAGTAAGGGAAAACAACTCTTTGTCTGGAAAGACAAGGGAGAAAGGTATCTTCTCCTCCAATATAAACGAGGGCATGCGGTTGATGAGGTAACATGCAGTGAGAACCGCATCGCCCCAGAACGAGTGCGGAGAACAACTCTGGATAAGAAGTGTACGAGCGACATCAAGAAGGTGGCGGTGTTTTCTCTCTGCGACACCATTCTGTTGGGACGTGTAGGAACAAGATATTTGATAAAGAATGCAATGGGACGAAAAAAATCGAGATAATGTATGAGTACACAATTCAAGGGCATTATCAGTTCGCATAATTTTGATAGGCACCGAAAAAAAATCTCCACTTCTTTAATAAAATTCATAATAGTGTTGCCTGCTTCAGATTTATTCTTTAACAAGAAGACCAAAGACAAACGACTGAAATCATCCACATCAACTAAGTAGAACATGTGTCCATGATGATCACGAACACGACTTGAACCTCAAATATCAATATGAAAAAACTCAAATGGAGAGCTACTGCTCTGACTCTGACGACTAGGGAAGGTGTATCGATGATGCTTCCCTAACTGACAAGTTTCACAATTGAATGATGAGCGAGGTGAAATTTGAGGAATGACTTGATGCAGTTTCTGGAATGGAAGATGACGGAAGCGCAGATGCCATAGATAAGGTGAGACATGTCTAGTGGAATGAGATGATGCTCCAGCATAAGGTGTATTGACCAGTCGATACATCCCCACCTTGTTCACGGCCATGTCCAATCACGTTGCCAGTGAGAATGTCCTGAAACTCAAGAGATGATGGGTCAAATATCGCTCGACAATGTAAATCCTTGGTAATCTGACTAATTGACAGTAAATTCATTGAGAAATTAGGAGCATGAAGCATATTCTGCAACTGCATAGAAGGTGTTAAGGCTATCTGTCCTTGTCTTGTTATGGGAGAATGAGTCTCGTATGCTATGATGACAGTCCTTCTTGGGAAAACTTGCTTGTAGGATGTGAGTTGGTGTCTATGTCCATACAAATGATGTGTGGCACCCGAATCCACAATCCATTGTGATGGACCTGAACCCTGGTAGAAAGTCGAAGTATGAGCACTACCTGAGGTACTAGCTTCTGCAGTAGCAGCAACGTCCAAGCTGCTCTCCGAAACAAGTGAAGGAGTACTGGTTGGAGGCATAATATCTCACAATCGAGACACAAGTTCATATCGTGGATATACTGCATGTGTAGTGCCCTGATGTTGAATCTGTTCTGCTACACGGGCATATGTTAGGAAACCATGCTTGGAGTAGCATGTATCTTATGTATGACCAGTCTGATGATAGTAAGTACAGTGTGATCCACGACCACGACCACCCCTACCACGTGGTCCTCGTCCATGAAAATGAGAAGGATTGCCTCTTCCGCGAGAGGCCGCTATAGTAGACGAATTTGGCACAGTAGCAGGGCTCGAGACATTGATTTGACTCAATCTCCAAAATGCCTCCTCCATGGGAGGAATGGTAGCATCTGCCAGAATCTGAGATGAAGCAGCCTCATACTGTGAGTCAAGACTCAAGAGAGGCTAGAAAAACTCCTACCATTATGGCATTCCGATATGTCTTCAACTGCTCTGGATTAGCTGTGAGAGGCATGAAGCTATGAAGCCTCTCAAACATTCCCCGCAATGCAGTGTAGTGAGCATGCAGGGGTCGACCATTTTGCTTTATCGTGAAGATGTCATGCTGGAGTTGTGGGATTTTTGTCTCATTCTTGGCTTGAGAATATGTGGCAACCAGGATATCCCACATGGCTTTGGCAGTGGGTTGGTGCAATACATCGTTAGCAATGTCTGGAATCAGAGTACTAGACAACCAGACCTGAGCATAAGCGTCATCAGCCTCCTATGGGGCATACAACCCTGTCTTCTCCGTTGGCTCATCCTCAGTAAGAATATGCTTCTTACCCATCGACTTCATTATGCTTATGAACTACACGACCCATAACTCCTAGTTGGATCCATCCATCTTCACATTAGGCGCAGGACCTCTGAAGGTGCATGTAGTCAGGATCCCTACCTTGCTTTCTGACATTGTGACTGGAGACAACCCGGGTTGTAGAGAAGATAAACCTTGGTCTACACTGACATGACGAGGTTTGCTTGCATGTGTAGACTTTACACAACCAAACCCATCAACCTGGAAGCGCGGGCGAGGGGCCCCTTAGATAGACAGCGACAAAACCCTAGGGGCGGTAGAACCCTAGGGGCGGAGGCATCAGCACGGAGACCTAGGGTGGCACGTAGGATGCCCGAACCCTAGGGCCAAAGGGCGCAGCGGAGGGGCGGCGCGTAGAGGAGACACAGCCGAAGGACGTGGGGCTGAGGGGCGGCGCGTGGCGAGGAGGCGCGGTCGAGGGGTGACGCGTGGAGGAGGCGCAACCGAAGGGCGCATGGCTGAGGGGTGGCGCGTGGAGATGGGGCGCGGCCGAGGGGCGACATGTGCGCAGGGCTTGAAGGTGGAGGGCTAGGTTTAGGGTTTAGTACGAGAGCTCCGGTCTAGGACCGTCGCTCTGATACCATGTTGGAAAAAAATAAGAGTCGTATTTATTCCTTGAGCCCTAAACTCTCTTATATAGGGAGAGGCCTATGAGGAAATTACATACGGTAGACAAGCAAAAGAGAAATAGATAAAAGATACAAGAAAATAAAATAAACTTCTACACATAATAAATGGTATTGTAAAAAAAATGAGAGGCGTCACATATCATCCTATCCTAGAGTACAGTTAGGAACTCCCTTTAAATTTAGTATGCATAAATACCTTGATCATGTAGAAAACCAATTACCTAAATGCAATTTTACTTCTAGCAAATAGTATGAAGATCCAAAGTAGGCTCAAAGCAAAATCCAACTGTTTCAGCTACCTCATTTGGGAGTTTCAAAAGGGTTTCCCCCTCTTTAACTAACATCTCCTATAGCAAGCCGACCCTTCATATCATATTTCATACTGCCTAAAAGAGAAAAAAGTGTGGGGGAATCGACCTTTTGTGCTTCTTCTGGATTTGCATGTCAACTTGTAAGGTGACCCCATTATTTTTCTTCCTCATTTTTGTTGAGATTCATTCTGTGAAGACTGGCTGGTTGAATAATGTTGGAGGAAAAGAAAATGAGTTGCATTATGAGAGGCCCTAGGATTCTCTTATATAGGGGAGGAACCTATTGGGCAAATTACAAGAAGAAGACAAAGGAAATAGAAAATAAGAAAACAAAAATAAATATAGATAATATCTCAACACTCCCCCTCAAACTGGAGCGTAAATATCGATCAGACTCAGCTTGGAGCAACATCTCTGATAAGGTCCTCTAGTTAGGGCCTTTGTATCTGTTGTCTGGACTCCAGAGCTGACATGCGTAGTGGCGATAAGGTCCTTCTGTATCATGTTACGAGTGTAATGGCATTCCACCTCTATGTGCTTTGTCATCTCATGAAAGGCTGGATTGTTGGCAATAAAAAGAGCCATGCTCTTAGACGTTACAGACCTCACAAACCCCTACTGCTCTATCAAGTCCGAGAGATTCTGGAACCATGCTCTTAGACTCCGCTTAAGGCCATAGATAGCCTTATGTAGCTTGCAAACTTTTTGACACTCCCACTCAGCAGCAAACCCAGTGGCTGCTGCATGTAGACCTCCTCCTGTAGATCACCATAAAGGAAAGCATTCTTCACATCAAGCTAATAAAGAGGCCAATCACATGTCACGACCGCAAAAAGTAGAATACACATAGTAGAATGTCTGTCAACTGGAGAGAAAGTATCATGATAGTCCACCCCATATGTCTGGGTGAACCCACGTGCCACAAGTCTCACCTTATAGCGATCCACGCTCCCATCTGCACGATGTTTCACAGTGAACGCCCATTTGCATCCCACCACAGATGCATCAACTAGAGCAGAAACAAGACTCCATGTATTGCGTGACTGTAGTGCGCCCATTTCCTCCTCTATAGCTATCCTTCATTGGTTGTCCTGAAGAGCCTCCTGATATGACTATCTCCACGGCAGAAAGAGCCAGGGTGAATCTCATGAAATCCTCTGACAACCTGCTCAAGGAAACATGAGCTGCAAAAGGATAAGTAGTACACTTATGTTTCTGCTTACGAAGAGCAATTAGCACATCAAGATCACATGCTAGGTCTATAATTTGTGAGTTCCCCTCCTGAGAGGGCACCTGTTCATCCTGTATGGGGTCCTACTGCACAAGCAACTCAGTACTGCCATCAGTAGAAACAATGTGTTCATTACATACCTGAGGCATGCTGGATGATGGGAAGGCATGAGCAGGGGGAACAGAGCGAGACCTACGAGTAAAAATAGGAGGCAAAAACTTAGTCATAGTAGGAGGAGCCACAGTGGTGGAGGAGGAGGAGGTGGTGGTAGTGCTTCGATAGTAAGAGGAGGAGGCATGTAGATCTCAGCATCAAAGTCAGAAGCAAGTCTGCCACCCGTAGGAGTAAAATACATGGCAGATTCAAAGAAAGTGACATCAACACTGACGAAGTACTTTCGCCTAAGTGGATCAAAACAGCGGTACACTTTCTGGGTACGAGAGTAGCCGACAAAAACACACTTGACAACCCTGGGAGAAAGTTTGTCACAATCAGGAGATACATCATGAACAAATGCAACCAACCCAAACACTCGAGGAGTAAGGGAAAAAAGTTCCTTCTCGGGAAATGCAGTTGAGAAAGGAATCTTTTCTCCCAACACAGACGACAACACACAGTTAACAAGATAGCATGCAGTGAGGACAACATCCCCCCAGTAAGTATGAGGAGCACGACTCTGTATCAGCAAGGTCCCGGTAACATCAAGTAAGTGACGGTGTTTGCATTCAGCAACACCATTCTGCTGGGAAGTATAGGCATACGAGCTCTGATGAACAATGCCCACGGATCTAAGGAACTCAGAAAGCTTTAAAGTGCAGAACTCTAGAGAATTATCAGAACGAAGAAATTTGACTTTGGTAGAGAAAATGTTTACTATCTCATTAATAAAATACTTGATCACAGATACAACCTCAGACTTATTCTTCAGTAAAAAGGCCCAGTATAGTCTAGAAGAATCATCGACAGCAATAAGATAAAATCGATGTCCCTGGTGATCAGGAACACGACTCGGACCCCAAATGTCTAAATGTAGGAGCTCAAATAACTGAGAACTGCTCCGACTCTGACGTGAAGGAAAGGAGTAGTGACGCTTCCCAAACTGGCATGTCTCACACTGAAAGGAGGATCTCGTAGAAATCTGAGGGAGGACATGACAACTTTTACAGAGGAAGATGAACAAAACGAAGGTGTCATAGATATGGAGATACTAGTCCACTAGGTATAGTAGAAGTGTCGATATGAGTAGGTTGGACCAATCTGTAGAGCCCCCGCTGCTCACGACCACATCCAATCACCCTACCCGTGAGTATGTCCTGAAACACAATAGACGAGTGGTAAAAAATGGCACGACAATGAATATCCTTAGTGATCTAACCAATGGAAAGTAAATTCATCTGAAAGTCAGAAGAATATAAAACATTCTGAAGATGCATAGATGGCATCAAATGCACCTCCCCCTATCTTGCAACGGGTAAGTGGCCACCATTAGTAATGAGGACCCATCTACCAGGTGGTATAGTCCTGTAGGACCTCAACTGCGTTTTGTCCCTGCACAGGTGGTGTGAAGCACCAGAGTCCATAATCCATTATGTCATGTCTGCACCAGTACTACCAGTAGATACATAGGAAATACCTGAGGAGCTCGAAGAGGCTATGGTTGTGGTTGCAGTGTCTATAGTGGTGGTGTCAGCAGTAGGAGTCACGATCTCTCGAATACGAGAAACAATATCATCCAAGCAAGGATCTGCTTAGGAAGCTGGAGTCTCTGAAGGCTCGATCTGTTTTGCTACACGACCCGAAATCGGATATCCATGCTTTTGGTAGCATGTATCCTCTGCATGTCCCGACCGACGATAGAAAGTGTAAGGACCATGCAGACGCCCACCACCTCTACCACGAGGGGTGCGTCCTCTAGAATGGGTCGGCCCTCCTCGTCTATGATAAGCGGTCATAGAAGAAGAAGGCAGAGGAATGGATATAGAAGGCATGATAATCCGACTGACATGGCTATAGGCCTCCTCCATGGGAGGGATGGTAGCCTCGGTGAGAAGTTGTGTACGTGTTGTATCATACTCTCTATCAAGGCCTTCCATGAAAACCCCAACCATCTTGGAGTTTCTATAAGACTTATGTTGTTCTAGAGATGTCGTAATAGGCATATAGCTGTGAAGCTTCTCGAACATGCCACGGAGTGAAGAATAGTACACATGCAGGGGACGACCATTTTGCTTTGCGTTGTAGATATCAAACTGTAGCTGAAGAATCTTGGCCTCATTCTTTACCCGAGCATAGGTGGAAGCTAAAGTGTCCCACATCGCCTTAGCGGTGGGCTGGTTCAAGATATCATTGGCTATCTCTGTGGTGAGAGTCCCATAGAGCCAAACACGCGCATACGCGTCATCTCGCTTCCAAAAAGCATTTGCCCCAGTCTTACCCGCTGGCTCTGGATCTGTCAGAATGTGCTCCTTATTGTTGCACTGCATGAGGGTGAGAAACTGCATGGACCACAACTCAGTTGGTCCCATCCATCTTAGCGATGGGCACCGAGCCCTTGAAGGTTCCAGACGAGAAAATGTCACCCTTGTTCTCTGGCACAATGATAATACAGCCAAAGACGAAACTCAACTGGGAAGTATACTAGTGTAAACAAGTTTACACAAGCATACGAAGGATTAGTCGTACGTGTAGACTTATACAACCATCCGCATCAATCTTCACGCTTGCTAGGGCTAGAAAACATAAATTATATTGCTGAAATTACGTCCTCCAATCAAAATCAAGAAGCACGTTGGACCTCAGGGGTCGATGACGCGTGCGGGGAGGGGGGATCGGGAGTGCCGAGGATGGCCCGAGTTGTGGCTACGACTGAATGGTCTGATCGGCATGGAAGGCTTAGGGGGGGAACCGGAAGGCCTAATCGGCCTGGAAGGCCTGAGTTGCGGCTTGCAGGGCCTGGAAGGCCTTGTGAAGCCCTCAGCTACTGCTTGGGTTGCGGCTGGCAGGGCCTGGAAGGCTTGGCGAAGCCCTCGGCTACCGCCTGAGTCACCGACGAAGAAGGCGCGGTGCTGTAGGGACAGCCTGAGAGAAGCACCGCTGGAATAAGTTGCGGCCCAGGAAGGAGGGGTGATGCTGCGGGAAGGAGGGGCGGCGTCGCGGGAATGAGGGTGGGGCGACAGGTAGGGTTAGGGGTGGAGATATGGAAACTCCGGTCTAGGACCGTCGCTCCGATACCATGTTAGAGGAAAAGAAAATGAGTTGTATTATGAGAGGCCTGAGGGTTCTTTTATATAGGAGTGGAACCTACTGGGCAAATTACAAGAAGAAGACAAAGTAAATAGAAAATAAGAAAACAAAAATAAAGATAGCTAATATCTCAACAAATACTGGTGGAGAGCATTGTTGATGTGGCAAATCTCCCTCATGCCTTCTAATTGTCTAAGAGTTGTTGGACTGGATTGCTGAGATGCTGATCCGCCTCCTACATACTGATTGGCCGAAAGCTATTAGGATGGATTGTTGAGATGCTTGATCCGCCTCATGTATTCTGATTGATTGAGTGCTGATGGTGGGGATTACTGAATACAATTGAAAATCTTTTGTTGTAGTATAAAAGGGACCCTAGAGCACCACATAGTATCTCAAAATCATTCAAGTAATAATAAAGAGAGTCAGATGTGAGCAAGTAGAGTACGCACATTATTGAACCACTATAAATCCTCGTGGTTTATTCTCTGATCATGGTTCTATTCGTGTAGTGACTGATCAGATCCATCCCCAACAACTGGTGTTAGGGCAAGGTTCGAAGATCAACCTCTACACAGATGGCAGAAGAATCGAAGATCAACATCGAGAAGTTTAATGGTTTGAACTTCACATTCTGGAAGATGCAAATCAAAGATGTTCTATACCAAAAGGATCTCTATATTCCAATCAAAAGGAAGAAGCCCGAAGCCATGAAGGATAAATAAGGAGTGGAAGGTCTTAGACTGAAAGTATCTAGGAACGGTAAGGCTCAGCCATTCTCCATCGGTGGCTTTAAATATCACAAAGGAGACGATGACGATGAATCTTTTTAAAGCCCTTGAAAAGATGTACGAGAAGCCATCCTCATCAAATAAAATGTATTTAATGAAGAAGCTTTTTAATTTAAGGATAAGTAGAAACTCTGTACTGGATCCACACTTGAATGATCTAAACAGTATCATCAACCGGTTAGAGTCTGTAAAGATCATGTTTGATGATGAGGTAGAAGTCATTCTATTTCTTTCTAGTTTACCTGATAGCTGGAATGCATTAGTTGTAGTGGTTAGTATTAGAAATATAACGCGTAATCGGAATCAGAGATAAAGATTAAACATGAGAAAACATCGGGATATAACGTGGAACCCTACTCCCTAAGGAGTGGGATGAAACCACGGGAGAACGCCTCAAATGATTGATGTATGCATTGCACTTTCTCACTAGATACAGGAGGTCTGGGGCTTCTTATATATCCTCCACAGAGCCTCCAAGTCCCACCACTGGTATATGTGGTCCTAAACTCTAGATGTGGTAAATGGATCTTGGACAGATCTATTTACCCATTTACATATATAAATGATGAATATTCTAACGCTCCCCTTCAAGCTGGAGCATGCAATGCTCAGCTTGGACAAACATAAAGAAATCACTCAAACTCACACTACAAGACGGTACATACAATATCAACTCAACGCGCACAACTATCGGCTGTTGTCGAGGACGTTGCTTCTCATACCGTGCGGGTGAGGAGGATGATCGGGCTGGAGTGTGAGTCAAACTGAATCTCCTCAACGGAGAGCATGTGCTCTATATTGCGCCTATTAGAGTCACAACAACAACAACAAAGCCTTTACCCGTAATTAAGTAGGGTCGGATACATGGATTCTTCGCCTCCATTCAGATCTATCTTGGGTTAATCCCAAGCTTATATCCAAAAGACTAATATGCCTTCGTATAGTCTCTTTCCAACACTTCTTGGGCCGTCCTCGCCCTCTCTTAGCCGACTCAACATCCCAACACTCGCATCTCCTAATTGGTGCATCCGCTAATCTTCTTTGCTTATGACCAAACCATCTTAAGCGGTTTTCTCGCATCATATCCTCGATCTGAGCTACACCAACTTTATTTTTGATTGCATCATTCCGAATCTGATCTTTACGTGTGTGTCCACATCCACCTTAGCATTTTCATCTCTGCTACAGCCATTCTCTGCACATGTCTATGGTTCACGGGCCAACACTTAGATTCATAAAGCATAGCAGGTCTCACGGCTGTTTTGTAAAACTTTCCTTTAATTTTTAAAGGAATTTTCTTATCACATAGAACAACAGAGGCTCCTCTCCACTTTAGCCAGCCTGCATTTATTCCGTTAGTAAGATCCCCATCAATTTCTCCATCCTGTTGCAAAAAAGATCTCAGATATCTAAAAGAATCTCTCTTCCGAATGTTATTGTCACCAATCTTCACCTCAATTCCTTCACCATTGCTTCCATCAAAGGTGCACTCCATATATTCCGTCTTAGCCCTACTTATACGAAATCCTTTAGTCTCCAATGCATGTCTCAATAAAGCATAGCAGGTCTCACGGCTGTTTTGTAAAACTTTCCTTTAATTTTTAAAGGAATTTTCTTATCACATAGAACAACAGAGGCTCCTCTCCACTTTATCCAGCCTGCATTTATTCCGTTAGTAAGATCCCCATCAATTTCTCCATCCTGTTGCAAAAAAGATCTCAGATATCTAAAAGAATCTCTCTTCCGAATGTTATTGTCACCAATCTTCACCTCAATTCCTTCACCATTGCTTCCATCAAAGGTGCACTCCATATATTCCGTCTTAGCCCTACTTATACGAAATCCTTTAGTCTCCAATGCATGTCTCCAGACCTCAAGCTTCTCATTTACTCCATCTCTAGTCTCATCAATCAACACAATATCATCAGAAAATAACATACACCAAGGTTACTCATCCTGAATGTGACTTGTCAACTCGTCCACAATCAAAGTAAAAAGAAATAGACTCAAAGCTGAACCTTGATGTAAACCAATGTTGGGCTCAAAATAGTCAGTCTTCCTAGACGAGGTCCTTACACAAGATAAAGCCCTATCATACATGTCCTTTATGAGGTTAATGTATAGGACGGGTACTTGTCTCTTCTCCAAAACTCTCCACAATATCTCTTGTGGGACATAATCATAAGCCTTCTCCAAATCAATAAAGATCATATGGAGGTTCTTCCTTTTAGCTCTAGAAATCTCCATTGTTCTCCTCAACAAATGGATGGCTTCAATAGTTGAGCGACTTGGCATGAATCCGAATTGACTGCAACAAAAATGAGTCTCCTGGTCGGAGTACTCTGACCCGCCACAGCATGTGGACAACTACTCCATCTCTTTAAAGGGTCGAATTGAAAAAATCGTGGATACAATCCTCTTCGAAGTCCAAGGTTGCTAGATAATGGAGTCTGAAAAGTCTCCTCGTCGAAGAATTGGGTCTCCCTCAAACTAGCTCAGAGAATGGGATCTCTACTTTGGAGTCCCTATGAAACCACATGAAAATCCTAGCCCACATGGCATAGAGAATGTGATCTCTACTCTAGAGTCCCTATGGAACACATGAAAACCCTGAACCGAAACAAATATGGGGACAACAAAACTGTTGATCGCGTACATGTGCGAATCAACCTGAAGACTCGGAATCTGAACGTCGAGTCTGAAAACTAAAGAACTGTAGAGTCTGAACAATTGCTTGGCCTGGAATCTGGAATCTGAATATGGAGAATCTAACAATCTGGCCAGTGACTCTACACAATACCTCCCCTTTCTCCCATACTTGTCGGAAATCAATGGCATTGACAAAGTTGGAAGAAGACAACAAAGATGGGGAAACAAAGCATCACATAAGTCGATCTATTTTTTTCTCGACTTCTTTTTTTTGAATGCATGAACAAGACTCTTATAAAGCGTGCGAGCGTGAGGATACATGCAGGTCTATCCGAGTGATATCGAGTTGATGCAGTGAATACACCAACACACTTGATCAATCGAGATCAAACTGTTATATTTAATGTGAATCTTCCAGAAGAAGCATGGACAAGAAAGGAGCAACAATTTCTCATTTATGTATCTTTGGATGCACAACTTGTGTTCACATTGAGCAGGAAGACAAATGAAAGCTTGATCCCAAAGCAAGGAAGTGCATCTTCGTTGGCTATGGTATAGATAATTGCATATATAGGTTGTGGGATTTAGAGAATAAGACAGAAGCATTGATGCAACATTTAATGAGTCTTTCTTATAAAAGGATGAATTGGTAAAAGGAAAGAAAACTGAAAATCAGATTGTATAGAGTTTGATGGAACTTCTAAATAAATTGCATCACATCCAAATGATGAGAATGTGCAACCCATCCACAGAATAATCCGTAAACTCTGGTATTTTAGAAATCTTCTAGAATCAGCAAACACACTGCAAGGTTTTCACCTTCCTTGAATTACTTATTACCGACTAATAATGATGAGTATGAATGCTTTGATGAAGCTCAACAATGTTAGACAATGAAGCAATGGGAGTTAACCATGGATGATGAAATGGGCTCCCTTACAAGCAACAAGAAGTGGGATTTAGTCCCACTACAAAAGGGAAAGAAGGCTATGCACAACAAGTGGGTGTACATGGTGAAGAACGAAGTTGATGGTTCCATTAGATACAAGGATAGACTAGTAGCAAAGGTCTTTAAGAAGAAAGCAAAAGTCGATTTCACATAGATCTTTGCACCTGTTGTAAAGGTCTCAACCATAAGAGTGGTATTGAGCATTGCTGCAACTGAGAACTTACGTTTGGAGCAGCTGGATGTTAAGACAACATTTCTCCATAAAGATCTTGAAGAGGACCTTTACAATCAGCAACCAGAGGACTATGTAGCTACTAGATAAGAAGACATGACATGCAAGATCAAAAAAAGAATTTATGGCTTGAAGCACGCACAAAGAAAAAAGTTTGATGATTTCATAACAAATACAGGATTCCACAAGTATTACGCGGGCTATTATTGGTACTTCAAGAAGCTTGGTATATCCTACATCATTCTATTGATGTGAGTAGATGACATGCTTGGTGTAGGCACCTGCAAGGAAGAAATGGAGAATCTGCAGACAATGTTGTCCAAGGAGTCTGAGATGAAGGATCTAGGTCCTGCAAAGAAAATCCTTGGAACGCATATCAGCAAAGATATGAAGAACAAGAAGCTGAGATTGTCTCAATCAGAGTACATCAAGATGGTACTAGAGAGATTTAATATGAAAAATAGAAAATCTACTCAAACACCTTTAGGGATCCACTTCTTGTGAGTGGATGCATGAGTAGAGAGATTGGTAGTGTGTGAGCTTGCAGATTTTGATGATAACAAAATCTGTGTACAAAGCTTGAAGCTAAGTCAAGAGTACAAAAACTACTAGACCAGGAAGAAGCTCAAGTTAAGGAGCTCAAGCTTAAGTGAAGAAAAAGAAGTCAAGAAGCTCAAAGGAGTTTACAGCTAAGGAACTCCAGCTCAAGCTCAAGGAAGGATCTCAATCTCAAGAAGAAGACCGGGTCTTTTCTTTTATTGACCCTTTCCTTTTGTAATTGTCTTAGAATGAAAAAGACCTCAAATCATGCATATCACATTTCAACCATTTAACTTTGACTTTGACTTTCAGGTCAAAGAGTTAAGCAGATCGATCAACCATTCCGACATGATAGATCAACTTTGTTTCCTGATCAATCACTATTTGAATTAAACGATTATATTTCTTATCAATTACCTTTGATCATTGATCGATCACTTCTTGATTCTGATCGATCACCTAAATCCTCATTGTTGAAATTTAGAATGCGAAAATGAATTGATAAAAATAATAATAAAATAAAGAAATATGAAACATGATCATGATGATTCTATGTGAAACCCTACTCCCTAAGGAGTAGGATGAAACCACGGGAGAAGGCCTCAAAGGTTGGATCTTCTATTGAAGTTTCTCATTGAGTATAGGGGGTGTGGGGCTCCTTATATAGCCCCACAAACAGACTACAGTCCCACAGATAGTAGATGTCGCACTAAACATGAGTAGGTGGTAATTGGATCCTCCACTATTACATACTCCAATACCCCCCCTCAAGATGGAGTTGAGAAAGTTGCAGTTTGCAACAAAAAGAAAAGGTATACATACATCACATCTTCATACGATACATCAAATGAAGAACATATGTCCATTGATGGTAAAAGACCTCACTCGAGGACGGGTCTGCGACTTTCAGGTCACCGGAACGTATCCCTGTCATGCATGTAGAGTCGCTGCATGTGAACCCCTCTTGATCCGGGTACCCGTTAATCACACACTCGCACCATCATTCGCATGAGATCGCATGAAGTTACAGAAAAGCAGGGAAAATTTTTCGCGCGGCTAATTATCCACATGACATTCACATCCACATCATAACCACAAAGTAAAAAGAGACAAATGGCACCAAAATTCTTTTCATTAATATTTATATCAGTTTTCAACATGTACAAGGATCTTCCATTTTACAACATATATCCCAAAATATGATACAAGAGAGATAGCATTTACATCTTCATCTGAACAAAAACTGAGACAAGTAATTCATACCGTCTAGTGTATACTTTGTCTCCAGGAAGCATGTAAAACTACTGCACAGCAGGCTGTTTGCCTGCCAAACACAATAGGAAAGAAGAGGCGTCAGCCATTGCTGGTACCTCCCAAAAACTTATAAAAATAACTAGACATTTAATATGTGCAAAAGCAAGCAAGTAGAAAGGTGGTATAAGTAAAATCTACATCTACTTGCGTAAGTAAAAAGGGGTTTCGAGTTGTGTGTAATGCATTTCTAATGACTTCCCAAGAACCCAACATTTTCCCACTATGACCTATTTATTTTGTTGTTGAATATTCATGAGGGTATGAGTGTGAGCATATATATATATATATATATTAATTGTTTCAGAGATCATACTTGTGAATGATGATGGAAGAGTTAAGATTAGAAATATCTCTTAATTTGACTTATTTTCTTAGATAGAGAGAATAATCATTTCCTACTAATCCCAACTTTTGATCGTAACATCTCCAATTCTTAACTTTAATTGATTCAAATATAACTCCAGATGATGTAGATGTAGATGTGGATGATTTAGATATAGAATCGCCAAGTCTGTTGGCGAAGTAAACTCAAGCGATGAAGAAGCCTACAAATGGCTCTTCCGTCTCGCCCTCTAATTGGAAACGCGGTCCAATAGAGGGATAGGTCTACTCCCCAACTACGCCACTGAGACGGGTGAGAGAGACTTCCTAGAAAAGTCGCTCTAGAAAAACTGCCCGACTAGTACGGGCGGACGAGCTCGTACGTAAAACTGAAAACCAAGGATCCCCAGCCTGGGTATCCTAATAGACAGGGTCAACGGAACTGGTCTAAAGTCAGGATCCCAACGAGGCGTAAAAACACTGCGAGCTCGCGTAAAAACCGTGAAAAGACTGGTATCCTAGACCCGCGCATTAAGCGGTCGTTGCCCTAACTGGGCTTCATATTCTTCCGCCCAGTTGAGGGTCACCGCGCCCTCGCACGGTCGGGCCTGAGGTCGTCCTGACCGGCATAATTAATGGATATCACCATTGATTCAAAATTTAGATTTCTAACATGTGTCATGTAAATTTTGTCCCTATCAAACCACAATCCCAAACTGATAATATGGATTTAAGAACATATATGATCAGTGATAAAGAAATCACACCCTACATACATTTGAAATTGACTTGTTTCTGAAGTGAATTTATTCTATGATTTTTGACAGAAGTTTATCTCCAATTTGCTCAATTTATTATTAGATCAAAAATGCATTTCTTACCATAGTTTTATTTATTTATTTATACTTGATTGATCAGTGGGTAGAATGAAGGTCAACAATAAACAAGCTGTAGATTTATTTCTAAAGAAATTTTAAGAATTTCAGACTTCCAAAACATAAGGACACCAGCTTATGATTCATAAGCAAATGCGACTCAAAGGTATATTAAGATTTATGTTAACAACTTAACAGTAGATAGGATACGATAATTTACATAAAAATACATTCAAGGATTTCCCATCTAGTTACTGTATTATTTATTCAATCACTCATTCGTCTAATTTACCCCTAAAAGATCCAACAGTGCATATGCTTGTCAATATAAATTTGGATTCTTTAAGTAAGAGTGAGCTGGAACCAAGTTAATGGTACATGATCGCAATCTTATTGGAGTTAGTGGAGCCTAGATGTAATTCAAACGTGTTAAATCAGTGGAAATAATATTTACTAGTTCAATCAGACATGTCTAATCTTTGAATCTATATAGAAGAAGCACACTATGTTGTTGAAATATTATCTTGGCTCAACCATTGCAACTAAACTATTCCCAATTTTCCAAACCCTACTCTGAAACACAATCAATTATTAACAGCCCACCTCATAAATTTTCAGCCTTGATCCAAGTCATCCCATCCTCCAATAATAGATTATACTATTTGTTTGTAAAAACAAAGGTGCATTATTTTGATACTAATTTTCTTTGAAATATGTATTGGATAATACGGAAAGTAAGTATTTTCAAAATTCTGCCCCCAATAACCAAATGCAACTTTGATTGTATTCTCCACTAGAAGATGGCATTTGAGGTCAGAGAAAAAAAAAATAAAACATAAAGATGCATTCCTCCGACCTTTTAAAAAAAAACCTTGAGCAGCTAAACAAACAGTTACATGTTTAAAGGGATTAAAAAGGTGATCAAATTTCTGGATTTCTAGGGATTACCAACAGCTCATTATTTTGTCAAATGTGAACATCCAGTTCCTTCATCCTTGCCTTCACTAGAATCATAAAGATGAAACATGAAATTATATGTTAATTGGCCAGTAAACCCATCTTTGATTTTTATCCAACTACAGCCTCTAGTCCATGTGAAATTCCAACAAGGAACTCTCTTTTTCAATGAACTTGAATAGTGCATTTACTTCAATCATCGAGTCATCTAAATTAAAAGATCAACTGCTAATCACTTCTATTATAAGATTAGGTTATTGAACATCTTGTTTATATATATATATATACTTTAGAAAAACTTGATCTGTCCAGAAAGACGGTGTATGTTTTATTTACATGAAAAGCTATAGAACAATGATAATTGCATGTATAGCAGAGAATGGAAGGATAAAGATTCTACATAAGATCTCCAAATTGGAGAAAAGTGTTGATCATACACGCAACAATTGGATGCAAGAGGTAAGTTAAAATATTCATGCATGGCAGCAAAGGAATGGGGAAAGAGGTACCTTGATCTTTTGAATGTGAAAAAGAGGGCTTGCATGTAAGGAAAATTCTCAGGAAAAGCTCCAGCAGACTGCTGGACAGCAGCCTCAAGCTCCAAAGAAGGAGAAAGGAGTCTCCAATGGCTGATGATTTGGAGCAAGGAGCAGCAGCTCCTTGGCTGCAACAGTTGTCTCCAGTGATTACCTTCAATGAGGCAGAAATTTCCTCTTGTCAAAAGCCTTTATTGCAGCTTCAAGCAAGAGAGGACAACAGCAAGAGAAGAAGAGGCTGTAGCATTTTCCCTGGCAGTAGCTGTAGAAATAGGATATGGAGAACTTGAGCTTTTGGGAATGACATGAGAGGACGAGAGAGGAATGTCGTTGGAATTGGACTCAATAGACAAGAGAAAGATGGAAATCAAGAAGGGCTTGTGTGATATAAATAAGGAGGGAGAGCTCCCCTTTGATTGACAAGTGGAGAAAAAGGAAAACCCAAATGGAAAAGATAGAGAGAAAAGGGAAAAAAACTCCACGGCTGGAACCAGGACAACCTGGTTAGTTTTGGAAATATTTATTATTATTATATATTTTTTAAACAAAATATCTCTTTATTTGACATGCATAAAAATCTACCGTACGCGCACAACGAGTGTCGGATTTCGGCGCGAAATATCTTGTTTCGATCGTCTCCGAACGACGGTCAATATGAGTACCATATTGATATACTTCCGATCGAGTTTTGAATACCCGAAATTTTCGGATACGGTTTTTGTTTAAGGTTAAATTTTATGATTTAGAAATATCAAACGACCTCCGATTGACGAACGGTCGATTCCGTTGGTCTTGTATCGTCGAATCGGATCTAATGATGGTTTTGGTTCATTTTGCGGTTTCTGAATTTGTGTCGCGGCTTTTTCACGGTGCGCGCTGTGATGCGACCGATTTTCAGTCGATTTCACCCGAACAACTTTTGATTTACTACCAATTGGTTGTTTTAGATTATCTAATATTGTCAAATAACTTAATTGAGTTATTCGGATCTTTTTCGGGTCGAGTTCGGGTTTACGCGAATTCCCGGATGTTACAATTATAAAAACCTCAAAGGGAGTCTCTTCCTCGAGACTCGAGTCAAGGTCCTTATGTGTCTTGTATTTCATTTGGCCATAAAAACCTCAAAGGGTTTGGAACCTGATAATCACACTTTATCGAGGGTCTAAAAACGTCGCCGTGGCGACCCACAATAAAATGTAATTAATCAACAATGAACCCACAATCAAATATCAAACAATGACAAGCAAATGTGGAGTCAAATTTATTTTTAACTCTGCACAAATGGTGTAAAGGGCAAGTATGCAGAGAGTTCGAACACAGGGAGCAAGTAGGGTAATTCACAAGAATGTGCTCAAGTGTGTATGTGTGATGTGTCTACACTAAGCAAGCAAGGAAAGGAATTTTTGTGGGTTTTTAATTTTTAATAATAATTTTTTTATTTTATTTTAATTTTTAATTTTGTATTTTGATTTTAATTTTCTAATTTTTATAATTTATATTTTATATTTTTTTTCAGTATTGGAAAGTAAAGACAATCTAATAAAAGACAAGCTACAATATTTATAAAAATGCACAAAAATAACCAAAAATTCAGAACTAAGATGTTTTTGGTATTTTTATATTTTTTTACTGTTTTTGTGATTTTTGGGGATTTTTCAAGGTGTTTTTGGTATTTTTAATTACTGAATTAAGGCAAAACAGTGGAAATAGGGCTGGCTGTGAATAAAATGCAAGTTAAAATTAACAAACAGCAACCAAAACTTTTCACACTATTTTTCAAATAAAAATGACAAAATAAGTGACACACAGAACCTGAGTTTGCTATTTTTGGATTTTTCTACTATTTTATATATTTTTTTTGAAGTTTTTGAGTGTTTTTAAATTTTTAATGTTTTTCTTTTGAGATTTTTAATGATTTTTGGACTGACACTAAAATAGAATAAAATAGACACTAGGTAATTTTTTGGAATTTTTGGAGGTGTTTTAATATTTTTTTGGTATTTTCTAAACTAGACAGTGCACAAATAACAAGTTTTTGATTTTTAATAAATATGAAAATAAAATAAAATCAAAAACTAAAATGGTGGCGTCAAAGTACACGTGTCCAGGAGCCTAAGTCTATTTTTGTGGAATTTTTGGACTTAAAATGATAGGTCAAATAATTAGAGCAAACATCCAAACATTAAACAGTCCTGGCAGGGGTATATATGCAATATCTAAAACATCCAGGGGCATACATGCAATTTTCCACAAAAATATACACTGAATATTCAATTTATAACACTAAATATTAATTATAAAAACCGCCTGGGCACGCAAGCAATTTACCCACCAGGGCGCGTGACTTGCACGCGCCTGGCGAGGACTAAAATGCAATATTTCAAAACCCTGGGGGCCTACTTGCAAAACATCCAAAAATTTTACACTTGATACGAAAGTTTCAGGACTAAAACGAAATACACAAATGACCGAGGACCCTTCTGCAAAATGCCCACCCCCTCACGTGTACAAGTCACGTGAGGTGACGTGGCGAAGGACCTAGATGCAATTAAACAAAGTTCGAGGGTCTTTATGCAAATATTACAAAATTTTTACACTACAGACGAAAGTTTGAGTACTAAATACTAAATACAAAAAGTGCGAGGGTTGAGATGCAAAATACCCACGCTCGGGCGCTCCGACGACGACGCGTGGCGCGAATCCAACGGCTGGCGGCGGGGCGCGATCCAGCGGCGGGGAGCGAGCCACTTATCCACGTGGCAGCACGAGGGCGTCCGATGACGGTTGGCGTCGACGTCTGAGATTAGATCTCAAAAAGAGATCCAACGGTGGCTGGGCGTGGAAGATCGGACGGTCGACGCGCGATCTGGAGCTCCACCTCGATCCAACGGTGATGAAGGCCGGAGCAAGAACCGCGACGAACTCCGGCGAGCCGAAGTTCTCCGAGGTCAAGCTCCGTCTCCGATGAGCTTTTTGGCTTCAAAATGGGACGGGAGGCTCCTCAGGTCTTCGTCTATCTCCTGGGGGCGTCAAAATGCCGCGGTGGCGGCCGAGGTGCTTAGGCGAAGGTGGCGGAACTGGGGAGCTTGGACACGGTCCGGCGAGCGTCAAAACTCGCCTCCAGGCGCTTTCAAGTTGGCGTTGACCTGCAAGAAGAGTTAGAAGGTCCAGGGCAAAGTGCCTGGACCTGGGGTGGACCTAATCGATGCGCGAGGGGAAGTGGTCGTCGGTGGCCGGAGGTGCGCTCCGGCGAGGATGCTTGGATGGGCGAAATAAGCGATGGGAATTAGAAATTTTTTTGGGGGTTTTTGAAGCTACAGCTAACAGGAACCTAATGAGATAAACAAGAAGGTGGGGCGAGCCCTCGATGGCCGGAGCCAGAGGGAAGAAAGGTACCTCGACGCCGGCTGTTGGCGGAGGTGGTGGAGGCTCCCTCGACTTCGAATGCCTTAGCTGAGGAGCTGGCGATGGAGCTGTCACCTCCAAGGAGCTCAGGAGCACGAAGGTGGCGCTGAAGGGTGGACCAAGGGGACTCAAAATCGAAAGGAAAGAAGGGGGGTTCGTTATATGTGGTTTGACCCTGAGTCGCAGGGGCCCAAAGATCAAGAGCTCTGGAGCGATTCAGTGATCCATAATCCGATGTAAGATATGGGCGAGCCTCCTCGATCATCGATGATCAAAAGTCAAGAAGGCGCTAGCACGAAATGAGGTGCCTAGCGTCCTCGAAAAAATCGAGAAATCGACCCAAAAATAAGCCTCTGACAAGGCTACAGGGGGTAGGTCACCTAGTTGACCAAGGTCAACTAGGGTTTGCGCCTGGTTGGTCCACGTGGACCAACCAGGAAAAACCCTGGAAAAACCTTTTGTTAATTCAATTTAAAATACTAAATGGCCGAATTAAATAAAAGTTATAAAATAAAAAATGCTCAAAATTTTATGTAGTGATTTTTATTTATTTTTATGACTTATATTTTTACAAGTTACCTTTTTATCCCTATATAGGTATAATACCTATGTATTTTAATATTTTATTTTTATTTAGGTATTTTATTTTTATTATTGTTATTTAGTATTTTATGAAATTATAACATACTTTTATATACATAAATATATTTTTATTTTATTTTTCTGATATGTTTTGTATATTTAATAAAATACAAGTGTATTGTATATAGGTATAAGTGTATGTATAATACCTATGTAGTCTTTATACAAGTATTTTTATTTTTATTTTTCTTTGCATTTTATTTCAATTTTAATGCACATATATATTATAAGTAATATTTACAAAGTTATAAAAATATAAAAAATATAAAAAATAATGAATAAATAATAAATTGAATATTTTATTATGTAAAAGTATACAAAGGGGGTCCAAAACTCAACTTTCAAACCGTAGCTCCGCCAAATGCAAAACCACCGCCATTGGATAGATTATTTTATTCTATATACAATTAAAGGTGAGTACACTGCATTTGGAGTTGTCAGTTGTGAGATACGGGTCTGGGAAGTTGGGATTTTTGGATTTTTATTCAGACCATAACTTTTTATCTGTACATTATTTTTCCGTGAAATCAATTTTGTATTTTTCTTTATTAAATTATCTACAACTTTCATGTACAAAGTTTCTTTATTTGATGTATAAAAAGTGGAACCAAAAATAGGTCCCAAAATGAATAAAGAATGAATAACATGTATAGGTATTTTATCTGTGTTTTGGCCCTTATCTCCCCCTACTTTATTCCTTGTCGACCTATTCATCAAGATGCCTAGGTCTCGGGGGTTTTGGGTCATAAAATATTCACAATATTTTATTCTTTTTCTTTTCTTTATTTATTCTATAATTTTGGCCTTAATTACAGTATTTTATACACTATTTAGATGCACATGCATGAATGCTAAGATGCTTGATTTAAGGCTATTTACAGGCATTTGCTAGGGTTTTTAGTGCCAAAATGATAGAATAAAGATGATGAAATGTGGATTCATCATCCCCCTATACTTTACCTTTGCTAGTCCCTAGCAAACACTTATGCAATAAGTGCAAAAAGAGAAAGAAAGAAAAGAAAAAGAAGAACTTGGATTTTATTTGATTATCAAACTTGTCTTTGCAAAATCAAAGTTTGGAGCTTAAGTCGGACCTTTGGAATTTCAGTGCGGGCGGAACCTTAGTGAGAACCGTGTTTGAAATCCAACAGCCCTTGAGAATCCCAAAACTCTGTCCAAGTCTCCTCAATAGCCAGGTCAGAAATATTTCAACTCATACGCAAACTCTTACGACTATGAATCTGACTTGTACAGTGTAAGTGATGGTGGCTCTCCCCAACTAGAATGACAAAGAGACTGACTTCTCCAGTACGACAACCCAATGATTCCCCAATCCAGCAACTCCATCCTCGAGGAGCGGGGTATTCCCTTCTAAGTTCAAGTGGCAACCATCTCAAGAGGAGGGGGTGAAGAGAAGAATGGACGGTAGCCAGTGTAGCTACCTATCCCGGGATGCAAGACCAGTGTAGTCAAGTCATCCTGCTGCAGGCTCACATGATATGACTTTGGAACTCAAGCTTGCTTATTGACTTTGTACATACTTTGCAGGCTTTTTATTTTTGTACATGCCTGAACTTTTTTTTTTTTGAAAAACTATTCACAGCCGCATTTACATAAGAAGTTTTTCCTCTTGAGCCAGTAGACTATCCCTCTTTTGAAGCTTTATCGCAACCCACAGCCTCCTGTCTTTAGACTTCCTAATCACTAGACGGGTTGGGGTGCACTTCCCTCCCTAGAGGAGGACAAATGTTTCCACTTGTGTGCGTCTCATACCGGAAAATCCAATCCCCTCACCACTCCAACTGAGTTGAGCCATGTGAAAGGTGCAGGTGTCCAAGTTAGGTCATTATCAACAAGAGTCGTGCGTGTGCTCCGAAATACTCTACTTAGGCAGTCAAGAATCCATTGAACCAAGTCCCGTGATCCTCAAAGAATTAAGTCAACTAGACCTGAAGTACCTCAACCCTGGTTCCTATAAGGTTCCTGTTATTAGGTAGGTTTTAAGGCCCAATCAAGCTCCAACCTCCGGATTTTACTTAGACTTGTTCAACTATCAAACTCAATCCGAAAAATGCTCATGCTATGCAATGTGATGCAGAAAATATTTTTGTGATGCAATTTTCAAGAATTTTGAACTTTTTATGGATTTTTGAAAATATGATGCATGCATGTGCAGATGCATTTTTTTGTATTTTTCAAAGAGATTTTTCAAATGTTTTTGGATTTTAGTTTTGCAAATGTTTTTGGGAATTTTTGAAAACAAAAAAGACTTCGGCTAAAAACTAGGTGAAAATATGTACACGAGAGTGCTTCTTATATATACAAGAAGTGGATTTTAAGAATTTATAGGGTAAGTGGTCAATTTTATACATATATACATAAACTGGATTTTGGTGTGATGTGTATATTCCTCAAACTTATTTGAAAACCATTTACACACAATTTTTGAAAACTATAGTTCAAAATAGTTTTTACAAACATTTTACACACATTTGAAAACATTTTGCAAAGGCTTTCAAAACAGTATATATAGGTTTTTCAAATCATTTTTGCAACCATTTTCAAACCATTTGCAAATCATTTTTCAAACATTTTATTTCACACAAAGAAAAGAAGTTTTACAATCCACACATTTTGACACAGGTTGAAAACACGAAACAAAATATTTTCAAAATAGTTTTCAACGAAGATTTTCAAACTATTTTTCAAACATTTTGCAAAAAACATTTTCACCTGATTTATTAATCAGTAAATATAAAAAGAATTTGAGGAATAACCACATCTTTTTATTAAGGAATTTTTAATGAATTTTAAAGAATTTTTAAAGAATTATTAGCCATATTTATTAAGAAAATACGAAAGTACGAGTTATGGCTAAAGTATATACGTAGTATATACGACCCCCCCTATACTTAGCTTGAGCTATGTCCTCATAGATCGGAGAGAAAAGAGAAGACATAACTCGTACTAAGTATAGACAAGTCTAAATAATAAAGGAATAAATGAATGAATCAATGAATGAGAAGTTGACCGTCCCCCCTATATTTAGGATCAAATAATCCTAAGTATAGCGGACTGTACACAAAGCAGGGAGGGTCAAGGGTGGGAATGAACAGATCGTACTCAGATTGTCTCCCCCTATACTTAGGGTAAGATATCCCTAAGTATAGACAAGAAGAGGAGACAATAGAGAGGATCGACATGAAAATGAAAGGAACTCGGGGTGCCAACCCCCCTATACTTAGGACAAAGTACGTCCTAAGTATGGAAAACTCTCTACACGAGCGGCACCTTTTGGATAGATATAGAAAATAGAAAAGGAAAAGAAGAAAAGAAGAAAATAAGAAAATAAATCAACAGACAACAAAGTGATATAAACAGATGGATCTGTACAGCGGAAGATAGAATTGATCACCATGTATGAGATGTAGATGATGAGAGTCAATTAACACATCTCATACCAAAAGAATGGGGGCAACGTCACTGGTCGGCGGATCATGATCAAGATAGAGTTTCAGGCGTTGACCATTGACGCGGAAGGTAGAGGAAGATGACGGTTCGGATATGTCGATGCTGCCATTGTCATGTACCTTCCTGACCACATACGGTCCTTTCCACTTGCTCTGCAATTTCCCTGGGAATAATTTCAGCCTGGAATCAAACAACCATACTCTCTGATCTGGCTCAAACTGTTTATGGCTGATATGCGAATCGTGCCATGTCTTCACTTTCTCTTTGTACTGTAGGCTGTTCGAAAAGGCTGTATCTCTCAATTCTTCCAAGGCTGTCAATTCTGCTCTTCTCTGGTCTCCTATACTCTCGGGATCTAGAAGCAACTCAGTAACTGCCCAAAAAGATTTATGCTTGATCTCCACTGGCAAATGGCACGGCTTGCCATAGACGAGACGAAAGGGAGATGTCCCCAATGGATTCTTGAAAGAAGTCCGATAAGCCCACAAGACCGAGTCCAAAAGCTGTGACCAATCCTTTCGGTCTGGACGGACAACTTTCTGCAAGATTGTCTTTATCTCCCTGTTCGATACTTCGGCAAGACCATTCGTCTGAGGGTGATAAGGAGTGGCAACCCGATGGTCAATGCCGAACTTGTCTGCAAGGGCCCTGACTTTGTCATTGATGAAGTGAGACCCCCCGTCTGAAATCAAGACTCTAGGTACCCCGAACCGTGAAATGATATTTTTCCTCAAAAATTTGCAAACGGTTTTAGCATCTGCGGCTCGGGCGGGGATGGCCTCAACCCATCGGCTGACATAATCCACAGCGAGCAAAATATGCTCGAATCCCTGACTCTTAGGAAATGGGCCCATGAAATCAATTCCCCATGCATCAAAAACCTCACAGAAGTGAATAGGTTGCATGGGCATCATGTCTCTCTGTCCGCAGGTTCCCATTTTCTGACAGTCAGTACATCTCTTCACGAACTCATCAGAATCCTTGAAGAGAGTAGGTCACCATAGGCCGGATTGAAGCACCTTCTGTGCTGTCCTTTTTCCAGAATGATGTCCTCCTGCCTCAAGCTTGTGGCAGTATGTGAGGACGCTATGCTGCTCTTCTTGAGGAATGCACCTCCTCCAGATACTATCCCCTCCTTCATGATAAAGGACGGGATCCTCCCAATGGTAAAACTTGGCCTTAGCTAGGAAGGTCTCAAGTTTCTGCCTGGGCCAACCCTGAGGGACTGTCTTGGCAACAAGATAGTTTACAAAGTCAGCATACCACGGGAGTGAGGTGACAGCCAAGATCGCCTCATCTGGAAATGTCTCTGTGATAGGTGCGCTGGCCTCAGATTCCTCAAGATTCTCCAATCTGGAGAGATGATCCGCCACCACATTCTTGACTCCAGGCTTGTCCTTAATTTCAATATCAAATTCCTGGAGTAGAAGGATCCATCTGGTGAGACGTGCTTTGGCATCCTTCTTAGCCATTAAGTACCGGATGGCGGAATGATCAGTGTAGATTGTTACTCTAGATTCGAGAATATATGATCGATACTTATCAAGAGCAAAGACTACGGCCAGCATCTCTTTCTCAGTCACAGTGTAATTCCGCTGCGCGGCATCCAAAGTCCAGCTGGCGTAGTGAATGGCAAAGGGTAAACCATCCCTCCTCTGTCCAAGCACAGCCCCAACGGCAAAATCTGAAGCATCCGTCATGATCTCGAATGGGAGAGACCAATCGGGTGGCTGAAGGACAGGAGCTGAAATAACCATTTTCTTGAGAGTCTCAAATGATTCAAGACACTTATCATTAACAATAAACTCGGTGTCTTTGGTGAGCAAGTCAGTGAGCGGTCGGGCAATTCGACTGAAGTCCTGAATGAACCGTCGGTAGAAACCGACATGCCCCAGAAAAGACCGTAACTGACGCAGATTGGACGGCGGATTGAGTTTTCTGATGATGTCCACCTTAGCCGGATCGACCTCCATGCCCCTGTTGGAGACGATGTGACCAAGGACCGTCCCTTGAGTCATCATGAAATGACTCTTCTCCCATGATAAGACAAGATTAACCTCAATGCAGCGCTTGAGCACACGGTCTAGGCAGTCAAGACAGGTGTCGAACCCGTCGCCATAGACCGAGAAGTCATCCATGAAGACCTCTAAACAGTCACCCACCATGTCCGAGAAGATGGACAACATGCACCTTTGGAATGTCGCCGGAGCGTTACATAGACCAAAGGGCATCCGTCTGAAAGCATACGTCCCAAACGGACAGGTGAATGTCGTTTTCTCCTGGTCTTCGGGCGCAATGGCCACTTGATTATATCCAGAGTACCCATCAAGAAAGCAGTAATGACTCTTCCCGGCTAACCGCTCGATAATCTGATCAATGAAGGGAAGCGGGAAGTGATCCTTCTTGGTGGCCTCATTCAATCGTCTGTAGTCCACACAGACCCTCCAAGAAGTCGGTACTCTGGTCGCGATCTCCTCTCCAGACTCATTGACAACTGTAGTGATACCCGTTTTCTTGGGTACCACATGTAGCGGACTTACCCATTTGGAGTCGGAGATGGGATAGATAAAATCGGCGCTCCACCACTTGGAAATTTCTTTCATGACTACGTCTCGAAGATTCGGGTTCAACCGTCGTTGGAACTCACGCGACGGCTTAGCGTTATCCTCAAGATAAATGTGGTGAGAGCAAAGATTTGGGCTCAGCCCCTGGAGATCAGCTATACTCCAACCGATTGCCTTGCGGTTTCTTTCAAGAACCTCCATCAGACGAGATTCTTGCTCTCCAGTCAAATCTGCTGAGATAATGACTGGGTGCATTTCTGGCTCTCTAGCAAGGAATCTGTACTTCATCGACTGCGGTAGAGGTTTCCGTTCTGGACAACTGGGAGGTGGTAGATCTGGTTTCTGATAAGTCTGTGTAAAGGCGACCAGGTCTGCATGGGAGAACTCTCGCTCTGCATGAATTCCTGACGAAGGGCGGCCTGTTGAATCATCAATAAACTGCACTGGCTCGCAATCTGTCATGGCTGCTAGCTCAGAAGGAATCAGACAAGGCAAGTAATCATCAAAGTCATCCCAGTTAATGTCTGAATCCGAGGGATCAGAAGAAGATGAGCAAGAATGGAACTCATCTGCACCACTCATCACAACACTGTCAGCCTCAGAAATATCCTCATCCAGGGATGTGCTCTCCCGGCTCTCGACCGCCATGAGCTTGAGATACAGTGAATCTGTAGGCAAGGCGAGGGTCGGTGCTACGGGATCTGTCCAGTTGGATTCATCATCAGTCATCTCAAAATCACAAACATGGTGGATGTCTAACTCCTCCTCTGTCATCTGCGCGGCTTCGCTGGACTGTTCTGAGTACTCTAACTCTCTAGCTTTGGTTTCTTCGATCGTCTCTATTTGTATGGTTTCGCCCTCTACGCAAAAACATACCTTCCCGCTATCATGGTCGGTCACCGCCTTGGCTGTGGCCAAGAATGGACGTCCGAGAATGATGGGGGCATCAGTCACCGACTCAGGGATCTCCATGTCCAACACAACGAAGTCCACGGGGAATTTCAGGCCCTGAATGGTAACGACCACGTCTTTCAATAACCCCTTCGGCCTCTTAATCGACCTATCAGCAAACTGAAGGACGGTTCTGCTTCGAAGAAGAGGGCCAAACTCGAACTGCTTGAGTAAGGCTGCCGGAAGGAGGTTAATTGAAGAGCCGCTGTCTAATAGAGTACGATCAAACTGCTGCTCCTGAATCTCGCATCTGACATAGGGAGCTCCTGCGTCTGGTCGCTTGGCTGGCAGCTTGTTCTGGATGATGCAACATGTGTCATGAGTGAGCATATGGATTTGATCTATGTGCCTCTTCTTCCTTCGAACAGTAGTTGTCTCTTTCAAGTTCTTTTTGAAGAAGGGGATATGCTCAAATGCTTCTCGTAGAGTCAGCTGAATATGAAATCTGTCAATCATTTCGTTGTCGAACTCTACCTGCTGATTCTTTTTTGGATTTTCTTTTTTGTTCCCCTTCGCTCGGCGGAGTGCCTCAGGGA
This sequence comes from Ottelia alismoides, assembly GCA_037367405.1. NCBI lineage: Eukaryota > Viridiplantae > Streptophyta > Magnoliopsida > Alismatales > Hydrocharitaceae > Ottelia > Ottelia alismoides. The sequence goes on along the minus strand of JAZKJV010004727.1, from coordinate 99,786 downwards.
AGGGGATGGTAGGGGCCTCCTCAGATGGAGGACTAGGAATCGGTCCCTGTGCCTGTGAAGACGGAGAATCCATACAATTATCATCATTCATCACATATGGATCCGCAATTTGAACAGAAACCTTTCCTTTATTCATATTTTTGTTTTTGTTTTTGGTCCCACAGTCTCTAGATACAAAATGTGGTAACATCACAGATGATGGCTCAACAAAAGTAGATGTGGTGCCCTTAGCACCACCACTAGCACCGGTCTTCGCGGCATCAGCACCGCGCTCTGGTTCAGCATCCAAAATGGTGGCCTCAGCACCACCGTCTGCATCTGATATCACGACGGCATCAGTACCGTCGTTCTGGACTCCATCATTGGTGGCATCAGCACCACCGTCTTCAACATCATCTTGGGCGGCATCAGCACCGCTCCTCTGCTCCTCTGGCGCTCCTGATCCTGCATCTGGCTGTCGTTCAGAAGAGGCGCCGCCGGCTGGCATCCTACCGCTCCTAGTAGTCACAAAATCAACATCATTCAAAGAATAAGACATATCATTCAAATCGTCACTAGGAGAGGTATCCTCTGTGAACTCTACCTGCTCAGATTTTCTTTTTAGGTTATTAGGATTAGGTTCGATCTGAGCGGGTATGGCGGCTTTGCCTTTGATGATATCCCGCATCTCCTGCCGGAATTCATCAATTTCTTGCCTGAAAGATGCTCGTTGTTCAGATAGCAAGCGGGCAAGATCATCGAGAGCTGGGTTCTCATAGGCTGGACCCTGAGAACCGGGTGTCTGTCCCTGCTGGAAATGGGGCTGCTGCTGCTGGTGTTGCTGCTGATACTGGGGGGAAGGCTGGTGATAAGACTGCGGAGGCGGCTGGCGTTGCCTCCACTGTTATCCCTGATAGGAGGGACGAGGACCACTCTGGTATTGTTGCTGATGGGCATACTAGGGTTGTTGGTTATGCTGTTGTGTCGGCTGGCTGTTCTGCTGTCCTTGGGCAGGAGGATGCTGCTGGGATGAGGATCCACCATTGCCCCAACGGAATCCGGGGTGATCCCTGCGAATTGCTGGTTGAGGGTATCGGTCATACCAAATTCCATTGACTTCCATCAATGGTTCCTGCTCAAAGGAGGGTGGAGGAAGAACTGCCAGTGGCTGCTCCGGCTGATAGACCACCATCTGAGTCTCCTGAGACGGCGGTTGCTCTGGATGGTACTGCAGCAATGGAACCGGCTCCGCCTGGATATGGTTCACCTGGCGGTATGAGGTGGAGGCCTGGTTGGGATTGCTACTGCTGGAAGCAACCTGTGACCTGGGAGGCTGTTGGGAATGGGCCTGTGCCTCCTGAATACATAGAATTTGAGTCTTCAGGTCACTCATGGTCTTGGTGAGAAGGTCTATCTGGGCTAGACCTTGGTTTTGCTTCTTCTCGAGGATCTCCATGCGGTCCAACTTTTCGTCGATAATGCCCATGTCGGCCGCTGCTGATTCGGCTTGGGCTGCGGCTACCGACGTTGTGTTGGGACCAGCATCGATGCATGCGATCCTTTGGAATGATCCTGCTCCTTGCGGGGGCTTCTGCTGAGTATAGACTCGGGCCTGGGTCATCACTGTGGAGTTTTCTGCCATTCCTTCATAGATGGCCCAGACGTCGTCTTCTCCCTTGGAGAAATAGGATCCACCGCAGGAGGCGTTCACAAGCCCCTGCAGCTCCGGTGTCAGCCCACAGAAGAAACTCTGCACCAGGTTGGGCTTGGAGATATCGTGATGTGGACACCGGTCTATGAGCTCTCTGAATCGATCCCAGGCTTCATGGAATTGTTCATTTGGGATCATGACAAAGTTGCTGATCATGGCTCGAGCTGCGTTGGTCCGGCCGAGAGGATAGTATTTCTTGAGGTATGCGGTCCGGAGATCTGCCCAAGTATCGACGAATCGCCCAAGGTGCTTGAGCCAATATGCGGCTCTATCAACCAACGAGAACGGGAAGGCGATCATCTTAATGGTGTCCTCGGTCATCAACCGATCGTGGATAGTGCTGCAAATCATTTCAAATTCCTGGAGGTGGAGGTGCGGCTCTTCGGTCGGCAGCCCGTGAAACTTGGGTAGCAACTGAATCGTGTGGTGCCGAAGCTCGAAGTCTCCGTGGATTGGTGGGAGTCTGATCCACCGGTGAGTGAGGGACGAAGCGGGGTTGTACAGTTCCCTCATGATAGTCTGTGGCGGTCGCTCAGCGTCTGGATCGCCTCCTCCTGCATCGGGTCCTCCTCCACCGCCACCGCCCCCAGGTCGGTTTTCTCTCAGTTGTGCTATCTCTCTCATCAGGTCACCCATGAATGTTCCCTGGTCACGGATCTGTCTCTGCATATTCTCCAGGGACGCTAGTAAGGAATTGTTGATCGATTATGAACGGAGGGTGATCGTGGTCATCTGGGTGCTCGCCTCTGTCTGCCATTGCTGGATTTTCTGAAAAAGCAAAAGAGGCCATCTCAGGTGCTGTCGAATGAGAGGAACTCTGTGATGCACTAAATTCTGACATAATTGGACTGAGAGAAGGAGAATGGGAAGGGTGGTCGAGGGGGAACAGGGTGGATGTGACCTCGGGCTCGGAGAGCGGACTCTCCGAGGCATTCCTAGATGAGTAAGGAGGAGTGCTAGATAGCGGTGCCGACAAAGTCGGCCTAAGAGATCTCCGTCCCATCATCTTGATTATTCGAGAAGAGTGGGGATAATGCAAGAGAAGAAGAAGATGATATGCAACAAAATTGTGCACAATTGTGCGGTGTTTTTGATCTTGACCTAAATAAATCTAGCAATCAAACGCAAAGCAAGGGTGAATTCACCAACTCAACTCGTGAAGCCGTGAAGGTTCGGCTTTTATCTTGTCAAATTTTAGCTTGTTTTCAGGTATTTATCTTATCACGAGTCCTTAGAACGCTACGCCTATAGGAGCGAGAGTACTGCCAGGAAAGTGTCCCCGTACTTGTCCTCCTCCTGTGTAACCTGTAACTTGTGCTTTTTGAGGTCCTTGTAACCCTTCCTGGATCCCTACTCAGCCAAAGAAATAGAGGGAGGAAGCCGATAGGCGAAACCAATACTTCGGACCTCGCTCGCAACGGAATCACCCGTGAGCGTGCAAGGTCCTACTCGGACGCAGCCGGTGAGACAGACACACCCGTGAAGGCGTGGCCTAAGCTCGGTACTTCGGACAAGGTCGGTGCTCACACAATAGCGAGTCACCAATGGCGACCAAGTCCTACTCGACTACGTACGATAGTAGCGCCAATACTTCGGAAATCCAGGCGATACACAAGGCAGCCACAAGTTGGGTTTTTGGCTCTAATCCTTACGAAGCGCTCACCTCACTTGGAAGGAGACCTTCCCATGCAACCTGAATACAAGTGAGGGTATTACTCACCCCAAGCAATGAATCCAATTATCGATTTTATTTTGGTCAAGTTTTCTTTAGCAGTCCCTTTTTTAATTTTTTTGGTGTTATCGCTTCTTTTGAGTAGATTCAAACAAGCGCCTAACGGTTTTTGTATTTTTTTCCTTTATCCTACTTTGTTCCAAAAACAAAGGGAGAATAGAGTCGGAAAAGCCGTGCAAGTCGACACCAAGGTGGAAATCTCACCTTTGTGCCTAGATGATGCGTGCAAAGTAAGAGGACTTACAGCGAATCCCAGCTCTCTCCATGCGGGATGCAAAGCAGAATTTTTAAACCTACACTATATGGCGAAATGCAAAGCGGAAATCGTCCTAGAACAGGCAACTGCTAGCGTGAAGAACCATAAGCTAGCTATTAACTTCTAATCCGAGTGTCCGGTCTAGGCTCACCCCTCCTCTGCTCAAAACATTTGAGTTAGGAGAAAGCGCTTGTTCGGGTGTGAGCTCACGGCGCGTGGATCAGAAGCTACTAGCTAACTGTTTAATTAGTCTAAGTCCAAATACGAATCTATAGGAGCATGCAAAGATAATTAGGTGTTTGGACCTATTCTAATCGAATCAAGCAGGACCTAGAACTAAGAGCTCAATCCACAAAAGAAAGTGAAAAATGAAAACAAAACCGGAAAATGACGGCGATAAAACGCGATAAAAACGCGGTGAGCCCCCGGGTGAACAAACACCCGGAAATTAGGCCCGATAGTTTGAGTGTCCAAGTCCAAGTGTACCAGTATTATTACAATTAAATAGTCTCTCTCTCACAAAAATAAATGTAAGCTAATCTAATCACTCTCTCTCACTCCTCCTGCTCTCTCCTGCCGGCGTGACCTAAGAAGGCCGGCTCCGCGTCCCAAGGTTGCTTCGAATCACCTAAGCAATCCGCCTTGCTCCGCGGTCCCTCGCAAGAAGACAAGAAAAGAGACGGTCAGATAGCTCAACAAGATATATCAAAAATGTAAGAGATGGAAAATAATGCTATGGTAAACAATCACACAATCAAACAAAATGTGAACTAATCGCTGTTGCTCCCCGGCAACGGCGCCATTTGATAATCACACTTTATCGAGGGTCTAAAAACGTCGCTGTGGCGACCCACAATAAAATGTAATTAATCAACAATGAACCCACAATCAAATATCAAACAATGACAAGCAAATGTGGAGTCAAATTTATTTTTAACTCTGCACAAATGGTGTAAAGGGCAAGTATGCAGAGAGTTCGAACACAGGGAGCAAGCAGGGTAATTCACAAGAATGTGCTCAAGTGTGTATGTGTGATGTGTCTACACTAAGCAAGCAAGGAAAGGAATTTTTGTGGGTTTTTAATTTTTAATAATAATTTTTTTATTTTATTTTAATTTTTAATTTTGTATTTTGATTTTAATTTTCTAATTTTTATAATTTATATTTTATATTTTTTTCAGTATTGGAAAGTAAAGACAATCTAATAAAAGACAAGCTACAATATTTATAAAAATGCACAAAAATAACCAAAAATTCAGAACTAAGATGTTTTTGGTATTTTTATAATTTTTTACTGTTTTTGTGATTTTTGGGGATTTTTCAAGGTGTTTTTGGTATTTTTAATTACTGAATTAAGGCAAAACAGTGGAAATAGGGCTGGCTGTGAATAAAATGCAAGTTAAAATTAACAAACAGCAACCAAAACTTTTCACACTATTTTTCAAATAAAAATGACAAAATAAGTGACACACAGAACCTGAGTTTGCTATTTTTGGATTTTTCTACTATTTTATATATTTTTTTTGAAGTTTTTGAGTGTTTTTAAATTTTTAATGTTTTTCTTTTGAGATTTTTAATGATTTTTGGACTGACACTAAAATAGAATAAAATAGACACTAGGTAATTTTTTGGAATTTTTGGAGGTGTTTTAATATTTTTTTGGTATTTTCTAAACTAGACAGTGCACAAATAACAAGTTTTTGATTTTTAATAAATATGAAAATAAAATAAAATCAAAAACTAAAATGGTGGCGTCAAAGTACACGTGTCCAGGAGCCTAAGTCTATTTTTGTGGAATTTTTGGACTTAAAATGATAGGTCAAATAATTAGAGCAAACATCCAAACATTAAACAGTCCTGGCAGGGGTATATATGCAATATCTAAAACATCCAGGGGCATACATGCAATTTTCCACAAAAATATACACTGAATATTCAATTTATAACACTAAATATTAATTATAAAAACCGCCTGGGCACGCAAGCAATTTACCCACCAGGGCGCGTGACTTGCACGCGCCTGGCGAGGACTAAAATGCAATATTTCAAAACCCTGGGGGCCTACTTGCAAAACATCCAAAAATTTTACACTTGATACGAAAGTTTCAGGACTAAAACGAAATACACAAATGACCGAGGACCCTTCTGCAAAATGCCCACCCCCTCACGTGTACAAGTCACGTGAGGTGACGTGGCGAAGGACCTAGATGCAATTAAACAAAGTTCGAGGGTCTTTATGCAAATATTACAAAATTTTTACACTACAGATGAAAGTTTGAGTACTAAATACTAAATACAAAAAGTGCGAGGGTTGAGATGCAAAATACCCACGCTCGGGCGCTCCGACGACGACGCGTGGCGCGAATCCAACGGCTGGCGGTGGGGCGCGATCCAGCGGCGGGGAGCGAGCCACTTATCCACGTGGCAGCACGAGGGCGTCCGATGACGGTTGGCGTCGACGTCTGAGATTAGATCTCAAAAAGAGATCCGACGGTGGCTGGGCGTGGAAGATCGGACGGTCGACGCGCGATCTGGAGCTCCACCTCGATCCAACGGTGATGAAGGCCGGAGCAAGAACCGCGACGAACTCCGGCGAGCCGAAGTTCTCCGAGGTCAAGCTCCGTCTCCGATGAGCTTTTTGGCTTCAAAATGGGATGGGAGGCTCCTCAGGTCTTCGTCTATCTCCTGGGGGCGTCAAAATGCCGCGGCGGCGGCCGAGGTGCTCAGGCGAAGGTGGCGGAGCTGGGGAGCTTGGCCACGGTCCGGCGAGCGTCAAAACTCGCCTCCAGGCGCTTTCAAGTTGGCGTTGACCTGCAAGAAGAGTTAGAAGGTCCAGGGCAAAGTGCCTGGACCTGGGGTGGACCTAATCGATGCGCGAGGGGAAGTGGTCGTCGGTGGCCGGAGGTGCGCTCCGGCGAGGATGCTTGGATGGGCGAAATAAGCGATGGGACTTAGAAATTTTTTTTGGGGTTTTTGAAGCAGGAACCTAATGAGATAAACAAGAAGGTGGGGCGAGCCCTCGATGGCCGGAGCCAGAGGGAAGAAAGGTACCTCGACGCCGGCTGTTGGCGGAGGTGGTGGAGGCTCCCTCGACTTCGAACGCCTTGGCTGAGGAGCTGGCGATGGAGCTGTCACCTCCAAGGAGCTCAGGAGCACGAAGGTGGCGCTGAAGGATGGACCAAGGGGACTCAAAATCGAAAGGAAAGAAGGGGGGTTCGTTATATGTGGTTTGACCTTGAGTCGCAGGGACCCAAAGATCAAGAGCTCTGGAGCGATTCAGTGATCCATAATCCGATGTAAGATATGGGCGAGCCTCCTCGATCATCGATGATCAAAAGTCAAGAAGGCGCTAGCACGAAATGAGGTGCCTAGCGTCCTCGAAAAAATCGAGAAATCGACCCAAAAATAAGCCTCTGACAAGGCTACAGGGGGTAGGTCACCTAGTTGACCAAGGTCAACTAGGGTTTGCGCCTGGTTGGTCCACGTGGACCAACCAGGAAAAACCCTGGAAAAACCTTTTGTTAATTCAATTTAAAATACTAAATGGCCGAATTAAATAAAAGTTATAAAATAAAAATTGCTCAAAATTTTATGTAGTATTTTATTCTGATTTTTATTTATTTTTATGACTTATATTTTTACAAGTTACCTTTTTATCCCTATATAGGTATAATACCTATGTATTTTAATATTTTATTTTTATTTAGGTATTTTATTTTTATTATTGTTATTTAGTATTTTATAAAATTATAACATACTTTTATATACATAAATATATTTTTATTTTATTTTTCTGATATGTTTTGTATATTTAATAAAATACAAGTGTATTGTATATAGGTATAAGTGTATGTATAATACCTATGTAGTCTTTATACAAGTATTTTTATTTTTATTTTTCTTTGCATTTTATTTCAATTTTAATGCACATATATATTATAAGTAATATTTACAAAGTTATAAAAATATAAAAAATATAAAAAATAATGAATAAATAATAAATTGAATATTTTATTATGTAAAAGTATACAAAGGGGGTCCAAAACTCAACTTTCAAACCGTAGCTCCGCCAAATGCGAAACCACCGCCATTGGATAGATTATTTTATTCTATATACAATTAAAGGTGAGTACATTGCATTTGGAGTTGTCAGTTGTGAGATACGGGTCTGGGAAGTTGGGATTTTTGGATTTTTATTCAGACCATAACTTTTTATCTGTACATTATTTTTCTGTGAAATCAATTTTATATTTTTCTTTATTAAATTATCTACAACTTTCATGTACAAAGTTTCTTTATTTGATGTATAAAAAGTGGAACCAAAAATAGGTCCCAAAATGAATAAAGAATGAATAACATGTATAGGTATTTTATCTGTGTTTTGGCCCTTATCTCCCCCTACTTTATTCCTTGTCGACCTATTCATCAAGATACCTAGGTCTCAGGGGTTTTGGGTCATAAAATAATTACAATATTTTATTCTTTTTCTTTTCTTTATTTATTCTATAATTTTGGCCTTAATTACAGTATTTTATACACTATTTAGATGCACATGCATGAATGCTAAGATGCTTGATTTAAGGCTATTTACAGGCATTTGCTAGGGTTTTTAGTGCCAAAATGATAGAATAAAGATGATGAAATGTGGATTCATCAGAACCCATAAAAACCTCAAAGAGAAAAACAAGCCATATATTTGAACATATATCTAATTACAAAAGCTTGTTTTAATTATTACATCAGAAAAGCTGCGGGTATCGTGCCTGCGTGTCTGCTTCGGTCTCCCACGTCGCCTCTTTGATGTTGTGTCGGTGCAACAAAACCTTGACCAATGAAATCTCCTTATTGCGAAGCTTCGTCTCAGCGCGGTCAAGTATCTGGACTGGCTTCTCCTCATATGTCAAATCAGGCTCCATGTCTAAATTCTCGTAACTGATGATGTGCCGAGGTTCGTGCACATACTTCCTCAGATTGGATATGTGGAAGACATCATGAATAGCTGATAGATGTGGAGGAAGGGCTACTCGGTATGCAACCTTCCCCACACGAGCAAGAATCTCGAACGGTCCAACATATCGTGGCGCCAACTTGCCACGAACACTGAATCTCTCCACTCCCTTCATGGGAGATACTCGCAAAAATACCCAATCTCCAACTTATAATTGATAGGAATGTCATTAATATGAAGTTAAGTAAATTTTGTAATAAAGGAAGAGAAGATTGGATACCTGGAATTCTAAATCTCTTCTCCGACGGTCTGCATAACTCTTCTGGCGACTCTGTGCCGTCAGAAGCCTCCGTCTCACAAGATCAACAGCTCTCGCAGTCTCCTCCCGGAGATCCACGGAGTAAAGAGCATGATCACCTACCTCACGTCAACTGAGGGGTGTGAGGCATCTCCGCCCATATAGGGCTTCGAATGGTGCTATGCCAATACTGGAGTGATAGCTGTTGTTGTACGTGAATTCCACCAAAGGCAAATGGTCCTTGCAGGACCCTTTCCACTCCAAAGTGCATGCGCGAAGTAGATCCTCAAGCGTCTGAATGGTGCGCTCACTCTGTTCATCTGTCTGCGGATGGTATGCAGAACTCATCTTCAGCTCTGTCTGTAGTGCTGACATGAACTGATGCCAATAATGAGATGTAAATCTCGAATCCCTGTCAGACACCACTTCTCGTGGTATACCATGCAGCCTGATAATGTTCTGCACATAGAGCTTGGCCAATCTGGATGGAGTGTAAGTCGTGTTGACAGGTATGAAATGGGCTGACTTGGTCAACCTCTCAACAACGACCTAAATGAAATCATGGCCTCCTGGCGTCTTCGCAGACCTATGACAAAATCCATAGAAATGCTCTCCTACTTTCACTCGGGAATGGGGAGAGACTGCAGTAATCCTGGTGGTCTCCTGTGCTCAGCCTTTACCATCTGACAGGTCATGCATCTGCTAACATGTAGCGCTACATCGCGCTTCATTCCATCCCACCAGAAATGTTGTCGCAGATCACGGTACATCTTTGGACTGCCTGGATGGATAGATAACCGTGAACTGTGTGCTTCATCGAGAATGTCTCTGTGAAGCTGCTCGTCATTGGGTACAACCACCCGTCCTTCCTTCCATAAAATAGACTCTGTCACAACAAAATCATCAACTTCGTCCTTGACGGCGCGCATGTATCTATCATGAATCCAAGGATCGGTCTTCTGGCCTTCTACAATACGATCCCAAAGGATGTTGTATCGTGGAGTCACGGCGGTAGAAATGGATGCGCTCTCCTGAGGATGCCAATCGCTCAAAGCTGCAAGCATATCCCACGTGTATAACCAGTTTGCCGTACCATCAGCATGCGCTCTTCTGCTAAATGCATAAGCTACCACGTTTCCCTTACCAGGATGGTAAGAGATCGTGCAATTATAATCCTTCAGCAGCTCGAGCCATCTGCGTTGTCTCATGTTCAACTCCTTCTGATCAAAGATGTACTTTAGGCTCTTGTGATCCGTGAAAATTTCGAAGTTCACCCCATATAGATAGTGGCGCCAGATCTTCAAGGCGAAGACAACTACCGCCAATTCCAAGTCATGTGTGGGGTAGTTCCGCTCGTGCGGTCTCAACTGCCGTGATGCATAAGCAATCACCTGTCCTCTCTGCATCAACACTGCTTCCAGACCTTCCCCAGATGCATCTGTGTAGACTGCATAGTCCTGAGTGCCTGAAGGAAGAGCAAGAATGGGCGCTGTAGTCAATCTCTCCTTCAGTGTCTGGAAGGCCTGCCCACATGAACCGTCCCAAATAAATGGGACTCCCTTCTGCGTCAGTCGTGTCAGAGGGCGAACAATGCGTGAAAATCCGCCGACGAAGCATCTGTAATAGCACGCTAATCCGAGGAAGCTCCGAATCTGTGTAACTGTCTTGGGTTGCTCCCAAGACATAACTGCATCTATCTTCGTAGGATCAACTGCAATGCCTGCTCCAGAAATGATATGCCCGAGAAATGAGACCTGAGATAACCAGAACTCGCACTTGCTCAACTTGGCATATAGCTTGTGCTCCCGCAATGTATCTAAGACAATCCGTAGATCATTCGCATGATCCCATTCATTCCGTGAATAGATGAGCACATCATCGATGAACACCACTACAAACTTGTCCAAGTATGGACGGAAGATACGGTTCATCATATCCATGAAAGCCGCAGGTGCATTGGTGAGCCCAAACGGCATCACCACAAACTCGTAGTGTCCATAGCGAGTCCTGAAGGCTGTCTTCGGAATATCCGACTCGCGAATCCTCGGCTGATGGTATCCTGAGCGAAGATCAATCTTCGAGAAAACCAAAGATCCATGGAGCTGGTCAAACAAATCATCGATACGTGGCAAGGGATAACGGTTCTTCACCGTTCTCTTGTTCAGCTGTCTGTAATCGATGCACAGTCTCATGGATCCATCCTTCTTCTTGACAAATAGAACCGGAGCACCCCAAGGTGAAGTGCTCGGTCTCACGAATCCCAAATCAAGTAGCTCCTGCAACTGCACCTTCAGCTCCCTCAATTCGGCTGGTGCCATGCGATAAGGAGCCATCGAGATCGGTTGTGTATCTCATAGTAATATGATCTCGAACTCGATCTCTCTCGCATGAGGTAATCTTGGTAGCTCATCAGGAAACATGTCAGGGTATTCTGAGACTAGTCGGATGTCCTGTGTCATCGGTTCCTGATCAGATACCTCCCGCACAAATGCAAGGTATGAATCACAACCCTGATCAACAAGTTGTTGGGATCATAACACTGAAATGTACTCCATGGTGGAGTCATGTATAGAACCCTCAAAAGTGAACTCGGGTAGATCTGGAATCCTGAAGACAACCGTCTTCCTAAAGCAATCAACCAGTGCATGCCCAAAATCAAGTCGAACTCATCAAGCTGTAAGAGTAGAAAATATGCGATCATCTTATGACCGCCAATCAGTACGGGCAATTGCCTGACTATCAGGGAAATGGTAAATAACTGGCCACCAGGCCCTCGGATGTGATATGGAGACGATAGCGTCTCTGCAACTCTATCTAAAGAAACAAGCAACCTCGAAGCAAGGAAAGAGTGTGTCGCACCGGAATCGAATAAAACATGGAAAGGTCGGCCCAAGACTGAGACCATACCTTTCACCACAGTAGCCGCTGAACGTGCCTGTTCCTCAGTAACGGCATGTAACTGTCCCTGCCTGGCTGATGCAGCACTAGATCCCGCCACACTCTGCGTCTGTCTCTGCTGCTGTCGCCTAAAATTGGAGTTCCTGCCACGGAAACTCCCTGAACGTTGTGTCTGAGGCTGTGACTGTGAAGGTTGTGGCTGAGGCTCACCAGAAGCCTGCGGGCACTGTGCTCGGTAATGTCCCCACTCATGACATCGATAGCATCTGACTGGCCTGGTAGGTGGAGTAGCTGTGCCTGTGAATGGCTGAATACTCGTGTGCATCCTCGTCAGCAAGGTCAACAGGGTCCTGCTCCCTGTCTAAGTCTGCATCCTCCTCAGCTCCATGCTCTGGAATGCTCTCTAGTGGATCGTCAGGATGAGGCTGCTCCACCTCAACAGACTGGTGCTGGTCCTGCCGTGTTCCATCCCGAGATGGATGGTACGTGAAATCTGACAGATCCTCAAACCTCATCTCTATGTCCGTCTGCATGTCAATAATCTCGGTCTGCTGGGCCAATATCTGCTCATGCTGGCCTCTCATAGCAGCCTGCTGCTGCTGAAGATCAGTAAATGCGCTCAGTATGCGTGCTAGCTGATCAGAAGTATCCTGGCCTGGTCGAGATGCCATGGCTCTGCATGAGAACCATAATTAGTCATAAAAATGTCATAGACAGATACTTATCATAAATGCTTTTCTCTTTTTGGAATATAATATGAAAACTAATGAACTTGGTGACATCTGTGGTTATTAAATATGAATGTTATATTTCCCTTCTCGAACTCACGACAAGTCGGAAGACTGTCGCTATTCGAGAACTTAATGCGATCGGAATTGAAATACTGCGAATATGCGTATCGGGGTACCACTGCTCTGATACCAAACTGTGAACCCCTCTGGATCCGGGTACCCGTTAATCACACACTCGCACTATTATTCACATGAGATCGCATGAAGTTACAGAAAAGCAGGAAAAATTTTTCGCGCGGCTAATTATCCACATGACATTCACATCCACATCATAACCACAAAGTAAAAAGAGACAAATGGCACCAAAATTCTTTTCATTAATATTCGTATCAGTTTTCAACATGTACAAGGATCTTCCATTTTACAACATATATCCCAAAATATGATACAAGAGAGATAGCATTTACATCTTCATCTGAACAAAAACTGAGACAAGTAATTCATACCGTCTAGTGTATACTTTGTCTCCATGAAGCATGTAAAACTACTGCACAGCAGGCTGTTTGCCTGCCAAACACAATAGGAAAGAAGAGGCGTCAGCCATTGCTGGTACCTCCCAAAAACTTATAAAAATAACTAGACATTTAATATGTGCAAAAGCAAGAAAGTAGAAAGGTGGTATAAGTAAAATCTACATCTACTTGCGTAAGTAAAAAGGGGTTTCGAGTTGTGTGTAATGCATTTCTAATGACTTCCCCAGAACCCAACATTTTCCCACTATGACCTATTTATTTTGTTGTTGAATATTCATGAGGGTATGAGTGTGAGCATATATATATTAATTGTTTCAGAGATCATACTTGTGAATGATGATGGAAGAGTTAAGATTGGAAATATCTCTTAATTTGACTTATTTTCTTATATAGAGAGAATAATCATTTCCTACTAATCCCAACTTTTGATCGTAACATCTCCAATTCTTAACTTTAATTGATTCAAATATAACTCCAGATGATGTAGATGTAGATGTGGATGATTTAGATATAGAATCGCCAAGTCTGTTGGCGAAGTAAACTCAAGCGGTGAAGAAGCCTACAAATGGCTCTTCCGTCTCGCCCTCTAATTGGAAGCGCGGTCCAATATAGGGATAGGTCTACTCCCCAACTACGCCACTGAGACGGGTGAGAGAGACTCCCTAGAAAAGTCGCTCTAGAAAAACTGCCCGACTAGTACGGGCAGACGAGCTCGTACGTAAAACTGAAAACCAAGGATCCCCCGCCTGGGTATCCTAATAGACAGGGTCAGCGGAACTGGTCTAAAGTCAGGATCCCAACGAGGCGTAAAAACACTGCGAGCTCGCGTAAAAACCGTGAAAAGACTGGGATCCTAGACCCGCGCATTAAGCGGCCGCTGCCCTAACTGGGCTTCCTATTCTTCCGCCCAGTTGAGGGTCACCGCGCCCTCGCACGGTCAGGCCTGAGGTCGTCCTGACCGGCATAATTAATGGATATCACCATTGATTTAAAATTTAGATTTCTAACATGTGTCATGTAAATTTTGTCCCTATCAAACCACAATCCCAAACTGATAATATGGATTTAAGAACATATATGATCAGTGATAAAGAAATCACACCCTACATACATTTGAAATTAACTTGATTCTGAAGTGAATTTATTCTATGATTTTTGACAGAAGTTTATCTCCAATTTGCTCAATTTATTATTAGATCAAAAATGCATTTCTTACCATAGTTTTATTTATTTATTTATACTTGATTGATCAGTGGGTAGAATGAAGGTCAACAATAAACAAGCTGTAGATTTATTTCTAAAGAAATTTTAAGAATTTCAGACTTCCAAAACATAAGGACACCAGCTTATGATTCGTAAGCAAATGCGACTCAAAGGTATATTAAGATTTATGTTAACAACTTAACAGTAGATAGGATACGATAATTTACATAAAAATACATTCAAGGATTTCCCATCTAGTTACTGTATTATTTATTCAATCACTCATTCGTCTAATTTACCCCTAAAAGATCCAACAGTGCATATGCTTGTCAATATAAATTTGGATTCTTTAAGTAAGAGTGAGCTGGAACCAAGTTAATGGTACATGATCGCAATCTTATTGGAGTTAGTGGAGCCTAGATGTAATTCAAACGTGTTAAATCAGTGGAAATAATATTTACTAGTTCAATCAGACATGTCTAATCTTTGAATCTATATAGAAGAAGCACACTATGTTGTTGAAATATTATCTTGGCTCAACCATTGCAACTAAACTATTCCCAATTTTCCAAACCCTACTCTGAAACACAATCAATTATTAACAGCCCACCTCATAAATTTTCAGCCTTGATCCAAGTCATCCCATCCTCCAATAATAGATTATACTATTTGTTTGTAAAATAAAGGTGCATTATTTTGATACTAATTTTCTTTGAAATATGTATTGGATAATACGGAAAGTAAGTATTTTCAAAATTCTGCCCCCAATAACCAAATGCAACTTTGATTGTATTCTCCACTAGAAGATGGCATTTGAGGTCAGAGAAAAAAAATAAAACATAAAGATGCATTCCTCCGACCTTTTAAAAAAAAACCTTGAGCAGCTAAACAAACAGTTACATGTTTAAAGGGATTAAAAAGGTGATCAAATTTCTGGATTTCTAGGGATTACCAACAGCTCATTATTTTGTCAAATGTGAACATCCAGTTCCTTCATCCTTGCCTTCACTAGAATCATAAAGATGAAACACGAAATTATATGTTAATTGGCCAGTAAACCCATCTTTGATTTTTATCCAACTACAGCCTCTAGTCCATGTGA
Organism: Ottelia alismoides; assembly: GCA_037367405.1. NCBI lineage: Eukaryota > Viridiplantae > Streptophyta > Magnoliopsida > Alismatales > Hydrocharitaceae > Ottelia > Ottelia alismoides. The sequence continues at coordinate 84,395 of JAZKJV010004727.1, read as the reverse complement.
AATTCCAACAAGGAACTCTCTTTTTCAATGAACTTGAATAGTGCATTTACTTCAATCATCGAGTCATCTAAATTAAAAGATCATCTGCTAATCACTTCTATTATGAGATTAGGTTATTGGACATCTTATTTATATATATATATACTTTAGAAAAACTTGATCTGTCCGGAAAGACGGTGTATGTTTTATTTACATGAAAAGCTATAGAACAATGATAATTGCATGTATAGCAGAGAATGGAAGGATAATGATTCTACATAAGATCTCCAAATTGGAGAAAAGTGTTGATCTTACACGCAACAATCGGATGCAAGAGGTAAGTTAAAATATTCATGCATGGCAGCAAAGGAATGGGGAAAGAGGTACCTTGATCTTTTGAATGTGAAAAAGAGGGCTTGCATGTAAGGAAAATTCTCAGGAAAAGCTCCAGCAGACTGCTGGACAGCAGCCTCAAGCTCCAAAGAAGGAGAAAGGAGTCTCCAATGGCTGATGATTTGGAGCAAGGAGCAGCAGCTCCTTGGCTGCAACAGTTGTCTCCAGTGATTACCTTCAATGAGGCAGAAATTTCCTCTTGTCAAAAGCCTTTATTGCAGCTTCAAGCAAGAGAGGACAACAGCAAGAGAAGAAGAGGCTGTAGCATTTTCCCTGGCAGTAGCTGTAGAAATAGGAGATGGAGAACTTAAGCTTTTGGGAATGACATGAGAGGACGAGAGAGGAATGTCGTTGGAATTGGACTCAATAGACAAGAGAAAGATGGAAATCAAGAAGGGCTTGTGTGATATAAATAAGGAGGGAGAGCTCCCCTTTGATTGACAAGTGGAGAAAAAGGAAACCCAAATGGAAAAGATAGAGAGAAAAGGGGAAAAAAACTCCACGGCTGGAACCAGGACAAACTGGTTACTGTTTTGGAAATATTTATTATAATTATATATTTTTTTAAACAAAATATCTATTTATTTGACATGCATAAAAATCTACCGTACGTGCACAACGAGTGTCGGATTTCGGCGCGAAATATCTTGTTTCGATCGTCTCCGAACGACGGTCAATATGAGTACCATATTGATATACTTCCGATCGAGTTTTGAATACCCTAAATTTTCGGATACGGTTTTTGTTTAAGGTTAAATTTTATGATTTAAAAATATCAAATGACCTCCGATTGACGAACGGTCGATTCCGTTGGTCTTGTATCGTCGAATCGGATCTAATGATGGTCTTGGTTCATTTTGCGGTTTCTGAATTTGCGTCGCGGCTTTTTCACGGCGCGCACTATGATGCGACCGATTTTCGGTCGATTTCACCCGAACAACTTTTGATTCACTACCAATTGGTTGTTTTAGGTTATCTAATATTGTCAAATAACTTAATTGAGTTATTCGGACCTTTTTCGGGTCGAGTTCGGGTTTACGGGAATTCCCAGATGTTACACAACTTACACTGTAATACCAGGTCACTGGAACATATTTTTGTCGTGTCTGGAGAAGAGTCGCAATAGAAGAAGAAATCCAACGCGGAGTAGTAGTCGGGTGGAAGAAGTACGCCCTGACGAAGAAGTCGATGCTCGGTGAAGATAAATGATCAGTAGCACTCTGGAGTGATGGTCTGTCAGTCATGGACATCCAGAAGTCATGAAAAGTTCTGACTCCCCCTTTTTTCTATACTTGATTGAATAAGGATCATAGATGATCAAGCTAGGAGAAACAAAACATGCATTTTTTGTTTTTCTTTTTGATTTTTTTGCACAAATCATCTTTTTTTATTTTAGCATATTCTTTTTCTTCTTCTTTTTTTTCTTATTTTTCAGCTTTTTTTTGCGTATGACTTTTTTTGTACGTAGCTTTTTTTTCAAGCCGTTTATTTTTTTCGGCCTTCATCTTCTCTCATTTGTTTGTATCCTCCTTTTTTCTCTATAGCCCAATTGGGTCTAGAATTTCTTTTCAGGCCAAATGTTCCAACCCAAAAAAAAAGGAAAGATGGACAGCTCTTATTTAGGGTTCCTACGATGGGAACCTTTCTCAGGGGTGCCTCCCCCACGATGGGGTTTGCTGGAGAAGGAGCGGCGCATGGAGCGATAGTCGAAGGTGTCACTCGGGTGTTCACATACTATGGTCTTGCACGGAGGAGGTATTTGGCATCGCCTGGTTATTGTGAGGAATGCGCATGATCGGATGACTGCCTAGAGCAGCGGAGAGAGCCTCCTTGTGGAGGTCAGAAGCCTCCAAGCAGTCGTCTGGAGCATCGTTGGGCTTCCTGGCTAAGGGTTGCATCCTCTTAGAGCATGAAGATGAGGATGCTCAGACTTCTGGGGCTCTGCATAGAGTCATCTGGAGGAGGAGAAGCTCTCATGTGAGGTATTGGAGGATTGTTGTCGTAGGAACTCGTAAGGAGGAGGCGGAGGGCACCTGCGCCCGGGGCATCGCCACCTTCTTAGACGAACAAGGATGAAAGCCTTTCTTGCCAGAACATGCAATCTTGAAGAACTGTCATCGAATTATTATTCAGAAACCCTTGAATTTCTGGAACTTGGATAACGAATACGTGATTCATGCCTTCGAACTTTGATCAGAATCTGATTGTCATTGGTGTCGACCGCTCTGATATGAACATAAAGATCTTCACAACAAATGTTAGAATCAACCGCTCTGATACCATGTTGAAATCAAGAATGCAGAAGCAAATCGATAAACAGAGTAATAAAATAAAGATAAAAAAAGAACACTTAGGATTTTACATGGAACTCTACTCCCTAAGGAGCGGGTTGAAATCACGGGAGAAGGCATCAAAGGGCTGAATTTTCTTATTGATTTTTTCATTGAGTGCAGGGGGTGTAGGGCTTCTTATATAGTCCCACAAACAGCCTGGAGTCCCATAGATAGTAGATATAGGACTAAGTACATAGTCCAGCGCTCATGATCGATCATTTGATTCTGATTGTTTATCTTTGTATCCTGATCAATCATATTCCATTTCAGGAAGATTTTAAAAGGTGACTAACAACCATATTTCTTTGAGCCCTATAAATAGGACCATATACCTCATGTATTCAACACACAAGAAATAGCAACAAGATCTCTACTCTCAGCTTTTCACTCCAAACTTTGAGAGAAAGATCAAAGAGATATTTTTTGCTTTGTTCCTCATTCCAACAACTGATGTTCTATGATCAATTCTTACGAGCACACTCCTCGTTCTGTAAGATTGTTTTAATTTTTGCCTCATATTCTTCATTATATATTTACTTTAATATAGAGGTTATTACGATTGCTTGTAGGTTGAGTGACTACGTAATCAACTCCGATTGTAATATAGTTGGGTTACATGAGTAAGCAACTCAGGTTAGTGGAAGACCTGTGTGAGTCAGGGTAAAAGTCCAAGTCGGGAGACTTTGTCAGTGATTTTTACCCAGGAGAGCTTTTATGTTAAATATATGTGCACTTGTGGATTGATTGTTTATTTGTGACTGAAAGCACTACATATTGTTGTGCTTGTTTTTAGATTATTCTGGTTGCAGCGATTCAGGTCATTTAGTCTGATCCACCTGCATCATCACCTAATATCCTCGAGGTGCTCAAATCAATAATTGTTTTTAGCCTCGTCCATGCAAAGGAAGTCACCCTCTAATACACACTTATGACCAATATTTCAGGATCGTGTCTAGAGGGAAGCTCCGTAGTTCGTCCATCGCTCTTCAACGGAACAAATCACTCAAGTTGGAAGTGCAAGATGATGATCTATGACTTTGCTATCTGAAACATGACGATGAAGGAATTCAAGTTCATAAAAGAGGACACAAACTACACTGCTACCGAATTGGCCCAGGTGATGCTCAATTTTAAGGTAATCAACTCAATATAGTGCACTTTAACAGAAACTGAGTTTGATCGAGTCTCGCACTTAAAGACAACATACAACATATGGAAGTGCCTGGAGACAACTCATAAAGGAACAACAAAGGTGAAGGAGTCTCACTTTAAAATGCTAACTCTTGATTACGAAACATTCAAGATGCAGGAGAAACTATCAAAGACATGAATGTTCGGTTCACGGCCATTGTGAACTAGTTAAGAAACTTAGGGAAAATATTTCTAGACGGAGAACTCCCTAGCAAGATCATCACATCGCTATCACAAGAATGGAAGCACAAGGTAATGACTATAAAGGAGTCAACAAACTTCAACAAGACGTTTCTAGAACACCTCATAGATTACCTCTTTGCCTATGAAACAAAACTAGAGAATAAAAGGAAAGAAGGAGAAAAGCCACAGAAGAGTCTTGCCCTTGCAACAAAGAAGGGATAAACCGAGGGTTCTGATAGCGATGATGATATCGCACTCATGACCCGATAGTTCACGATTTTTCTCAAGAAGAAAAGAAATCAAATTCTTTCAATATGACTAAGTGGGGCACGTGAAGGACTACCCTTACCTAGAGAAGAACTTCGAAACCGACTCATCAAATTTAGATTCCAACATCATGGGACGATGACTTAAGCATCAATGAGGAAGAAAGCGAAAGTGCGTGCTTGGGATTCGTTGGGATAGTGGAATCCGACTCATCAAATTTAGATTCCAACATCTAGGTAAATAAACTTTCATGGTCTGAACTTTATAGTACCTCTAAAGATATGTTCAAACAATTCATGAAAATAGAAAAGATAAACAAAAAACTTGTAAAGGATAAATCTAGTTTGCTAAATGACTTGGATATTTTTAAAAAGGGGAATGAGCTGCTAAAACCGGATATGTGTAGTTTTAAAGTGAATAATACATGTTTATAAAAAGATACAGATGAGCTTAAAAAGAATTTTACTTCTATACCTTCTTCTGTAAAGGGAAAGAGAAAATAGAAAATCATACTTCTAGCTCTAATTCTTTCTAGAAAAGAAAATGTGTTTGGAAAAAGAAGAAAATTGTGAAATCTAATCCTGAATGGTCCGAAAAAGAAGGAATACTAAATCAAAATCTATCATCTACTAGAGGCCAAGATGGACCTCAACAAGGTTAAACAACTTTTAGAACCATGATTGGATGCCACAACCATGGAGAAGCTATCAAAACTGGAGAAGTCTGCCACCAAGGATCCTAGGTGACTTCTTATCCTTTTAATTCGGTGACTATTAATCATGCATATCATGCATTGGCGACGAGCCCTCAACTCTTATCTTTTAGGGGGGGCCTTCAAGAAAAGATTAAGGGAGAGATCTAACTTAGAGAGAGCTCATATTAAAAAGAATGTTTAAAAGAAAAAAAGGGGAGAGATTGTTTAGTCATCTCTTTATCCAACAATTGGTACAATTTTTCTTTTGGTATTAGTTTAGATATTTTTTACTATGTCAATAAGTTAGAGGAAAGATTGTTCACAAAAATTGTTTGCTCACACAAATACATTATTTTTGCACACACAAAATATTTTGTCATTATCAAAAGAGGGTGATTATAAGTGCATGCATAAGTGGGAAAATTGGTAGTGCATGTGTTGGAAGAAAAAGAATAGTTGTTTATTCCTGTAACCGTAGGCTCTCTTATATAGGGGAGAGGCCTATGGGTAAATTACATAAGATAGACAAAAAGAAATAAAATAGCTGAAAAGATACATGGAATGTAGAAATATCTCAATACTCCTCCTCAAGACGGAGCATAGATTCAATCATGCTCAACTTGGACGAACACTTCTGACATGGTCCCCTGAGTAATGCCTTAGTGAAGATATCTGATGTCTGCTCTCCTGAACTAACATGAGAAGTAGAAATCAGGCCCTTCTGAATCATGTCTCTTGTATAATGGCAGTCTACGTAAATATGTTTCGTTCTCTCATGGAATGTTGGCTTGTTAGCAATAAAAATAGCAGTCTGATTGTCACATTGGAGGTGCATAAGAAGTGGCATCTCTATAGTTAGGTCAGTAAGAATAGATCTGACCCACATCATCTCTATAGTAGCTTGTGCCATAGCCCTGTATTCTAATTCAGAACTAGATCTGGCAACCACAGTCTGCTTCTTGCTCTTCCATGAAACCAGGGAATTCCCTATAAACACAACAAATCCCGGTGTAGACTTTCTGTCCTTTAGACATCCAACATAATCTACATCTGCACATCCTGAAACTGATAGAGATGTACCACTACTGAAAAGAAGTTTTGAACCAGGTGAAGTCTTCAGGTATCTCAGAATCATATGGATTGCATCCATATGTGCATGTCTGGGTTGCTCCATAAACTAACTTACTTTGCTCACAGCAAAGGATATGTCGGGCTTGGTGATGGTCACATATAGTAGCTTGGCAACAAGCTCCCTGTACCTCCACTTGTCGACCTCCTCAGTGTCATCATCATATAGCTTCATGCTCAAATCAATAGGAGTAGTGGCAGGTTTGCAATCTGTCATATCTGTCTCTAAAAGAAGATCTGCGACATACTTCCTCTGGGTCATCACAAGACCTCTTTGGTTCCGTGCAAACTCCAACCCAAGGAAGTAACGTTAATGTCCAAGATCCTTGGTCACAAGCTGCTGACCTAGGAAGTCTTTGGCACCCTGAATGCCCTGCTTGTCATCCCCTATAACAATAATATCATCAACATACACAAGAATGACAACAGTACCTCTATGGGTCTTCTGAACAGACAAGGAGTGATCGGCAGTCGATCGCACAAACCCCTGCTGCTCTATCAAGTCCGAGAGCTTCTGGAACCATGCTTTTAGGACTCTGCTTAAGACCATAAATAGCCTTGTGAAGCCTGCACACCTTCTGACACTCCCCCTCAGTAGAAAACCCCAGTGGTTGCTACATATAGACCTCCTCCTGTAGATCACCATTGAGAAAGGCATTCTTCACATCAAGCTGGTATAGAGGCCAATCTCTTGTCACAACAACTGGCAGAAGAATACACAGAGTAGAATGCCTGGCCACTGGAGAGAAAGTCTCCTGATAGTTCGCCCCATATGTCTGGGTGAACCCACGTGCCACAAGTCTCGACTTATAGCGATCTACACTGCCATCCGCACGGTGTTTCACATTGAACACCCATTTTCATCCCACTACTGACGCATCAACTGGAGCAGTCACCAGACTCCACGTACCACGTGACTATAGCGCAGCCATCTCCTCTTCCATATCCAAGCGCCGTCGACTATCCTTCAATGCCTCCTCATAATTCCGTGAAATTTCCACGACATCTAGAGCCACTGCAAATTTCTGAATATCCCCTATTAGACGATGAAAGGAGACTTGAGAAGCTAGGGGATAGGAAGCACAAGATCTCTTCTGCTTGTGAACTCCAATAGGAATATCCTGATCAGAGGGAACGTCCTCCATCTGTGGGGTAATTTCCTGCAATGATTCCTGCACAGATACATCTCCAGACCCATCGTTAGATGCTATGTTATCAAAACATACGTGGGGCTCCGTGAATGATGGGAGATGACCATAAGCAGAAATAGACCGACGAGTATAGAACTTAGGTAGGGATGGAACAGGTGACGCATGTGACTGTAGTAGGAGGGGGTGGAGGAGGAGGTGGAGATGGTGGTGGTGGTGGTGGAGGAGGTGGAGGAGGTGGAGTTTGTGGAGGTGGGACAACAAGCATGGTAGGAGATGATATATAGATGACGTCCTCTGTGTTCGATGAAGCCAACTTATCACCTGTAGGAGAGAAGTACATTACAGACTCAAAAAACGTGACATCAACACTGATATAATATTTTCTGCGCAGAGGATCATAACACCGATATCCCTTCTGAGTCCTGGAGTATCCAACAAACACACATTTAACAGCTCTAGGAGCAAGCTTGTCAATACCAGGAGTCAACTGGTGAACAAAAGCGATAGATTCGAACACACGAGGGGTGAGTGAGAATAACTCCTTCTCAGGAAAGGCTGTGGATAAAGGAATTTTCTCACCCAAGACAGATGACGGCATACGGTTCACCAAATAGCATGTTGTGAGAACAACATCACCCCAAAACGAGTGTGGTGCACGACTCTGAATGAGAAGAGTCTGAGTGACATCAAGAAGATGTTGATGCTTTCTCTCAGCAACACCATTTTGCTGAGAGGTGTAAGGACAAGATGTTTGATGAATACTCCCTCTAGATAAAGGGAATGAGATATATCACGAGTACAAAATTCCAATGCATTATCAGTTCATACAAACTTCACAAAGGTAGAGAAAACATTTTTCACTTCATTAATAAAGGTTTTGATCACATCCCCTGCTTCAGATTTATTTTTCAAAAGAAACACCAAGACAAACGTGAAAAATCATCCACAGCTACAAAATAGAATATGTGTCCCTGGTGATCAGTTACATGACTTAGACCCCAGATGTCAGCATGAAATAACTCAAAAAGGGAGCTACTACTCCGACTCTGATGACTGGGAAAGCAGACCGATGATGCTTTCCCAACTGACAAGCTTCGCACTGAAAGAAAGAAGTAGGTGAAATCTGCGGCAACATATGACACATCTTCTGAAGAGGGGGATTGCCAAACCAGAGGTGCCAGGTGAATGGAAAGAAAGAGCCATATGAAAGAGAAGATATGCCAGCATAGGGAGTCCGAACCAGATGATAGAGGCCACCCTGCTCACGGCCACACCCAATTATGTTGCCCATAAGAATGTCCCGAAAAACAAGAGTCGATGGGTCGAAAATAGCTCGACAGTGCAAATACTTGGTAATCTGACTAATATAAAGCAAATTCATAGAGAAATCTGGAGCATGTAGCACGTTCTGCAGACACATCGAAGGCGTCAAGGTGATCTCTTCCTGTCCTGTGATCGGGGAATGAATCCCATCAGTTATCACAATTGTTTGCCCTGACTAAACTTGTTTATATGACATAAGATGATGTCTATCTCCATATAGATGATGTGTTACATCGGAGTCCATAATCCATTCTTAAATCTCAGAGCCATGGCAGGATATAAAAGCATAAGTACCTGAAGTGCTGGCAATAGCAAAAGTACTGGCAGAAGCTGAGGTTGCCACATCTGAATGATCTCCTGAGGATGGTGATGCGGAAGGAGGTATAATATCCCTCAGTCTGGCGATCATCTAGAGTAGAAGCAACAGGAGACTCAATCTGTTTTGCAACGCGGGATGAAGCTGGGAACTCATGTTTGGAATAACATGTCTCCTCAGTATGGCCTTGGTGGTGACAGAAAGTGCAGGGCTGACGAGTGAGACATCCTCTACCACGAGGTATGTTGGGATAAAAATGATTCATATGATAAAAGAGATCCTAGGGCTCTCTTATATAGGAGAAGAGCCATGGATTAATTACATAAGTGATACCCAAAGAAAACATAAAATATAAACATAATACGGTGAGATACAATCGTCTCAACACTCCCCCTCAAGCTGGAGCATAAATATCAATCATGCTCAGCTTGGAACAACACCTCTGAAATAGACCTCTAGCCAGAGCCTTCGTGAAGATGTCTGTCATACGATCTCATGTGGAAACATGAGAGGTGGATATAAAACCTTTCTGGATCATGTATCTAGTGTAATGACAATCCACCTCGATATGCTTTGTTCGCTCATGAAAGGCAGGGTTATCGGCAATAAATAAAGCTGCTTGATTATCACATAAAAGCTTCATAGGAAGAGAAACCTCAATAACAAGGTCGGTTAATACTGATGTAACCCAAACCATCTTTGCACATCCTTGTGCCATGGCCATGTATTCAGATTCAGCACTAAATCTGGCCACCACTGTCTGCTTCTTGCTTTTCCATGAAAAAACTGAGCCGCCTACAAAAATAGCAAAACCAAAAGTAAACTTTCTGTCCCTGGGACAACCAACATAATCTGCATATGCACATCCTGTTACCTCAAGTGATGTATCCCTACTGAATATAAGGCATGAGCCAGGTGAAGTCTTCAAATACCTCAAGATCATACGGATAACATCCATATGCACCTTCCCGGGTTGCTCTATGAACTGTCTGACTTTGCTAACTGCAAAAGCAATATCTGGCCTGGTAGTGGTGGCGTATAGGAGCTTCCCAACAAGCTCTCTTTATCTCCTCCTATCAAACTCTTCAGTGTCCTCGTCATACAATCTCATGCTTGCATCCATAGGAGTAGTAGCAGGTTTGCACCCTGTCATACATGTCTCAGAGAGAAGGTCCATAACAAATTTCCTCTGAGTCATTACAAGTCCACGCTGGTTCCTGGCAAACTCCAATCCAAGAAAGTAGCGAAGATTGCCAAGGTCCTTAGTCACAAACTGCTGACCAAGGAACTCCTTGACATACCCTGCTCATCATCTCCATTAATAACAATATCATCCACATAAACAAGAATAGCCATATTACCTCTATGTGTCCTCTGTACAAACAACGAGTGGTCCGCAGTAGACCGCACAAACCCCTTCTGCTCTATTGACTCTGATAGCTTTTGATATCAAGCTCTCAGACTCTGCTTCATGCCATAAATCGCCTTATGAAGTCTACACACCTTCTGAGACTCCCCCTCAGTAGCAAATCCTAGTGGTTGTTGCATATATACTTCCTCCTGTAGATCCCCATAGAGAAAGGCATTCTTCACATCAAGTTGGTATAGAGGCCAGTCCCGTGAAACGGCAACAGATAGAAGAATGCGTAGTGCTGAATGTCTTACTACTAGAGAGAAGGAGTTCTGATAATCCACCCTATAGGTTTGGGTGAACCCCCGAGCCACAAGCCTTGCTTTGAATTGGTCGACACTGCCATTGGCCCTTTGCTTGACCATAAATATCCATTTGCAGCTCACAACAGAGGCACCTGATGGAGCAGAGACAATGCTCCATGTGCCACGTGATCGCAGAGCCGCCATCTCTTCTTCCATTACAAGTCGCCATCTACTGTCCCGAAGCGCCTCCTGATACGTCCGTGGGATAGTAACAGCAGATAGCCCCACTATAAACTTCTTGTAGTCCTCTGACAGATGATCCAAGGAAACATGTGCAACCATTGGGTGTGTGGCACATTGGCGACGAGGTTTCCTTAGGGCAATCGGTATCTCCAGGTCATCAGCCTTATTGTCCTCTGGAATCAACTCTTCCTATACATTATTCAAATATCTAGTGCCATCAGTAGAAATAATATGTTCATGACATACCTGAGGCATGGTGGATGATGTGGACGGCGCATAAGCAGAGGGACGAGTACAAGACCTGCGAGTATAAACATGGGGTAAGAATGTAGATTCTGTGATAGGAGGTGGAGGTGGCGGTGGGGGTGGGGGTGGAGGTGGTGAAGACCGAGGAACGTCACATGGAGCATGAGATAGAGAAGATGGATGTGGAGGTGGAGGTACCACAACATCCTCTCTAGAACAAGTATTAGACAACCTGTCACCTGTAGGAGAGAAATACATAATAGACTCAAAAAATATAACATCAACGCTCACATAGTATTTTCTCCCAACAGGATCAAAACATCTATACCCTTTTTGGGTACGAGAATAACCAACAAAGATACATTTGACTGCTCTAGGTGAGAGCTTTTCATGGCCAGGAGTGAAGTCATGGACAAAAGTCACTGAATCCAAAGACACGTGGTGTAAGCGGGAATAGTTCCTTCTCGAGAAACACAATCGAGAAGGGACTCTTCTCTCTAAGAATAGTGGATGGCATGAGATTCACCAAGTAACAGCCGGTTAGAACTGCATTCCCCCAGAAAGAATGAGGTGTACGAGTGTGAATCAATAAGATCCTCATGATGTCTAAGAGGTGACGATGTTTGCATTTAGCAACCTCATTTTGCTGTGATGTATAAGTGCATGAAGTCTGATGAACTATACCTATATACTGGAGAAATTCTGCCAAGTGTAGAGTAGAAAATTCCAAAGCATTATCAGTACGAATGTATTTGACATTAGCAGAAAAGATGTTGTTAATCTCAATAAGAAAAGTCTTAATTATAGCGCATGCTTCAGACTTAAGTTTTAACAAGAAAACCCAAGAAAGTCTAGAATAATCATCCACAGCAACCATATAAAACCTATGTCGATGATCAGGAACACGACTCGGACCCCAAATGTCAAAATGAATCAACTCAAAAGACCGACTACTACTACGACTCAGGCGACTCGGAAAGGAGGAGCAATGGTGTTTGCTAAGTTGACATGCTTCACAGTCCAAAGCAGTACGAGTAGATATTTGCGGGAGAATACGTATCATCTTTTGAAGAGGAAGGTGGCCAAAGCGAACGTGAAAGGCAAAACTGATCCAGAGGGAATAGAGGCCACCCCTGCACATGATGGAACGACAAGCTTATACAATCCTCTCTGCTCACGGCCATGAATAATCATCCTGCCAGTTAGTATGTCTTGAAACATAAGAGAAGAGGGGTCAAAAATTGCACGACAGTGTAGATCTTTTGTAATCTGACTAATAGACAAAAGATTCATTTGAAAGTCAGGAGCATGTAAAACATTCTGAACACGTATGGAAGGGGCTAAAGCAATCTCCCCCTGGCCAACAATGGGTAGCCGAACTCCATTGGCTATGATCACAGATCGCCCAGGAGGGATAGCCTTGTACGAGGTAAACTGCGTCCGATCTCCGCACATGTGATGAGATGCTCCTGAATCCATAATCCAATCGGTCACGTCAGGACTGCTACTACTGGTAAGCACATATGAAATACCTGAGGAATTGGGCAGTGCTCTGGCGGTGGCCGCTGCATCTGATGGTCCCGCAGTCTGTGTCACATAGGTGGTCACCATCTCTCGAAGTCTCGAGACAAGATAATCAAAACATGCATCAGTAGTGTGTGGGTGAAGAATCAGTCTGCTTAGCAACACGTGCAGATGCCGGAAAGCCATGCTTGTGAAAGCATGTCTCCTCTGAGTGACCAAGACGATGACAATAAGTACATGGACCACGTTGACGTCCTCCACCTCTACCACGAGGTCCACGGCCACGGAACTGGGACGCGCTGCCTCGTCCACGAGAAGCAACCATAGCCGAGGACGTCTACTGTAGCGTAGATGTAGGTATGTTAGTAATCCTGCTCAGCCGCTTGTAGACCTCCTCCATTGGTGGTATGGTCTTGCCAGTTAGAAGTTGAGTACGAGCTGCACTGTACTCTGAGTCAAGGGATGACAAGAAAACTCCAGTCATAGTGGCATTCCGATATGCATGTTGTTGTTCCACACTTGTAGTAGTAGGCATGAAACTGTGGAGTCGTTCAAACATGCCTCTCTGATGTGAAAAATGTGCATGGAGAGGTCGACCATTCTGCTTGGTTGAGAAAATGTCAAACTGAAGTTGGAGGATCTTGCTTTCATTCTTCGTCTGGTCGTAGGTAGCAGCCAATATATCCTACATGACCTTTGTAGTTGGCTGATTGATAATATCATTAGCAATCTCTGTGCCAAGTGTCCCAGAGAGCCAGATACGAGCATAGGCATCATCTTGCTTCCATGATGCATTTGCCCCAGTCTTGTCCACTGGCTCCGAGTCAGTCAGAATATGCTCTTTGTTGTGGCATTGCATTAGTGTACGAAACTGCATGGACCATAACTCGTAGTTGGTCCCGTCCATCTTCACGATAGGTGTCGGGCCCTTGAAGGCACCGGAAGAGGAGAACATGTCACCCTTGTTTTCTGACATTCTTCAAAAGGACAAAACGCAGAACAAGAGGGGAATATCTCAATAATAGACTTGTCTACAGCATCATAGGAGGGATGAGTTGTATCTGTAGACTTATACACTCATCCCTAATGCTTCGTTTGAGGTCTAAGGCCACAAATGAAGGGATAGATCAGACTATATCACCTCATGAACCGGTCCAGACCTCGATGTGGTTGGAGATGGGACCGCTGGGCTCGCACAAGGGCCCTAGGGCCTCTGGAGGTGCGCAGGAGCCCCTTTTGGAGCGGGCAACAACGGTGAAGGAGGCGGGGCGGCGCCGCTGGAGCGGCTGCCGGGGCTGGAAGGCGGTGCAGGAGAGTCCGCTGGAGGGCGGCGTCGCTGGGTGGGGCCGTTGGGAGGGCGTGGCGACGCGGGAGGCATTTACACCAGTCTTCTCCACCGGTTCTTCCTCGGTAAGAATGTGTTTCTTACCATTCGATTACATAAGGCTCATGAACTGCATAGCCCAGAGCTCATAGTTTGTCTCGTCCATTTTAACAATAGGCGTTGGACCTCTGAATGTGTCTGTGGAGAGTACATTAACATTGTTCTTAGACATCTTGCCGGATGTAGAAGACTAGGGTTTGTAAACCAAAGGTGAATGTCTATACAGACATACGTGGGTTTGGGTGCATATGTAGACTTATGCCCCCAAATCCATTACCGAGAAGAAGCGAACGACGTCGGTGCTTCGAGGAGCAGCAGTGGAGGAGCCGCACGTGAAGGACGGTGCCCAAGGGTGGACGCGCAAGGCGACGCTACAATGCGCTAGGCTGTGCACGTGGAGGCGCACGGAGGGGCGCACACATGTGGGGCCATGGTGTGCGTGGGTCGGCGCACATGGGGTGGCGGCACGTGTGGGGCGGCGATGCGAGGAGATGGGGCGGCGTGCGGGTGGAGGCACGAGGTGGGGTTATGGTTTTGGATATGAGAGCTCCGGTCTAGGAGCGTCGCTCTGATACCATATTGGAGGAAAAAGAATAGTTGTTTATTCCTGTAACCGTAGGCTCTCTTATATAGGAGAGAGGCCTATGGGTAAATTACATAAGATAGACAAAAAGAAATAAAATAGCTGAAAAGATACATGGAATGTAGAAATATCTCAACAGCATGAGCATACATATTTTGATAATAACAAAATCTATATGCAAAGCTTGTAGCTAGGTCAAGACCAGGAAAGTTATTGAACCAAGAAGTTCAATTTGAGGAGCTTAAGCTTAAGTGAAGAAAAAGTCAACAAAGGAGTTCACAGCCAAAGAACTCCAGCTCTACCTCAAGGAAGGATCTCAAGCTCAAGAATAAGATGAAGTCTTTTCTTTTATTAAGTCATGCCTCTTGTTATTGTCTTCATTGTAAAAGACCTCAAATTATGCATATTTCATTTCATCCCTTTGACTTTGACTTTCAAGTCAAAGAGTCAAGTTGATCGATCAATCATTCTGACCTAATTGATCATACATGATCGATCAACCTTGTTTCATGATTGATCAATATTTGAATTAATGTGTTTCTGATCGGTCACCTTTGATCACAGATCGATCATTTCTTGATTCTGATCAATCACCTAAATCATGATGATCGATCATTTGATTATGATCGGTCATCTTTTTATCTTGATCAATCATATTCCACTTCAAGAAGATTTTGAAGGTGATTTCATTTCTATTTTGTTTCTAGCGACTATATTTCTTGGAGCCCTATAAAAAGGACCGTGTACCTCACTTGTTCAACATACAACAAAGAGTAATAATCTTGTTACTTTATGTCTTTCACTCTATATTATGAGATAAAGATTGAATAGATATTTTATATTTTGTTTCTCATTCCAACAGCTCTGGTGTTTTACGATCGATTCTTACAAACACGCTCCTCACTATGTCAGATTGTTCTAGTTTTTACCTCATACCTCACTATGTCAGATTGTTCTAGTTTTTACCTCATATTCTTCATTACATATTTACTTTGATATTGAAGTTATTAGGACTGTTTATTTGTATACGGATGAATTGATCATGTAATCAACTCGAGTTGTATTATGATTGGGTTGCCCATGTAAGCAACTCAGGTTAGTGGAAGACCCATGTGGGTCAAGTTGAAAGTCCGAATCAGGAGACTGCGGTTGTGGTTTTTACCTAGGATGGTGTCCATGTTAAATACATGTCCACATATGGATTGATTGCTAGTCTATGATTGAAAGTGCTACATAATGGTGTGCTTGTTTTTAGATTATTGTGATTACAATGATCCAACTCATTTAGTCTGATCCACCCGCACCATCATCAGGTATTCTCACGGGGTGCCAAAATCAACACTTCAAACTTTCAAAGGAGAAAGAACCTGATACAAAGGAGGAGCATGAGTACATGTCCAAAGTACCCTACAAACCTATTGTTAGTAGTTTGATGTATGCAATATTTTGCACAAGACCGAACATCTCCCATATAGTGTTAGTTGTGAGCAAATTCAAGGTGAATCATGGCAAGGAACATTGGGAAGCTGTGAAGCGGATTCTACGATATCTGAGAAGTACCTCTAACATGGCATTATGTTATGAAAACACTGACATTTCCGTTTAAGGTTTCGTGGACTCAGATTTTGCAGGAGTTATCGATGGCAGGAAAAACACAACATGGTATGTCTTTTACCATGGGGAGTGGAGGTATTAGTTGGATCTTTAAACTCCAGAAAATAGTTATCATCTCGACCACAAAAACAGAATATGTGGCGACAGCAGAAACTTGCAAGGAAATGATATGGCTAAAGGGTCTGATGAAAGAATTGAATAAAAAAAGTAAAAATCGTCAATTATTCAATGACAGTCAAAGTGAAATTCATCTTGCAAAGAATCCTATCTTTCACCCAATAATCAAGTATATTAATGTGAAGTAACACTTCATCTGGACGTGTCTAGAAGATGGATAATTTGAGTTAAAAATCTACACATTAGAGAATCATGTTGATAAGTTTACAAAGTCCTTGACGGTGGAGAAGTTGAAGATATGTTCAATTTCTATTGATCTTCAATCATATAAGACGAGTGAAACTCACACCAGGACTACCAATGATGATTCAAGTATAGAAGTTGCGGTATGTACCACAAATCAGGCTTCAAGTGAGAGATTGTTGAGATTTATCATGTAAAGACTGATTGGTTGAATACTAATGGAGAGTATTGTTTATGTAGTTGATCTCCCTTCTACCTTCTTATTGGCCGAGACCTGTTAGGTTGGATTGTTGAGATGCCCGGTCCGCCTCCTGCATCCTGATTGGCTAAGAGTTGTTGCGTTGAATTGCTGAGATGTTTGATTTGCCTCCTGCATCCTGATTGGTTGAGTGGTGATGGTGGGGATCGTTGAATACAATTGGTATTCTATTGTAGCAGTGTAAAAGGAGCCCTCGGGCATCATATATTGTATCTCAAAATTATTCTAACAATAACAGAGAGAGTGTGTTGTGAGCAAGTAGAGTAGACAAATTGCCGAACCACTAAATCGTCGTCTTCTGTTATTGTACATGATTTCTTCTCATATCATGGTTCTATTCATGTGGTACTTGATTGGATCCATCCCCAACAATTTTTCATAAAGTGAAATAAAGATGATTTTCTTAAGCTACCAGGGTTTATGCATTGATGTATTTTGGATCAATTCATAGGATTCTGAACTTTCATATGGAAATAAATCGAAAATAAATCGAGTCATTGCCAGCCCAATACTACATATTTACTCGATGCTCAACTACAAAAAAATTGCAAATCCTAAAATTAACTAATGCAACTTTTTAAAACATGGTCGGAGCTACAAAGTTTTCAGCTTGTACAAACTCGACCTGCTAGATCATCTTATATGTCTTGTTTTCCCATGTTATATTCTAGTGTGTCATTGCAATACCTTAGTGATAGAACCTCTACAAGCTCTGCAAATGAGCTCTCCTTCCCTTCGACATGCCTTGTCATCTCCTTCCACAACCTCATGCATATATCACTGGATATGTTTTCAACAAGATTGTCGCAGTCCACATCTTCTGCACAAGAGGTGTCTAGTTCCGAAAGCACACTCAATATGCGATAGTCATCAATACCCAACTACAAGTCTTTCTCCACCATTGGTGATGTTAAAGTTGGGGATACCATTTCTAGGAGCATCTTGCTTGGTTTCTTGTGGCCAAAGTTTTACTGATTTCCCTCCAGGATATGTTATTTCTGATATGTGTGTTTTTAACTTCCTTTTGGTCAAAAGTTTTCATTCTCAAATCATTGTTCACCAAATCAAACAATTGTTGGTATTCATCTTGAGACCAGTAACCTTTCTTTAGGTTGGGAAGTTTGTATTGATGCCATGAAAGCTCTGTGTTCATTTTCTGCCTGCCAAGAAGCTCGGAGTCTTTTCCATGCTAAACCATTATCATGCTCATGATTGTATCTTTTGAGAATCCAATTTCCTCATTACTCTGTTGAGATATTTGTATCTCGTTATCTTTATTATGTATTTATTTTGTAGTTTATTATTTCTTCTGTCTACTTTATGTAATTTCCCTTAGAGTTTTTCTCCTATATAAGAGAGCTCTAGGGCTACGATGGAATACAACTTTCCATTTCATGTCTTTCTACATGGTATCAGAGCGACGGTCCTAGACCGGAGCATGTGCCCTATAAAACCCCACCCCTCCAAAACCCTCGCTCGTTCGGGAGCTGCCTCCGTCGGCCTCCTTCCCGCGACGCCACTGTCGGCCCCGCACCGTCGCCGCCGGCCTCTTTCTGCATCGCCGACGATGACCACTTTCCATAGTACCGTCAACCCCTTCCCGTGAAGTAGGCCACCTGAACCGGCGGTCCAGGCTACTACCTCCAGCGGCACACCTTCTCCACTGCCATCTCCACCACCTCCACCACCGCCTGCCACACCTACCTTCTTTCCGCAGGTTTACCAGCGTCGACCTCCTGCTCATGTGCCTCCTTCATCATCCAGCAAGCCCTAGGTATGTTCTGAGAATTTAAGTTTATCTAATAGCACTGGCGATTTGCGTGTGCAGCTTGAGGTGCATGATGTCTTAGATGATCTAGTCTCTGCTGCTGAGAAAGCTGAGGACCTTAATGTGCCTATTACCATACAGAAGAAGAGGCGTGCATGCACCATGCATCCTCTTGCTTCACATGTTTCTTTGGCTTGACTCTTAGAAGATTTTCAGAGGTTTTTTGTGGGTTTATCAGTCGTAGAGATACCACGTCCTATGCGGAGGCATTGCAGAGCAGTCAATGACGTCTGGCAATGGAGGAGGAGATGGCAGTGTTACAGTCTCGTGCTACGTGGAGCGTTATCCGTCCTCCTCCTGGTGCATCTGTTGTTGGCAATAAATGGGTGTTTATAGTGAAAAACACCACGTGGATGGTACTGTGGATAGGTACAAGGCCAGTCTTGTTGCTCGTGGGTTCACCCAAACTTATGGGGGTGGATTATCTCGATACCTTTTCTCCAGTTGCACGTCATTCTACATTGCGGACTCTTATTACTGTTGTTGTGGTACATGATTGGTCGCTTTTCCAATTAGATGTCAAGAATGCATTCTTGTATGGGGACTTGTAGGAGGAAGTTTACATGCAACAACCACTAGAGTTTGCTGCATAAGGGGAGTCTAGTATGGTGTACGGACTTCCCAAGGCCATACATGACCTTAAAAAGATTTCGAGGACTTGGTTTCAGAAGCTCTTTGAGTTGATTGCACAACAAGGGTTTGTTAGATCTACAACAGATCATTCTTTTTTTAGGAGAACCCAGAGAGGTACCGTTACTATTCTAGTCTACGTTGATGACATTATTGTTACAGGTAGTGATGATCCGGGCACTCAGGCAGCTAAGGATTTTCTTGAACAATAGTTTGTGACCAAGGACCTTGGCAAGTTGTGTTACTTCCTTGGCCTAGAGTTTGCAAGAAATCAGCATTGTATGATAATGACGACAAGGAAGTAAGCCACTGACCTTCTATATGAGACGGGCATGACAGTATGTAGACATGTCACTACTCCAATGGATCCCAATACTAGGCTCTATGATGATGACTCTGAGGAGGTGGATAAGAGACGGTACAACGAGCTAGTAGGCAAGCGGTTGTATGTCACTATCACCATGCATGATATATCAATTGCAGTTAGCAGAGTTATCCAGTTTATGGAGCAACACAGGCAGGTTCATATGGATGAAGTTAACATGATCTTGAAATATCTGAAGTCTTCTCCAGGTGCAGGACTTTTGTTCATGCCTCTCATAATTACTGGATGTGAGGATGCAGATTATGTTGGGTGCCCTAAGGATAGGAAGTCCACTTTAGGCTTCACTGTGTTTGTAGGTAGCTCGTTGGTTTCATGGAAGAGTAAGAAACATACCGTTGTGGTTAGATCTAACATTGAATCCGAGTATAGGACCATGGCCCAAGGGAGCAAGGAATTGATGTGGGTCAAGTCTGTCCTGACTGACTTAACTATTGAGGTGCCTCTTCCTATGCATCTCAAATGTGATAACCAAGTCGCTTTATTCATAGCTAATCATTTAGCCTTCCATAAAAGAACAAAGCACATATAAGTAGACCGTCATTACACTCGTGATCTAATCCAGAAGGGACTTATTTCCATCTCTCATGTTGCTTCAGACGATCAGATTGCATATATATTTACTAAAGCTCTTGTGAGGGATCCTTTTCACCGTTGTTGTTCCAAGCTGAGCATGATAGACATATATGCTCCAACTTGAGGGAGAGTGTTGAGATATTTATATCTCATTATCTTTATTATGTATTCTTTCTTTTGTGGTTTCTTATTTCTTCTGTCTACTTTATGTATTTTTCCCTTAGAGCTTTTCTCCTATATAAGAGAGCTCTAGGGCTATGATGGAATACAACTTTTCATTTCACGCCTTTCCACATGCTCCATCTCCCCTTTTGACTCATATGCACTAAACTCTCTACACGATGACGTAGTCATTCATAGGTCCACAGTATGGCAGCATTTAATTCCTTCCAGCAATCACGTACTTGAGGATATGTTCTGCAATCAAAAAGCTTGTGACTTTCATCCTCTCCTATGCCACGTACCTTAAGGCATTGAAGTATTGCATCTTTAATAATTTGACCCTCTTCTGCGGAGTATCTTTTCCCGACAACCAGCTGGAGATGATTTGTGGAATGATTCATACAATGGGGCGCTGAGAACACATCTTTGCAGTCGGAAAAACTTGCATTCCTACTCTTCTTATCTGAACTAGTTTTCACGGTTTCTAGATCTTCCTCCCACTCTCTCGGATCTGATGGACTTGAACTGTCATGACTTTTTTCGACAACCCATTAACTACATTTTCTTGGGGTCTTCTATCCACATTGTACTTGCATTTTATGTTCTTCTCTTTGCTCATGGATGCTTCACCCATTGGCCAACTCGATGCACGGATCCAACAAGATCTTCTTCTTGATCTTTATGTTTCGGTCATCAACATGGGTACTGTCGTTGCCCTCTAATGATAGTTGTTGAAAAATGTGAAGAGAAAAAGTTTTATTCCTAGTAGCCCTAGAGCTCTCTTATATAAGAGAAAAGCTCTAGGGAGAAATTACATAAAGAAGATTGAAGAAATAAAAAAATATAAATAAAGACAACGATATATAATTATCTCAACACTCCCCCTCAAGCTGGAGCATATATATCTATCATGATCAGCTTGGAACATCGGTGAAAAGGACCCCTCGCAAGAGCCTTGGTAAACATGTCTGCAATCTGATCACCTGAAGTAACATGAGTGGTGGAAATAAGCCCTTTTGAATCAAATCACGGGTATAATGACTATCTATTTCGATGTGCTTTGTTCTTTCATGGAAGGTTGGATTATTAGCTATGAACAGAGCTGCTTGATTATCACATTTAAGGTGCATTGGAGAGGCACCTCAATAGCTTGGTCAGTCAGGACGAGTTGACCCACATCATTTCTGTGCTCCCTTAGGCCATAGCCCTATATTCTGATTCAGCATTGGATCGAGCAACAACTGTATGTTTATTACTCTTCCATGAAACCGGGAGCTACCAATGAACACGGTGAAACCTGAAGTAGACTTCCTGTCCTTGGGACACCTAGCATAATCTGCATCTGCACATCCAGTAACTCAGAGAGTCATATCTCTTCTGAAAAGAAGACCTGCACCTGGAGAGGATTTCAGATATCTCAAAATCATGCAAACTACATCCATATGAACCTGTCTAGGTTGCTCCATGAACTGGCTGACTCTGCTCATAGCAAACGATATGCCAGGCCTTGTAATAGTAACATATAGCAACTTCCCTACAAGCTCTCTGTACTGTCTCTTATCCACCTCAGAGTCATTATCATAGACTCTAGCATTGGGATCCATTGGTGTAGTGGAAGGCCTGCATCCTATCATGCATGTCTCAACCAGAAGATCAGTAACATACTACCTTTGCGTCATAACCATACCACGTTGATTGCGTGTAAACTCCAAGCCAAGGAAGTAACGTAGTATGCCAAGATCCTTGGTCACAAACTGTCATCCAATGAATCCTTAGCTGCCTGAATACCATGTTCATCGCTGCCAGTACAACAATATCATCAACATAAACCAGAACAACAATAGTACCTTTCTGAGTTCTCTTAACAAAAAGAGAATGGTCTGCAGTAGATATGACAAAGCCATTCTGTTCAGTTAACTCTGAGAGCTTCTGAAATCAAGCCCTCGGACTCTGCTTGAGGCCATATATGGCCTTGTGAAGACGGCACACCATAATGGGCTCCACCTTAGCAGAAAACCCCGGTGGTTGCTGCATGTAAACTTCCTCCTGCAGGTCTCCTTACAAGAATGCATTCTTGACATCTAACTGGAAGAGTGGCCAGTCATGTACCACAGCAACTGCAATAAGAATCTGCAATGTGGAGTGACGCGCAACCGGAGAAAAAGTATCATGATAGTCTACCCCATAAGTTTGTGTGAACCCACGAATAACTAATATGGCCTTATATTTGTCGACAGTACCATCAGTCTGATGTTTCACAGTAAACACCCACTTGCTGCCTACAATAGACGCACCTGGAGGAGCATGCACAACACTCCACATACCTCGAGACTATAAAGCTACATGTAACAACTAGTAAAGGCATATGGTGTACCTGATGTAGATATTGATGCGGAAGAAGCTACCTCTGAGGATACTGAAGGAGAGCCGATTGACCCAGGAGTAGGCATAATCTCCCTGAGTCTTGCCACAAGATCGTCAAATCTCTGATCAGATGCAGGTGAGGAACTGCTACCCTGTTGAATCTGTTCTGCGACACGTGCTGAAGTTGGGAACCCATGCTTGGAATAGCATGTTTCCTCAGAGTAGCATGGTCTGTGACAATAAATACAAGACTGACAAGGGGGCCGACTACCCCCACCCCTGCCACGACCACCTCGACCACGAAACTGTACGGGGCCTCCTCTACCACGAGATGCTGCCATGGCTGAACACGTCTGTGACAACTGAGTACCACCAAAAGATATGGAAAGCCTACTCAACCAGCGATATGCCTCCTCTATTGGAGGTATTGTGGCGTCAGTAAGAATTTGTGCTCTAGCTGCATCATACTCAGGGTCGAGAGCCGCTAAGAAAACTCATGTCATCACCGAATCCCTATATGCCTTGAGCTGCTCAAGTGTGGCAATCAAGGGAATGTAACCATGTAACTTATCAAACATACCCCTTAGAGAAGTGTAAAGGGCGTGTAGAGGATGACCATTCTGCTTCGACGTAAAGATGTCATGTTGGAGTTGTAAAATCTTTGACTCGTTCTTCATCGGAGAGGATGTAGCAGCGAGAATGTCCTACATAGACTTAGCCATGGGATGACTCAGTATGCCATTGGCTATCTCCATGGATACTGTTTCGGAAAGCCATACATTTGCATAAACATCGTCTGCCTCCCATGAGGTGTTAACCTCAGTCTTGTCAACGGGCTCCTCCTGTGAAAGGATATGCATCTTGCCATTACAATGCATTAGACTCATGAACTACATGGTCCACAATTCATAATTTATTCCATCCATCTTCACAATAGGTGATGGACCTTTGAATGAACCTAAGGATGGAATATATGCTTTGTTGTCTGACATGATGACAACAATCTCTAAGATTGGGGTTGCAACTTGTAATAAAAAATGTCTACATAGATATATGGGAAGATGATTGTGGGTTTAGACTCATACCACAATCACTTCCATTCTTCGGTGACTCCTTTGGGTGACCAGGATATTTTAGATAGTCATGCTACACCCTAGAACCCAAGAGCAAGAAGCCCTAGGCAACAGGGAGCAGCCCGAGGCGGCTACGGTGAGGTGGCAGGCCGCAGCTGAGGCACGCAGGCAGGCCACGTGCCCGCAGTGGTGCTGATAGCACACAGGTGCGCAAGCGGCGCACCGGTGGTTGCTCGGGCGGCGTAGGAGGTGACGCGGGAGGCGGTGCGATAGGCAATGGCGGCGTAGGAGGCATAACGCGCGACGCGAGCGGTGTTGCGGAGGTCGGCGCGAGGCTTTTGGTGGGGAGAGGATTTTACGGCACAACATTTGGTCTATGATCGTCGCTCTGGTACGATGTTGAAAAATGTGAAGAGAAAAAGTTTTATTCCTAGTAGCCCTAGAGCTCTCTTATAAAGGAGAAAATATATTGGGAGAAATTACATAAAGAAGGCTGAAGAAATTGAAAAATATAAATAAAGACGACATATAATTATCTCAATAATAGTTCATTGGGGCATCATCACCAACGAGATTCTCATATTGGTCATTTTCACCAGCATTGTATTGTGCTCTTTCATTAGAAAAATACAACACCACCATCTCATCTCTGTTTGACGGGGAGTTGTTTCTCCTCCTTTTGTTTCTTGATTTTTTTTGACTTTGAGCATCTACCATGTTCAATTCCAGTGGTATTATATCGTGTAGTAGCCCTATCAAGTGCATGTGATTCTTCTACCATAATTCCTCCCTATAAAGCTATGATTAGGGTTCAAAACAAGAAAAGTAAAAAGATTTATCGGTATAATAGAGACGAAGGTGGTGGAGGGATTGCAGGCAATCTACCTACTAGACATGGCCAATGGGTCGAGGGCCTACCCCCCAGCCCGCTCACGGGTTGGGCTCGGGCCAAGAGATTTCATGAACGGGTCGGCCCGGCTCGGCTCTCTCTTTAGCCCGTCCGTCAACTAGGCGCGATGTGGACATGTGCAACAAAACCTGTCGCAACCCGCAAATATAAAAATATGGGTTTCAAAATTTACATTTTAGATACATTTAATATGATAACAAGTTTTTGTTTTACATATTAATATTACATCGTATTGTATAGTTTACATGCCAAGTAACACCTATTATGGTTACTTAGATTTAAAAAGATTAAATGATGCTAAAAAAACTCAATTACCTCTATAAATTAGATTAAAAAATTAAGAAAAATATTTTACATTCGACCAATGAGTCGGCCCGACCTGCGTCGGGCTTGGGCCTTGGAGTATGGCCCGTGGGCCAACCCGATCTGGGCCTTGGACAAGGGGTTTTAGAACCCCAATCCGTTCGGCCCGGCCCATGGCTCGACCTGGCCCGCACTTTGGCCTGGTCTACTACCTACCTACCCAGTTGGAGAGGTAGTGGCGCTCCAGAGGGGATCGCGGAGACAGTGGGTGGCAGCTGGAGTGAGGCAAATGGTCTAGAAACCCAATTTGAGGGATCTGCCATTTTCTCCTTGATTAGTGCCAATTTCAAAATTGTACCAGTTGTGGTTGTTCTCCGTGTATAATTATATGATTCTTGGATGTTGTTTTGTACATTATCTCTGACAAAAATGTCGTAGGTACCACATTTATAAACAAAAATTCCCTCTATTCAATTGGATTTTTTTGTAATGTAGGGTATAGCTTTGGATTTATACTTCAAATAAGGAGAAATTCAATGGAATCCGCCTAAAAATATACAAAGGAAGTAGCCTCTCGGAGAGACGACTTTGGGTTAAAGTAAAGTTGTTTTTTTAAAAGATGGCTTACCTAGAATATAAAACAAAAAAATTCATGTACCATATTCGGTGAATTTTTGTTTGCGGATATGGTACCTACGAATTTTATCCTAGGGTTTCATATCAAGTTTCTGATTTTGTTGGTCAGGGAGTAGAATCGTAACGGAGAAGGTTGTGATAGTTTACTACTTCTTATCGTAGTTAATTATTTGGCCATGTACATCATTTGGCTCTTTTTTATGAATTAATATCTTGAGATGTTTATGGTTCAAAATTCACTAACTTGCCAGATTGAATGCATTTCTATTTAGATAGATAAACGACATTATTACCCATCCTTAAAAAGCATATGGAGGTTCTTCCTTTTAGCTCTATAAATCTCCATTGTTCTTCTAAAAAGTGGATAGTTTCAATAGTTGAGTGACTTGGCATGAATCCGAATTGATTTTTTTTATTACTTTGGAAACTTGTATAACCTTCTATCAATCACACATTCCCAAATTTTCATAGCATGACTCATCTTTAATACCTTTGTAATTTAAACAATTTTGAATCTCTCCTTTATTCTTATAAAGAAGCACAATGATGCTTCTCCTCCATTCTTCAGGTATTTTCTTGCTTCACCAAATAACATTGTACAAATCTGTGAGTCAAGTCAAACCAGGTTTACCTAGAACTCTCCATACTTCTATAGGAATGCCATCAGGTTCTACACCTTTCCCAGATTTGATAACCTTCAAAGCCTCATCTACTTCCTTTATATTCATCCATAGTTTGCATGATTCAGGTAACATTCATTACTAGTTAGATCTCCTAAAGTGATCTCTTTATTACCTTCCCCAATGGAAAGTTCATGGAAATACTGCTTCCATCTACTCTTTATATCCTTCTAAGTAAAAATCACATGTCCTTCCACATCCTTCCATCTCAATTGAGAAAGATCTTTGATCTTTCTTTCTCTAACTTTGGCTAATATAAATATATCCTTCTAGCCCTCCTTAGAGTCAAGATATTTGTGCAAAACTTCATAAGCATTTGTCTTAGCTTCACTTACAACTTTCTTTTCTTTCTTTTTCGCTATTTTGTAGTTTGTGACAGTTTCCTATATTCTATCCTTATACATAGCTTTAAAGCAAGCTCTTTTAATTTTAAGATTTTCTTGCACCCCTTCATTCCTCCACCAAGCCTCTTTTTGTCATGGAACTCCTCCCTTAGACTCCTAGCATCTCTTTGGCTACCCTTCAAATACAAGATGTTATTTCTTCCCACATCTACTTCGCACTTCCATTATAATCCCAAAATAAGTCTTACAAAACCTTCTCATTGAAGCTTGATTGCTTCAATCGAAGATCCCACCATCTAGTTCTAATGATCTTGGGAATCATCCCTTCTTTATTAATATTTTTATTTGCACATCCATGACTAGCAAGCAATGCCAAGATGTCAAGCTCTTTCCTGGGATTACTTTGCAGTTATTGTTACACAACTGATCTCTTTCCCTCATCGCAAAGCAATCCATCTATGTTTTAGTCGGGCCACTCTTATAAGTAATTAAATGCTCCTCCCTCTTCTTGAAGAGGGTGTTTGCTATGGAAAAATCATAAGAAATTACAAAATCCAAGACTTTTCCCTCTTTATTTCTATTCCCCAGGCCATGGCCTCCATGAACACTATCATACACTGAAGAATCCATTCCCACATGTCCATTAAGATTTCCACCTAAGCAAATCATCTCTCTTTACGGGATTCCTTGCATAATCATATCCAATCCTCTCAAAAAACTTGTTTAATCCTTTCCTTTAAACTAATTTGCGATGCATAAACTAAGACGATATTCAGAATTTCTACTTCATGCACCAATTTAAGAAAAAATGACTGATCCTCAAATCTTTGCGCCTCAACCACACTAACCATTGAATTGAAATGGCAATTGAAATAATTAATTATAATGTATGTTCTAATGCGCAAATTTCAAGATTTATCGGTAGTTTGTTATTCACAACACTTCATCTATAAAATAAACACAATAGCAATAAATCAACTATATTTAAGTTGATTTAAAAAATATCATGTTATGTTTTTATGATGAACACAATACAACTCACAACTGAATGTTTTAAGCAAAAGATACAATTCGATGTCATGTCTACACATGCCCAAAGCGAAAGGAGTGTTATAGAGGGACTTTTATAATGACTTTCCCTTTAGGGATTGACCCAACAAATTCCTCTACCATGACCAATACCATGACCAACTTCTGATGAGCATTTCCTTGCACACTCTTGAAGAAATAACATGCTCGGTCATCATGCATACTATGTTTATCATTATTAAGGTTGCAAATGTACAACTATTTGCATTTGTGATTTTGTTTGGACGTGGTGGGCGTGTTTCATCTGCCTATTCATGGATGATATGCTGACAAGGAGCCATTGGAAGTGGCCACGGAGTTCGATGCACTTATTATAGCGCAAATGGTCATGTTGAAGACTCATGTCAGGCAAAGCATGACTGGCCATCGGTTGCACCACATCTCATCATAGAGGTAGATCTCCCAATTGCTGGCAGATTTTTTTAGAAATGAGGAGATGTTTTAGTATTCTATTGATATTGTGCCAGTTCACCACATTATAGTGTATAAGCAGTTCTTTGCTTGAGACAGCGGGATAGAGTGGTTGCTTGACTCGGGCCTTATGACACATATGGAGAGATTTCTATGACTCCCAGTTTACAGTAATTGATTTTTATCTTGTTCCAGACTTTCCTACTAGCATGCTCCCCACAGTCAAATATGCAGGGTCAGGAATCGTAGAATTACATTTGATGTCGTGCATGTTTCTTGATCGGTAACTTATCTTTAATGATCCATGAGTTATTAGGTGTGGCATCTTTGTTCACGATTTTTATGTCTTGTAGAAATATGCTCGGCATTAGAGGGGACATTTTTGTTATAGTTTGAAACATCGCTATGTCAAATAGCGAAGATTTATCTACTGCGCAATCTTTGCAAATGAACGTTCTTTAATTGAACTTTTTCTCATTCTTTGCATTTTTTTTTTGCAATTCTGGTTAAATTTGCCTTTTCACTGAAGATGGATTCTTCAGAAAAAAAGAATGCATTCAATATAATGTCTGGAAAGAATATCTACTTTGTGTGGCAGAAACAAAGAATTTTACTTTTTATTTATAGAATTTGGAAAATCTTCCCCATTAGAACTAACCATGGATTTAATTCCTCTCCATTTTAAGCTCCCTATATATGTGAATGCGAATAACATGATCTCATTCAGCAGAAGTAGTCGAAATAATTTTGGGTGTTATTGGTTTCTCGGGCTGAGATTTTGGGAGCACTACACCATCCACCAAAATAAACTTCATCCAGTTAATCAGCTTAAAAGCTCAGTCTCGTCTCCTGTTAGAGGACAATGATTACAAATGGTAGCAAATATCAAGGAAAACTGGTGATTGTTTGGTGGGGGCACCGCTTAATGTCTCCATTTTCTAGAACTACTTAATTTGGTGAATATTTACCGAGCAGCTCATGATGCATACACATCATCGATTGATATCTCAATTTTTCCGACAGGAATCTGAATCATGAATCATGACAGACGAATAAGGTAGACAAAGGTTATTAGATTTGAGATTTTAATTAGATATAAATGAGCATAGAAGTCGAATGGGAATTAGCCGAGCAAGGATGGGTAAAAAAATAAGCCATTCATAAGATAGGATCCAGCGGTAAAATCTCATCTTAAATGGGATAAGGAAAAATTCCCATCAAATTTGACGAGCCTCCGCCTTATTTATTTATATGCCCATACATACAAAAGCAAACTGATCCCAACAGAAATTTCATCTCAACAAATGGGTAAACCACTGGAAATGCGATGAAATCTTCATTGCATCACATGATAAGTGAAGAAACCGAGCTTGTTTAGTTGGAATGATGGATCAAATAGCAGAGCAACAGCTGAGAAAACTCATAAGCCTCCTCCTTCGCTGAAAATGGTAAGAAAAAAAGAACAAGTCAGAGCATGGTGTAACAAACCTTGTTATCTCACAGAACCTGAACCGAATTTAAAGAGAAACTGATTAGCATCCAATCTAAGTAGAAAATGCACCTTATTAACTATATATGCACCTCCTTATCTAGATACACATAGAGAAAAAACCTAGGTTATCATTCTTACGGTTTTCTCACTCTCATAAAAGAGGATTTCCACATAAATTATATGTTTCTTTTTTATTGTTGCATTGATTGTTGACTTCAGTACCCAAATGGTCTGATGGCAGTGCAGTGTGCCTACCACCCAAAAGATCAAGGTTCAAATCCCTCCTTGTGGGGGTAGCGTTAGGTAGTCGACAGCCAACGTAAGACATAGTCAAATCTTTTAACATGGATTTGAGCAAGAATTCATGTAGCCGACCCTACTTATAGTGGGAGAAGGCTTCGTCATTATGTAGCCGACCCTACTTATAGTGGGAGAAGGCTTCGCCATTTTTTTATAGATTGTTGATTCTGCATGGTCTCGTAGCCAATCTGAACAAGGGTTGTGTGCTTTTGAAGAAGCTTCCCGAGAACCTTGTACATGTTGAGGGTGTCCGTAGTTGTGGTCTTAGATGGTTTGAGATCTTCACCCATGTGACAAAATATGCTACGTGAGAAAGAATGCCTTCTTCGGGAAAAGGTATGGAAAATCCACACATCAATGTTATTCTGTGCGCCTTAGATTTCCCTAGTCCCCTCCCTGGATGATCAACTATGCATTATTAATCAATCAATTTCACTCTCTGCAAGCGAATTATTTTTTTCACAACATTGTGATCGATCACAATCCTCTAGGTGATTGATCCCCTCCTACTCTTGGCTATCCTAGAAAGATATTGTAATCAATCACCTTCCTTTATAGGAGGATCTTGTGATCTATCAAGATCTGAAGTTGGTCGATCATCCTTTTCTCTTTTTTTCCAAGAGCCCCTTATATTTCATCACCCAGTATGATTGATCGGATTCTGATAGCGATGATGATATCACACTTATGACTTGACAATTCAAGACCTTTCTTGAGAAGAAAATGAGCCAACGAGAAGTCAAATGCTTTCAATGCGACAAAGTGGGGCACGTGAAGAAGGATTGCCCTCAGCTACGGAAGAGCTTCATATATGAAAAGAAGTTCAAAAAGAAATCCAAGAAGAAAGCTTTGCAAGCATCATGAGATGAAGATTCAAGCAATAGTGAGTAAGAAAGAGAAAGCACATGCTTGAGATCGTTAAGATATTTGAACCCAACACCGACTCAAAAAAATAAGGTAAATGACTTTTTTTAGAACTTTATAATGCTCCTCAAGATCTTTTTCGATATAAGAAGAAGCTTGAAAACGTTAACAATGAGTTAATAGAAGATAAATAAATATCTTTTATTTAATGATTTAGATGTTTTCAGAAAGAAAAATGAGTTGTTAAAACAAGTCAAAGTAGTTTTAAAGTAGCAATTACATGTTTAGAATAAGAAATTGTTGAGCTTAAAAAATTACTTTCGTACCTTGTTTGGTAAAAGGAAAAGAAAAAATAGAAAATAATGCTTCTAGCTCTAATTCTTTCCAGAAAGGAAAATGGGTTTGGAAAAAAAATGGAAATACTGCAATCTAACCCTGAAGGACCCAAAAAAAAGAGCGTACCAAAGTAAAACTTTTCAGGTATCAAATGCCAAAGAAATTAGAGGAGGCCACGTCAACAACAACAGTGGACCCGCTAAGGACAAACAACTTTCAGAACCATGATTGGAAGCCACCATCATGTAGAAGCTACCAAGACTGGAGAAATCTACCGCCAATGACCTTATGTGACTTCATATCTTTTTTATTTCTTAATCATGCATTTCATGTATTGATAATGAACTCTCGACTCTTTTAGGGGGAGCCTTTAAGCAAAGATTAAGAGGGAGGTCTAAGGGGAAATCAATTCTGTAAAAAAATGCTTTCAATGAAAAAAATCATAGCTTGGTCGATCAATCATTCATGATTGATTGATCATTAACTATCTGTGCAAGGTTGTTGGAAAATCAAACAAGGTTGTTGCCTCACTTGCAGTGAACTAGCCAAACAAATATGGATGCTTAAATTACATTAACCAAGCTTGCAAAAGATAATTATCTTCTCTAAGTGGCTCCAATAAAATGGGCATAGTTAGTTGAGGTTATGTTGGTTGTACCAGACACCATGAAGGCCCCCCAAGAGAATAACCCTGTGTGGGAACTATGCTACCATGAGGATAGCTAGCGCAAGACCTGGATCACCTTAGTTACAACCATTAATTATCAATAAAGCCTTATTATCTAATGCAGACCATTCTTACCAGGACATTTGGTCAGACAAAACGAGAAGTCTCTATCTGTTAACCTTATTAAGAGACTCATGATCTCAAATAGGGGGAGATGACGGTTGCAACCTACTATGTCATACTGAAGTCCAATTGTGAAGATCAAGTTTACTATGTAGAAGATGACTGGTTTTTTCCAAATGACGACCAATGATGTAAGGATCGAATTTGAAAGAACAAGACATTCGTTGTCTTGTGAACAATAGACATGTGTAGAGAATGGCAGTAGCAGAAATAAAAATGTTAAGGATGATGTGTGGACATACATGTAAAGATCAGATTCAGAATGATGCAATCATAAGGAAAGTTGTTGTATCTCCGATTGAGGATAAGATGCGAGAAAAAAGGTGGTTTGACCATTTTCAAATGAGTACGATTGATGCACCAGTTAGGATATGCGAGTTTTGGGATGTTGAGTCGGCCAAGAGAGGGCAAGGAAGGACCAAGAAGTGTTGGAATGAGACTATCAGAAGGGAGCTTAGTTTTTTGGATCTATGCTCGAGAATGACCCAAGATAGATCTAAATGGAGGCAAAGAATCCATGTAGCCGACCCTACTTAATGTGGGAAAATGCTTTGTTGTTGTTGATGATGATGTATCTCAACCCAACTTATGAAAATATATGAAGCCAAATGCTTAACTCTGAAAAACTCACACCTTTAAAAGAGGTTTACTATGGAATACAAGACAAAAAAACATAGACAATGAGTTATGAACGTAAAGTCATAGGCCCATACAATTATACTATGGAGAGTAGGGCATTCATGACTCATGATTGTGGGAGTAAGAACACAAGTTACAACAAGAAGTGTATCGAGAAAAGGAGATGATGAGGACAATTTTGCATTGATCATGTTGTAACCTAGTCGACTTGGTCATTTGAAATTAAATTCTTTAAAGAATATTTTGTCCAACTTTATTTCAGAATATTTATAATGGACGTGTTCTTCCATGCTTTTCCAGCTTACGAAGAACACTAGAAATGTTTATCCTATGTTTCCAACAACAACAACAACAATAAAGCCTTTTCCCGCATTAAGTAGGGTTGGTTACATGGATTCTTTGCCTCCATTTAGATGTAGCTTGGGTCATTCTCGGGCTTAGATCCAAAAAAACTAAGACCCTTCGGATAGTCTCATTCCAACACTTCTTGTGCCTTATTCGCCTTCTTTTAGCCGGCTCAACATCCCAAAATTCGCATCTCCTAACTGATGCATCAGCCGACCTCCTTTGCAAATAGTCAAACCACCTTAAATAGTTCTCGCATCTTATCACTCGATCAGAGTTACACCAACTTTCCTTCTAATTGCATCATTCCGAATCCGATCTTAATGTGTATGTCCACACATCCACCTTAGCATTTTCATTTCTGCTATTGTCATTCTCTGCACATGTCTATGGTTCACAGGCCCACACTCAGATCCATAGAGCATAGCAGGTTTATCCTATGCTCCAACAGGAGAGCCATTTTTCCGGGCTTCGGCTATCGATCACCGATGGAACCCAACTCGAGTTTAACAAAAATGTCTCACTCCTTGAAAAAAAATCAAGGAGTGATTTAACCGACTTAGGTCTAGTATTTAAATCATTAGGCTGGCATCCTATTGGCTACTGTTTAAAATCCCACTCCTTGAAAAAATAAGTCAACTATTGATTTTATATTAGAATGTATGATGCCACTTTCCCTACTTAAGCTATTTGCATTAATGAAAACTAATTGATCCATGGAAGCTTGTACATACTAACTGCAAGACAAACCATAAAAAGACCCATCAAATGAACTTCTCCTTTTAGCCAATAATGCAGAAGGCACATCCCTTCCTCACTCAAACAAGGGCTCAAACAAGGGTTAAAAGTGAAGGCCACAAGAGCCTAAAATGTGATTTCTCAAGTCGAGATTGGAAGCCACAACAAGAGACAAGGGTTTTCTCCTTAACAATTGTGTGCAACTGAACCACTAAAAAACTACCACTTGACTATTGATTAAAATGACTAATTGACTAATCCTAACTGGTATTGAATCAGTGTGGGTCAATGATGGCTCCATGATAAATGACTCCATGGTATTGATGATAAATGACCCCATGAATATTTCATCACTGTTAAATAAATAAGAAGAATGACTAGTTTAGGATTGAGACCTTGAGGTCAATCTTGTAAGAAGAATGACTCCATGAATATCGACTGCTTAAAAAGACCAGATATGCGGGTGACTTTTGTCCTATAATTACCCATTGAGGGGAGGACCATATCATCAATCGAGCTACCAAGAACGATCTAATGGAGAGAGCTCCTTACACCACACCATACATGTGAATTCCTTCATCAAAATTAAAGTGTGGGCTTCCTATAGCTCTATCAGTGCCGACAGCACTCCAATACCTCATCCTGCAATACCACACTCCAAGCAACTTCAACTCCCTACTGCTATCTTGAGATCATGCAGTCATTGTTAGGGTTTTTTTGGTAAAGTATAAACCGTATAAAGTTACCAATACAATGGAGAGATGGCAGCTTATCAACAATTTCCCTTTTTTGACACAATAAGGTGGTTTTGGTTTCATGTATAACTACCATAATTAAAATTTATTACCAATAACATAACACCCTCTATAGGTTAAGGTGTCCAATATTAGCAAATTTGGAAAGGTACATGGACTTTAACTAAAGGGATCTCAGTCGGTATCTATTTACCTATTAATCCGCTTCACAACTCTCGCATGGGCAGAACACAAGTCCAACTTGATGACATAAAACGTAGGCGTGAATCCTGGGATGTGATATAAGAAACTTCTTCCCCCATGAATGTAGGTCAACTAACCAAGTTTCACTAATCATCATACCTTCATCGTTAAATTTTAATCTTAACTTTACTCATATATGCTGAAAACTCCGGCAACTGTTCAATGATCATATTTTTCAAGCAGTTTCCCCACTGATAGGAAACTAGTTAAAAGATAGTCGTGATATTGAATGTGTAAGCCAAATGACTTCCCATGGAACTACTCCAAACATATCACCTTCTCGCAGTTGCAGCCATCTGGTCAGCTATGAGATAGATTTATAATCTGGTAATATAGTGGTCTCGCCATAGGGTAATTATAATATTGAGGACCCTTTTTCTATGAATTGGTGAGTGGAATTTCAAAACATCATATGCACTCCAATCAGCAAACATAAAAGATGCATGTCACATCCATGTAATGAAACCCAGAATTCGAGATTTCAGAAACACATTATGCATCCAAGTCACAAATTAAGGGCACACAATTAAACAAACAAAAGAAATGAATTGACACTCAGCCTCGATGTTGCGACCCTTGATTTTATTCACGGGATGAGGACCAATTTATTTGAATGAATTGACAGAACAAAATAGGGGATGATAAATTGACTCTCACTGCTGGAGGTGCAGGCCCATGCGGTCGTGTCATGAGATCCTGCTGGTGTGTAATGTGCTCCTGCTGGTGCACCATCATCTCCCGATCATTCCCAAGGCTCGACCCCGTCAAGTCAGACTTGTGCTGCTTTCTGTTTGCACGGGCCTTCTGGAAGACCACGGAGTAATTTGTCATGGCGGCCGTCTTCTGATCCCACCCTCCGAATTGGGGAACAGCCTGCCACCCATTTTCCTGCAGAAAATCAACAAAACGCCTCATCAATCTACCAATCTCAACAACCAAATTACCTAAAAATCCCCAAAAAAAAACTCCAATATTTCAAGTGTCGCAACATCGAGGCCGGTACAAATTAAAATAAACAGAAAAAAATAGACAACAATCATAAACCCTAGAAATATCCAAAACCCTAGAACCTAATCTTTTACACGGGTCGCAACATCGAGGCCCAGATTCTATCGAAAATTGACCAACGAAAGCAACGGACACATGAATTACACATAAAGATCAAATATTTCGCATGTTTAGCCAAGAATATGAAAAGGATCGACATGGGTCGAGGTGTTTAGGGTTTTTATGGGATCAAAGGTACCTCCATGCGAGCCTGGAGGGGAGGCATAGCTCAAAAAAAAGGATGGGAGGGGGGTGGTCGTGGAGACACCTGTGCCTCCGGGCCTTCAATTGCCGAGAGAGTTGGCGGTGGATTTATAGGGTTGGAGATCGGCGGGGGAGAGGACGAGAGGTTTCGGCGGGAGAGATCTCGCCGATCTTAACGGCCTTTTGTGCTTCATTTCTAAAGTTAGTTAAGGGCCGTTGGATTGATATATACGAAAGGGTTTTTTTACATCTTGACCTCTAAAATCGTGTCCTGTTACACCATAATCCTTATAATCTGTTGTAATTGCACCACGACCCCTATGATCATGCCAAAGGCTTGTGGCATAGAGTTAGTAAGATTACATGGTTGCTATGTAAGTTACAAAGGTTGCAGTGTAACTGCAAATTTTACAAGGGATATGGTCTAATTAGACAAGATTTTAGGAGTCGATGTGAAAAAATCCCTATATGAAATTATGGATACGGATTGTGGTTTGCATAGAAGATCATATACATATTTGCATTAGATGGACATAAGAATATGTCAATTAAATGGATTTAGAAAATGTGCAAAATGAGATATTTTTAAGTTTTGAATAATATTAGGAATATTGGTAATGATGAAGAAATTAGACTAATATCTATATACGTATCGATTTAGAAATACAAGTGGGTATGGTCATGAAGAAGTTCATCGTATATGCAAAAACAAATACGATAGATCTATTGAGACTGGTTTTCTCAACAAGATGAGAGATAAAAAACAAGTTTCTTTGAAGTTGTCTTCACCCATTGAACAATAGTTATTGCGACAGGACACGAACCCGATCAATGGGGTGGGGAATCACCAATGTGTTGTAGGCTAATTGGAGATCGATCAATAAGAAGATCGAATAGAGGAACTTACTATGATGATTTATGGTGTTCCATTTAGCTCAAAGATATAAGTTTTAGGTCGATCTCATGAGTTCCAATTGAATCAAATGATGGCATAAGTATTTTGGGACACTTTTTTTAAAGGCTTTCAATATATGACCCCCAAAAAGAAATTAAAAAGAAAATAGAATAATGGGTAAATTACAAAAAAAAGACCAACTATACACATTTCCAATTAAGGACTTCATCTTTCAAATGTAACAAATAAAGGCCTGAAACTCTAAGATTTAGCGTCGACATACAAGAGTCATTGAAGTTTATGGAATCATGTATTTGAGACAAAGAAAAAGATTAAACCCCTTTTCGTTACACTTGAAAGATGAGGTCCTTAACTACGAATCAATACATAATTGGGGTCTTTTTAATTTACCCTAAAGTAAATTATACAATAGTTCGTGAAGTATATACCCAATTTCAATGACATGCCAAAACTTTAAAAAAGGTGATATTCGATCTTTGAGATTTGTCTTAACTTGTGTTTGAACTAACTTGATTCAAACAATAAAGAACAAAAAATGAATTTAGTAATCGCGAACCATATAGAAACAAATCCCAAAGATCAAGCACCACATTATTACTTTTTAAAAGGATTAGGCTCAACATTGAGGTGGGGTGCGTAGTTAAGAGACTTTTATGTAATTTACTCATGAAAGTAGAGAAAAAGAACCAAGCTTTCACCAACAAAGGTTTGAAAAATATTACAAGAGCCCACTTGTGGAAGAAGGATATGTTTTGAAAAAGAAGTTTGATAAGATAATTTCCTTATACATGTAAAACTATTTTTGGGATGTTATAACCGCCCCAACTTATACTCAAACATCTTCATTGACCGATATCATCACTTATTCTCAGCAGTACTATTGATTGTTCACAAAGGCAAAACAGTCCCCACAGGATATGCAGATATAAAACCTGCCCATTGAGCCTGACAACAAGTACTGCAGAGGTTAGATACAGATGCATCCATGTAGGTTTCCAAACTGATCAATTCTTTACAATCTCAGACTGAAATTCTGACAGGTAGGCTTAATATTGCAGCTTCTACAATAAGTTGTCCAGATTTTCTATGCAATATCTGAAAACCGCTATTTCAGCAGAATTTTTAGTCAGCCATTGCTAGTGTCACCTTTTCCAAACAATAATCAATTCCCAATGACAGTGGTGCACTCACAAATAAAGCTACATCCATTCTACAACAACACGAGGGGCCAACAATCAGCACATAAATAGATCTGCAACTGCACAGCTACAATCAGCCACCTGATGCACCCATATCGGTGCGAAGTCCACGAGGCTTCTGGTCGTGAGAATATGTACTGCTGACTTAGCATACTCCAACTACCAGTGCACATTTGGCTCCTATTCCTTTGGGCGAGCAAGCCATAGCGAACTGAGGGCACGTAGCCTCGAGAAG
The DNA here is from genome assembly GCA_037367405.1 of Ottelia alismoides. NCBI lineage: Eukaryota > Viridiplantae > Streptophyta > Magnoliopsida > Alismatales > Hydrocharitaceae > Ottelia > Ottelia alismoides. Next base: position 46,017 of record JAZKJV010004727.1, on the reverse strand, counting down.
TAGTCACTTATGGCGAGAAGCGCACGAGCAGATTGTCGAGTCGTCAGTATCCTATGCATTTGTTGCAGGGTCTGCTCACGCAGGTTGTCAGCCTACATCACGACAACAACCAATTTACAAATGTTCAGATTCTGGAACTGTAGATGCAAACAATGGGAAGAACACACAAATGAAAAACATTGTACCTGGCGCAAAAAGTTCTCCAGGGTGCCCAATTTGCCCATAGCCATAGCCATCTGCCCCATATAGTTTGCCACATTTCCGGAAGAACCTGCAGGACCAAGGGAACCAGAGGCAAGAGTTTCAGCCAAAGACTGTTGTAATGCCTCCATTCCTTGGGATAGGGCTTCCTCAGCTTGCTGTGAGGACTGTTGTAAGCTTTTTATTCCAGTTATCTGTTGGTCGGTCAGGGGTTCCAGCTGTCCTATAAGAAGCTGCAACAAGAACAAGACAATCATGAGAAGCACGCAGAGATGAATTAGAGGTGGTTAGAACTACACACAATCACACGCAAACACGCATGCATGCACGTACTTACATATATGTGTGTATCTAGGGATTTATGTAAAAATGTAGTGTGTGCGTGAACCTCTTAAAAAATGGAAAAGGGAAGAATTAGAAGGCATACAGGTGACACTTCTTCAGCAGTCAGTACCACAGAACACTAGAACATAAATCTACTAATTTCTAGCACAATCAAGATTAGACAAAAAGATTGATGCGGGTGTTGCCCAAATGACTCAAACAAGAACACGTTTGTAGGAAATCTGACATAACCCTCACAATTATTAGCAGTATTCCCTTACAACCTCAAGAATTAAGAGTTTTCAATGTGACACTTCCATTATCATGTAGCTTGGCCTACTTTAAAAGTGCAGTATACATTTATTATCGTGATTCCTAACAAGGTTCCAAATTGTGAGAATTGAGAAATGTAATTGTAGAGATATTTCTATATTTCTATGTACCTTTTCAGTTATTTTATTTCTTTGTCTATCTTATGTAATTTACCCGTAGGTCTCTCTCCTCTATAAGAGAGCCTAGGTTTCCCTGGCATAAGAATTATCTATTATTTCTTCTAACATGGTATTAGAGCGGCGGTCCTAGACCGGAGCTCGGGTATCCAAAACCCTAGACCCCACCTTCCAGCCCTGCGTGCCACCCGCGCCTACACGTGCCCCCGCACCGCCCGTGCACCACTCATGTGCGCCACCTCACGCGCATCATCAGCACGTGCGTTGTTCCCTGTACGCCGGCGATGGTTCCCTTGTCTGATTGATGGATTTGAGTGCATAAGTCTACATATGCATTCAAATCCACATATGTTTGTGTAGACATTCACTTTTTGGTCTTCAGAAGCCCTAGTTTTCTACTTCCGACATCATGTCTGAGAACAAAGTAGATGTACCCACCACATGCGCTTTCAGAGGTCATGTGCCTATTGTCAAAATGGACGGGACAAATTATGAGCTCTGGGCTATGCAATTCATGAGTCTTATGAAGTCAAATGGTAAGAAACATATTCTTACCGAAGAGGAGTCGGTGGAGAAGACCGGGGTAAACGTCTCATGGGAGGCAGACGACGCCCATGCCAAAGTTTGGTTCTCCGGTACATTGACGATTTGACATCGCCAATGACATATTGCACCAGCATAATGCTAAGGCGATGTCGGATATCCTCGCAATAACATATGCTCAGGAGAGGAATGAGATGAAGAACATCCAACTCCAGCATGATATATTCACTGTCAAGCAGAGTGGGCCCCTGCATTCGTTGCATGCATCCTTGAGAGGGATGTTTGAGAAGCTACAAAGCTTCATGCCTCTCACTGCCACACCTGAGCAGCAGAAGACATATAGGAATGCTACCATAGTTGGTGTATTTCTAGCTACTCTTGATCCTGAATATGATGTTGCTCGCTCCCAGATCCTCGCAGATGCTACAATTCCTCCCATGGAGGAAGCTTTCTGCAAGCTTAACAGGATTACTGTTCCGTCCACTACTAGTGGCTAGACTTCTTCTGTGATGGCAGCCTCCCGAGGCAGAGGGGGCACTTCTACTTTCCGTGGGCGTGGACCTCGTGGCAGAAGAGGTCCTATTCAGCATCCTTGTACTTACTGCCATCATCTTGGACATACAAATGATACATGCTACTCCAAGCATGGATTTCCTGTTTCTGCTAGAGTTCGTGAGCAGATTGAGCCATCGGGTGCTTCTTTAGATCAGCGATTTGATGGCCTTGTAGCACGATTGAGGGGCATTATACCTCCTAACGTCCCATTACTTAACCAGTCTCAAGGAGTCAATCAGATGTGGCAGCTTCTGCTTCTGCTAGTACCTCTCCTATAGCTAGCACCTCAGGTAGTACTTTCGCTTTTACATCTTGTCATGAATCTGAGATTACAGAGTGGACTGTAGACTCTAGGGCGACACATAATTTATGTGGAGAAAGACAAAAGTCTGCGTCCTATAGGCAGGTTCCCCCAGGGAAAACAATTGTGATAGCCAATGGGATTCATTCCTGTGATTCAGGACAGGAGGAGATCACTTTGACGCCCTCGATGCATTTGCAGAATGTGCTACATGCTTATGCATTTGCTTTCGATTAGTCAGATTACAAAGGATTTGCACTGCCGAGCTATTTTCGATCCATCGTCTCTTGTTTTTCAAGACATTCTTACGGGCGGAGTGATTGGATGTGGCTATGAGCAGGGTGGCCCCTATCGTCTGATTCGGACTCCCTATGCGGGTGTCTCCTCTCATTCGTCTGGACTTGTCTCTCCGTTCACTTGGCACCTTCGGTTTGGTCATCTACCCCTTCAGAAGATATGACACATGTTGTCGCAAATTCCATCATGATCTTCCTTCCAATGTGAGGCATGTCAAATGGGAAAGAATCATCGGTCTGCTTTTTCTAGTCGTCGGAGTAAAAGCAGTAGCTCCCTTTTTGAGCTTTTTCATGTTGGCATTTGGGGACCGAGTCATGTTCCCGATTACAAGGGACACAGGTTATATCTTGTGGTTGTGGATGATTTTTCTCGGTTGTCTTGGGTATTTCTTTTGAAAAATAAGTCTGACGCAGGGGATGTGATCAAAACTTTTATTACGAAGTGCAGAATATTTTCTTTACCTCTGTCAAATTTGTACGAACTGACAATGCTTTGGAATCTTGTACTCGTGCTCTATCTCATTTTCTTTCAATGCATGGGATTATTCATCAAACATCTTGTGCTTACACGTCTCGGCAAAATGACGTTGCTGAGAGAAAGCATCGTCATCTACTCGACGTTACTCGGACTTTTCTCATTCAGAGTCGTGTCCCACATTCGTTTTGGGGTGATACGGTTCGTACAACATGCTATTTGATGAATCGCATGCCATCGTCTGTCTTGGGTGAGAAAATTCTATTCTCTATAGCATTCCCTGAGAAGGAGTTATTCTCGCTCACTCCTTGCGTGTTCGGCTATGTTACCTTTGTTCACCAGTATTGCCAAGCTCTCTCCTAGAGTTGTCAAAAGTGTATTCATTGGGTACTCCAGGATCCAGAAGGGATACCGATGTTATGCTCCTTTACGCAGAATGTACTATATCAGTACTGATGTTACCTTTTTTGAGTCTATGATGTATTTCTCTCCTACAGGTGACAGGTTGGCTTCATCAGACTCAGATGATGAGGTTTGCATGCCACCCCCTCCTACGAGTCAATCGCATCCTCCTGTGCATGTGGTTCCACCAACGTCACCACCCCCACCACCACCACCTCCTCCACCCCCTCCTACTACCCAATCACATATGCCCATTGTTCCACCATTACATAAATTCTATACCCGTCGGACTGCTTCTGTTCATGGACATCGCCCGTCATCCAGTATGCCCCAGGTTTCTTTTGATAACATGGTTTCTAACGATGGATCTGGAGATATATCTGTGCAAGAATCATTGCAGGAGAATAGCTCGTAGTTAGAGGAGGTTACCAATGACCTGGATATACCTATTGCAGTTCGCAAGCAGAAGCAGTCTTGTGCTTCCTACCCTCTTGCTTCTCAGGTCTCCCTTCATCGTCTTACAAGGGAGTTTCAGATATTTGCAGTGGATCTATCTATCGTGGCAATTCCACAGAATTATCAGGAAACATTGAAGGATAGCAGCTGGTGCTTGACTATGGAGGAATAAATGGTTGTGTTGTAGTCACGTGGTACATGGAGTTTGGTGTATGCTCCTCCTGAGACGTCCGTGATCAGTTGTAAATGGGTGTTTACTGTAAAACATCATGTAGATCTATCTCCCTCTTGCTTCTCAGGTCTCCCTTCATCGTCTTACAAGGGAGTTTCAGATATTTGCAGTGGATCTATCTATCGTGGCAATTCCACGGAATTATCATGAAACATTGAAGGATAGCAGCTGGTGCTTGGCTATGGAGGAATAAATGGTTGTGTTGTAGTCACGTGGTACATGGAGTTTGGTGTATGCTCCTCCTGAGACGTCCGTGATCAGTTGTAAATGGGTGTTTACTGTAAAACATCATGTAGATGACAGCCTTGATCGCTACAAGGAAAGATAAGTGGTACGAGGCTTCACTCAAACCTACGGTGCGGATTACTCGGACACGTTTTCTCCAGTGGCTTGTCACTCTACACTGCGTGTCCTACTTTCAGTAGCGGTGGTACGTGATTGGCCTTTATTTCAATTGGATGTTAAAAATGCATTTCTATGTGGAGATCTACCGGAGGAAGTTTACATGCAGCAGCCTCCGGGGTTTGCTGCTGAGGGAGAGTGTCAGTAGATTTATAGACTCCATAAGGCAATATATGGCCATAAACAAAGTCCAAAGGCGTGGTTTCAAAAGCTCTCAGACTTGATTGAGAAGCAAGGGATCAAGAGGTCTAATGCAGACCATTTACTCTTTGTGCAAAGGACACCTAGAGGTATTGTTGTCATAATGATCTATGTTGATGATATTCTTGTTATAGGAGATGATATGCAAGGATAAAGACGACAAAAGAGTTCCTAGATCATCAGTTTGTTACTAAGGATCTGGGCACCCTAAGGTATTCCTTAGGATTGGAATTTGCTAGGAATGAGCAGGGTCTTTTGATGACCCAAAGAAAATATGTTACATACAAGCTTGTTGAGACGGGCATGAGTAGTTGTCGACCCTCTACTACTCCTATGGATCCTAGCATGAAGTTATACGATGATAATACAGATGAGGTTGATAAGAGAAGATATAGAGAGATGATGGGAAAGCTCCTTTATGTTACTATTACCAGACCGGATATCTCTTTTGCAGTGAGTAGAGTGAGTCAGTTCATGGAACAGCCTCGACAAGTACATATGGACGATATATACATGATATTGAGATATCTAAAAACTTCTCTGTAGAGATATTTATATAGTCGGTGTACTGTTTATCAATTGGTTATTTCCGTATAAGCTACTTATGTAATTTACCCATAGGCTTTCCTCTATATAAGAGAGACGAGGGTTCTTTGGAATAATAGATTTTTCTTTTCCACCAACATGGTATCAGAGCCAAAACACTAATCCTAAAACCCTACCCCCCCCCCCCCCCCCGCCGCCGCCGTCACCCCCCCCCTCTCCTCCCGCAGCCGAGTCTCCAGGCGTCGCCGCTCCCTCGCCTTCTCCCTCCGCAGCTGGCCCTCCACCGCCAGCCCTCTCTCCAACGTAGGGGACCTCCACTGTTGGGTCCTCTCCCCTCCACCGCCGGTGCCTCTTCTTTCGTCGGCCTCTCTCTTCATGGATTTGAGTGCGTAAAGTCTACATATGCACTCAAATCCTATCAAGTTTATGTAGACACTTGTTTCTCGTCTACAAACCCTAGTTCTTCGTCTCCGACAACATGTCAAAAAACAAAGTCGATATGTCCTACATATGTGCATTCAAAGGTCCAGCGCCAATAGTCAAGATGGATGGGACGAACTATGAGATCCGGACGATGCAGTTCATGAGTCTCACGAAGTCGAACGGTAAGAAGCATATTCTTACCGAGGAAGAGCCGGCAAAGAAGACTGGGATCTATGCCTCCTGGGAGGTTGATGATTCTTATGCCAAGGTTTGGCTGTCAGGCACGTTGTCGATGGAGATTGTCAATGATATCCTCCATCAACCCACCGCTAAGGTGATGTGGGATATAATGGCCACCACATATTCACAAGTGCAGAATGAGACCAAGATGTTACAGCTCCAGCATGACATTTTCACGATAAAGCAGAATGGGTGGCCACTTCACTCTTTGTATATATCCCTGAGGGGGATGTTTAAGAAACTCTATAGTACTATTCCTCTCACGGCCACCCCTGAGCAGCAGAAGACATTTAGAAATGCGACCATGGTGGGAGTTCTGCTTGCGGCTCTTGATCCCGAATATGAGGCTGCCTGATCACAGATACTTGCCGATGTTACCATTCCTCCTATGGAGGACGTCTATCGGAGGCTAAGCTACATCTCTGTCTCATCCAGTACTTCTACTTCACCACCCTCGACGATGGTTGCCTCCAGAGGGAGAGGTGGTTCTTCAATCTGTGGTCGTGGACCTCGTAGGCGAGGTGGTCATTTTCTTCAGCCATGCACCTTTTGTTATCGGATAGGTCATGCTGAGGATACATGTTATTCTAAGCATGGATTTCCAGCCTCGACACGAGTAGCCAAACATGTTGCATCTCCATCCGCGTCTACTTCAAATCAGAGGTTTGAGGAGATTGTTGCGAGATTGCGAGACATTATGCCTCTTGTTTCTATAGATTCTCCAAGAGGCCCTTCAGATATTACTGCTTCAGCCTCAACCAGTACTTCTGTCACTGCTAGCACCTCAGGTAGTGCTTTTGCTTTCACATCCTGTTTCAGTTCTGATGTCTCAGATTGGATCATGGACTCTGGTGCCACACACCATCTCTGTCGTGACAGAGACAAACTTATGTCATACAGGGAGAATCCACCAGGGAGGTCAGAGGTAATAGCTGATGGGACTCATTCACCCATTATTGGATAGGGGGAAGTTATCTTGTCGCCTTCCATGCATCTACATAATGTTTTACATGCCCCTGATTCCTCGATGAACTTGCTTTCCATTAATCAGATTACAAAGGATTTGCACTGTCGTGTTATATTTGACCCATCTTCTCTTGTATTTCAGGACATTCTAACGGGCAGGGTGATTGGATGCGGCTCTGAGCAGGATGGTCTCTATCGTCTAACCAGGAGTTCATATGCCGGGGTCTCCTCTCATGCAGCTGGATCTATCTCTCCGTATACATGGCATCTACGCTTTGGTCACCTTCCTCTTCAGAAGATGTGTCATCTCTTGCCTCAGATTTCTCCGAGTTCTTCCTTCCGGTGTGAAGCCTGTCAGTTGGGAAAACACTATAGACCCAGTTTCCCTAGTCGTCAGTGTCGGAGCAGTAGCCCCCCTTTACTTCATGTCGATATTTGGGATCCAAGTCGTGTCCCTGATCACAAGGGATACCGGTTTTATCTTGTAGTCGTTGATGATTTCTCGTGTGTCGTGGATCTTTCTATTAAAGAATAAATCTGAAGCAGGAGATGTTATCAGAAATCTTATCAATGAAGTGCAAAATATTTTTTCCTCTCATGTGAAATATGTTCGTACTGACAGTGCTTTGGAATTTTGCCTTCGTTCCCTCTCACATTTTTTGTCAAGGGGAATTATTCATCAAACCACATGCACATACACCTCTCAACAAAATGGAGTTGCAGAGAGAAAGCATCGTCATCTTCTTGATATTACTCGAACCCTACTTATCCAGAGTTATGCTCCTATTTCTTTTTGGGGAGATGCCGTCCTTACAGCTTGTTATCTTGTCAATTGTATGCCGTCCTCAGTTTTTGGTGAGAAAATCCCTCTTTCAGTCGTGTTTCCAGACAAGGATTTATTCTAACATACTCCTCATGTTTTTTGGTGATGTTGCTTTCGTTCATCAGTTGTCTCCTGGTTTTAACAAGCTCTCACCTAGGGATGTCAAATGTGTCTTTGTGAGGTTACTCTCGGACTCAGAAGGGATATCGTTGCTATGATCCTGTAAACGGGAAATACTACATCAGTGCTGATGTTACATTCTTTGAGTCTGTTATGTACTTCTCTCCTGCAGGTGACAGGTTGGCCTCATCCACATCCTAATGATGAGGTCTATGTTCCTCCTCCTCCAATTTTGAGTTCACCGGAGTCCACTCCAGTCCATGTGGTCACGCCACCACCACCACCAAAACCACTAGTCTCGTCACTACCAAAGTATTATACACGTCGGTCGGGTTGTAACATCCGGAATCTACACAAACCGAACTCAGCCCAATTTGGGTCCGAGTAACCCAATAAAGTTGTTGGTCAATACTAAATAACCTAAAATGATCAATTAATCGTGAATCAAAAGTTGTTCGGGCAAAATCGACCAAAAATCGGTCACTTCGTATTGCACGCCGCTAAAAAGCCACGACGCAATTTCGGAAACCACAAAGCAAACCGACACCGTCATTAGATCCGATTTGATGAAACAAGACCAACGGAATCGACCGTTCGTCAATCAGATGTCGTCTGATATTTTTAAATCACAAAATTTAATCTTAAACAAAAATCGTATCCGAAATTTCGGGTATTCAAAACCCGATCGGAAGTATATCAACATTATACTCATATTGATCGCTGTTCCGAGACGATCAAAACAAGATACTGCGCGTCAAAATCCGACACTCAAGGCGCACGTACGCATGACTTTTAAGATTTTCACAAAAGTAAAACATATATATAATATTTATATATATATATATAATTTACTGTTACAAACTAGCAAGCTGTGCTACGGTTAAAAAAAATAAATAATTTTCTTCAGAAATTTTCAGCCCATTTGGCACCTTAATTAACACTTGGCCTAATACCCTCCAAGTGGCTTCTAAAAACTTGTACAATTGGCAACCAATTAAACCTCATCCCAAGTCCCCCTCCCTTATTTATATCTCCCAAAAGGGCCACAGCCATTCCCCATCAGCAGCTTCTATTCCTTTCTATTCTTCTCCTTTTCTCCTAAATTAAGTCAACACCAAAAAGCCCAAATTCCCTATCAATTTCAGACAAAAGGACCATCTTCTACCCCCTTCCTGCTGTTGTCCAGCAGTCCTGGAATACTTCTTTGAGCTCTAGAGAATGCAGCAAGCAAATAAGTCTAAGGAGGAAGCTGCTCCTCTTTGAATTGGTGTTCATGCATGCAAGATTCAGCCCTCCTTCCTCCAAAATTCCATCCAAAGGTACCTCTTTCCCCATCCTTTGCTGCCATGCATGCCATTTCAATAAATTTTTTCTTACCAAACCCATTTTAAGGACAGAATTTCCTGTCATATGTAGTAAGATCATGTTCCATTTAACACATTGTGAAGCAAACTTATGAGTCATAATTGGAGGATACCATGGTATTGGAAGATGAAGATAATGACACTTGCAAGAAAATCTTTCTATACTTTTTCCTTTAAAAAAATTCTTGTACTCAGTTAAACATGAGAGATAATATACAGAGAATGTGAAGTCAATGTAGAAATCATATAATCCAAGGTTGACCATATCATAAGTGACTCTTTCCACAAACCATAGTACTACATTCTAGAAATCAGGAAATAGCAAACACACCCAGTTGCCATGAAATTAACCACATCAACCAAACCATGCAAAAGCCTTCTAACAGTAACTACTGGATGCTATGAGCTTGTCTATTGACAGTGACTGATTAAGGTGGTTCAACAAATATAAAGCAACTACTATTATCCAACCACAAGTGCCACATTCAAGACTGGATGATGTGATCCTAACTTGTGCATATTGTTTAACTTATTAACTAAAATATCAGGTTACCACCCAACAGTAAACATGAACAAAAAAAATTGTCAAATCAAGTCACTCAAATATTTTAGGAAGTTAAAGGTGTTCAGAGGATTTAAAAATGAGATGAATATACTACAGGAATAATTAAAGTTCAGGTTCACTTATTTGAAAACATTCAAATCTCTCAAAAAAAAATAATAATAAATGGCATCTATACAACCTGCAAATGGTGATTTTAATGATTCTCTCTTACTCCTAGAAGATGCATATTTGCTATGTAGGTAGATAAAAATATTGCACTGGAACAATACTTTGTAGTTTGTATGTATTTGAATCAATCAAGACTGTACTGGAATGATGTCTCAAATAATAGATACACTGTACATTTGCAAATCAGAATATGTAATAATAATAACAATTTCACAAATAATATCACTTCATTATTGGAGTTTGTTCACATTTAGGGTTGAAGGTTTGTCATAGACTTGAATTAGAAAGTACCTTTAAAATAAATTGCTTTCTTTTAGAACTATTGTCTTAATTTTACTATATCTGTGGTATATTTTCATCCACTACTTGTTGTATAAGATTGATAATATATTAAAATCCATATGGAATTATGGAAGTATTCTAGCTTTCGTATTTTCTTTTGCAAAAGAAAAATGGTATATAATTACATTCAACCTACGAGAAGGTAAACTTTGAATTAATATTTAGTTAGTAAATAAATATATATAGTATCTGGCAACCTAACTTGGGATACTCTAGCACTGGTTGTTGTAAAGTTGTATTAAAGGATATAGTATATGCATATGATTCAATAAAGTCAACTATATGGTGTCTGATCCATGTTTATCAGAAAGTTGGATCATATAATATACAAATAAAGTAAATATATTGGTAGGGATATCTTTGCTTAGAAGCTTACAAATAGTTATTATATATGGAACTTTTATACAAGAAACATCTTAAATATGACTAAATTGTCAACAATAACATTTGACCATAATGTTAGGTCATCTTAACGAAATCATCCCTTAGGTATATTATGCTATCTAGGAGTCACCTTCAAAAAGTTAGATGATCAAGATATCTAAATGGGTATGATTTTCTACTGCAAGAATTGGGAAGGGAGGAATTGACAAGCAGTGATAATGATCGTGAATCAGTATCAAATCTTAAATTTGGATGCCGGTTGTGGTAACTTTTACACCTAACCGTGCGAGGACGCGGTGACCTTCAACTGGGCGGAAGAAAGGAAGCCCAGTTAGGGCAGCGGCCGTCAAGTGCGCGGGTCTAGGATCCCAGTCCCTTTTCGGTTTTTACGCGAGCTCGCAGTGTTTTTACGTCTCGTTGGGATACCGACTTTAGACCATTCCGCTGACCCTCTGTTTTAGGATACCCAGGCGGGGGATCCTTGGTTTTCAGTTTTACGTACGAGCTCGGTTGCCCGTTACCGGTCGGGCTGTTTTTCTAGAGTGACTTTTCCGGGAAGTCCCTCTCACCCGTCTCAGTGGCGTAGTTTGGGAGTAGACCTATCCCTCTATTGGACCGTCCTTCCAATTAGGGGGCGAGACGGAAGAGCCCTTTTGTTGGCTTATTCACCGCTTGAGTTTTTCTTTCGCCAACAGACTTGACGATTCTACATCCAGATCATCCATATCTATATCTACATCATCTAGAGTTACATTTGAGACTATTGCATTGGGGTTTGAAGGGATTGATTCTACATCCAGATCATCCATCTCTATATCCACATCATCTAGAGTTACATCTGAGACAGTTGCTCTTAAGGTTTTAAGGGATTACAATTAAAGTTGAGTAAATGGAAGAGACGATAATCTGATTCGAAACCTCATTAAGCTAGTGGACGTGTTGGGAACTTAGTTAGGATGCATTATACTACACCGCATGCCTACGGAGGCACCCCAACCCTAAGACATTCTCCAAGTCTTAGAGTCATAGTGTGAGGTTACACACTAACCAAGACCACAGACTATCCGCTAGACTTAAGAATTAAATAAATCATTATATCTTCTCATCTTATCTTTCCCATCATCAAAATCCAAAAATATAATCTCTGAGTAATATGGGAATAAAATATACATACTTATGATCAGTTAGTCACCATAGAAATATGCTTATGTGGGAAATGTTGGGATAATGGTTGATCATGAGAGGTGATTGCTAGAAATTTGGAAACCTTTTTCAATTGCAAGTAGAATTAAATTTTAATTTGAGTTGCTCATGCCTCTCTACTTACTTTCTTTTGATCACAATAAATGCCTGTTATTTTTATAAATTTTTGGGAGGTACTAGCGCCTGCTGACGCCTCTTCTTTCCTAACATGTTTGGCAGGCAAACAACCTGCTGATCAGTAGCAACTCAGTAGGTATACATGGTTCTAGGAGACAAGGTCTATACTAGACGGTATGTGGTTTTTATTACAGTTTTTAGTTCAATTGATATTGTAAATGCTTCTTCTCTTCAGTCAAATTTTTGGGATGTTGTATGTACAGACAGACATTGTACATGTTGTAAAATTATATGAAAATTAATGAAATGTCAATGTACAGACAGACATTGTACAGTCAAATTTCTGGTGCCATTGTCTCTATTAACTGGTGGTTATGAATATCAATGTGAATGTCAGATGCCAATGATTGCAAAAAAAATCCATAAATGTATGCTTTTAATGCGATGCCAATGTATGGAATATTGCGAAATGTGTCGTAAACGGGTACCCGGATCCTCGGAGGTTCACACGGGTCATCCTCTTGCTACGCATCAATCATCCAGCATGCCTAAGGTATGTCATGATGTTATTACTATGATGGATCAAATAGTGAGTGTGTGCAGGATTCATCATTGCAGGAGGAATGTGAACCAGCGAGTACAGTGGTTGATGATCTGGATGTTCCTATTGCTATACGGAAGCAGAAATGCAATTGTGTTGCGTATCCTCTTGCCTCCCAGGTTTCCTTTCATCGCCTCATGGGGGACTTTAAGAGATTTGCAGTGGCTTTGTCTTCTGTGGAGATACCACGGAACTATCAGGATGCCTTGAAGATTGATTGTTGGCATTCTGCCATGGAGGAGGAAATGGTTGCTCTACAGTCACGGGGTACATGGAGCTTGGTTCCCGCTCCCTCAGGAGCATCTGTCATTAGCTGCAAATGGGTATTCACTGTCAAGCATCACGCAGACGGTAGTCCTGATCATTACAAGGCAAGGCTAGTGGCGCGAGGTTTTACTCAGGCATATGGCGTGGATTATATGGATACCTTCTCTCTAGTTGCTCGTCATTCCACTCTTCGTATTCTTCTGTCAGTTGTTGTGGTACGTGATTGACCCTTGTTTCAACTTGATGTTAAGAATGCATTCTTGTATGGTGATCTGCAGGAAGAAGTCTACATGCAGCAGCCTCCGGGGTTTGCTGTTGAGAGGGAGATTCATATGGTGTGTAGACTTCAGAAGGCGATATATGGCCTTAAACAGAGCCCAAGGGCGTGGTTCCAGAAGTTGTCCCAGCTAATTGAACGACAGGGATTTCAAAGATCAAATGCGGATCACTCGTTGTTCATTCAGAAGACTTCTAGAGGTACGGTTGTCATCATGGTATATGTTGATGATATTTTGGTGACAGGAGATGATGCTCAGGGGATAGAGATGGCAAAAGCATTTTTAGGTCGTCCTTTTGTCAAGAAGGATCTTGGTACCCTACGATACTTTCTAGGGTTGGAGTTTTCCAAGAATGCACAGGGTCTTGTGATGACCCAAAGGAAATATATTACAGATTTGCTGGTTGAAACGGGCATGGTTAGATGTAGACCCTCGAGTACTCCTATGGATCCAAGTATGAAATTATATGACAACGATACTGAGGAGGTTGACAGGAGAAGATATAGAGAAATGGTAGGTAAGCTTCTTTACATCCCTATAACTCGACCTGATACTGCCTTTGCAGTGAGTCGAGTGAGCCAGTTCATGGAACAACCAAGAAAGATACATATGGATGCCATATATGTGATATTAATGTATCTAAAGTCTTCTCCAGGCTCAGGATTGCTGTTTAGAAAGGACACAAATTTATCTATTTCGGCATGCGCGGATGCAGACTATGCAGGATGTCCCAATGATTGAAAGTCTACTTAAGGCTTTGCAATTTTTGTGGGCAGCTCTCTGGTTTCTTAGAAAAGCAAGAAACAAACTGTTGTGGCTAGATCTAGTGTTGAATCTGAATATAGGGCAATGGGACAAGCAAGCACGGAGATGATGTGGGTTCGAGCTATGCTAAAAAGACTTGCATATAGATGTACCTTTACCCATGCAGCTACAATGTGATAATCAAGCCGCGCTGTTCATTACCAATAATCATGCCTTTCATGAAAGAACTAAGCATATTGAAGTAGATTGTCACTACACCAGAGATATGATCCAGAAAGCATGATTTCTACTTCACATGTGAGTTCAGGAGAGCAGACATCCGACATTTTCACCAAGCCATTGCTCAGAGGACCATTCCATAAGTGTTCTTCCAAGCTGAGCATGATTGATATCTATGCTCCATCTTGAGGGGGAGTATAGAGATATTTATGTAGTCGGTGTAATGTTTATCAATTGTTTATTTCAGTAGTAGCTACTTATGTAATTTACCCATAGGCTTTCCTCTATATAAGAGAGCTGAGGGTTCTTTGGAATAATAGATTTCTCTTTTCCACCAACATTCTCCATATGCAGGACTACATTTAAGGGAAAGGGGCGACTCTCTATGTATCTGTGTATGTTGATGCTGACTATGCATGATGCCCTAAGGATAGGAAGTCTACTTCGGGATTTGCAATATTTATTGGCAGTTCTCTTGTTTTTTGGAAAAGCAAGAAACAGACAGTTGCGGATAGCTCAAGTGTCGAATCTGAGTATAGGGCTATAGCGCATGCAAGTACAGAAATGATGTGGGTTCGAGCAGTGTTAGCAAATTGCATGTAGATGTTCCTTTACCAAGTTACAGTGTGATAATCAAGCTGCCATATTCATTGCAAACAACCCCACATTCCATGAGAGAACGAAACATATTGAGGTAGATTGCCATTATACTAGAGACATGATTCAGAAGGGTTTGATTTCTACCTCTCATGTTAGTTCAGGAGAGCAAACAACTGATATTTTTACCAAGGCATTACTCATAGAGGCATTTCAAAAGTGTTCGTCCAAGCTGAGCATGATCGACATCTATGCTCCATCTTGAGGGGGAGTGTAGAGATATTTCTATATTCCTATAAGCCTTTTTGGTTATTTTATTTTTTATGTCTATCTTATGTAATTTATCCATAGCTCTCTCCTCTATATAAGAGAGCCTAGGGTTCCCTGAAATAAGGATTATCTATTATTTCTTCTAACAGTAATCAATTCTTTGATGATGTCACAAGCATTGATGTTTACAAGGATATCCTGATAAACCAAAAAATGATTGCTCTTTGGAGATGCAACAATGATTACGATATTTGCAAGGGCATAAATATAAAACCACACCTTAAATTTCCCATGCATTATCAGGTACCATCTTATTTTTAGAAAAAAAAAATCATAACCAATTTGGCATAAACTGTTAAGGTCGGATAAGAAAGACATTTCTTTTGTGAACAAATTTATTGAAGATGCTGGAGAACAAGGTAAACATAATTTCAAACAAATATGAACCATAACATTCTTCATACTTTTAGAAGTTCAGATGACCGGAAGCCTCCCAGCCATAAAAAGCACCTCTCCGCTGGCGTTTTCCACATGCCAGATAATATGTGGAACACGTCAGCTTTTGCAGCAACACCTTTCAACCTAAAGATCTCTGTGTAGTGAGCCATGATGCCCTCGACAATTACACGAAGATCAGTGTCTCCAGCATGGGCATTAACAGCTGTCCTTAGCTCATTAACCTGACGATTATGTTCTTCCAACCACCGTGAGTATTCTGCGTCAAAAGCCAACGCCCCTGTCCAAATTTCCATCAATAAGCAACTGAATCCCCGATTAACTAACTATGCTAAATACATCACCAACGGAAATCTCAAGCCTCAAGTCCAACTGCAACTCCTATATTTAGCAATAAAAGTCACCAAATCTACTTTTCGAAATCAGAAACAATCTAACGTAGCTCTCAAAAATATAGCTCTTGAATCCGATATAATCGGCAATTTACACAGCTATGAAGGCTAATATCTTAACTCAAAAACAGAATCAGAAATAGCAGCATTATCAGGTTAAAGAACCGCAAACAGGAAATGAAACAAGTTCTTGTTTCTAAAAAATGATATAACATTTTTAATAGTCCCCCATCTCCATATCTGTTGTTGAGGTTTGAAAGAAAAGATTTTTAGGATGTAAAAGATTCAAATGAAATCTGCATGATAACAAACTTTTATGTAGAATCTTGCATCTGCACATCTCTCAGAGCAGATAAAACAAATTTACATTATACATTTAGGTATTCTGATCCTGTATAAAGAATTTAAAAAAATGAACAATGCACAAAATAGCCATACCATTTCCACTCATTGAATGGGATTGATCCCCCGAACTTGAAATAAATATGCCCTGCAACAAATGATAATAATTTGATGAGCCAACAAGCTTCTAATAGGATTTTCTATAAGTTTTTGGATACATTATTAATAAAAATCACATTATTATGTAGAATACCTGCTGTCGAGCACGCTGAAGTTCCTGCTCTAATTGTGTGAGCTTAAGTCTACTGTTTTCAAGTTGTTGGACATATGCCTTGAAAATTAATAAAATATATGTAAATATTTGGCTGTGGATAAAAACTTGTGGAAAACTATGGCTAAAAATTAAAAAAGAAAGACTTATGGAAGAGTGCTTCTTGGCATGAGAGTCAACATGCAGACTGTTTACAAGCAGCTTTCTAACGAAGTTGAAGCTAAGACATCTTGAATAAAATCCACCTCAGATCTATCTGTATCATAGTTTTAAAAGAACCCACTTCAATGGTAGACCGAAAAGAACAGGGTTCAAATCCCCTTACCCCAATATTGCCTGCCCAAAAAACACGGCTAAAATATGTGCCTAGAGGAGTTGAAACTTAAGCTTCAAGGCGATTTTGTAGGAAAATAACCTTGAGGCTATAGCCTCAGAATGCATTAGTGAGACGTAAACCCCGATAGTCCAAAGCAGTAACAAGATGGTGAGGTGTTGAGGCAGAACTTAATGTGCCATCTCAGTTAATTACGGAATAAAACGGAATTTTGAAAAATGAATTTTATAATCAAATGTCTTCTCTACAATATATATATGAAATTTATGAAGGGATATTTTTCCAAATATATTTAACGTGTAGTATTTGTTCTTATTAGTTTAATATCTGGCACGTGAGCCACCGGCCCACACGGTATTTTGAAAATGCTAAAGTGGTTGTCATCATACACGTAAAAAACGGATTCGGAATGATGTGGTCAGAAGAAAAGTTGGTGTATCTCCGATAGATGATAAGATGAGAAAACTACTTAAGATGATTTGACCATTTACAAATGAGGTCAGCTGATGCACTAGTTAGAAGATTCGAGTTTTGGGACATTACGTTGGCTAAGAGTGGGCGAGGAAGGCCCAAGAAGTGTTGGAATGAGACTATGAAGAGATCTTAGTTTTATGGATCTAAGCCCAAGAAAGATCAAAGATAGATCTGAATGAAGGCAAAGAATCCATATAGCCGATCCTACTTAATGTGGGAAAAGTCTTTATTGCTGTATTTGGCTTCCAAACAATATTTCTATATATTAAAGGCATTACTAAAAAAATGTGCTAAGCCTTCTCCCACTATAAGTAGGGTCGGCTACACGGATTCTTGCTCAAATCCATGTTGAAAGATTCGACTATTTTTTACGCTGGCCGTCGACTACCTAATGCAACCCCTGCAAGAGTGGGATTTGAACCCTGGTCTTTTGTGTGGTAGACACACTGTACTACCACTAGACCATTAAGTGGGTACATATTAAAGGCGTTACTAGATGAAAATTTTGCATAAAATAATAAATATATATTGTTGGATAGGATTTATTTTTTATGATTTTTCTTGGAAAGAGATTTTCTTGCAATTATTGTGGTCCATAAAGAACATATTTACCTTCTATTTTCAAACATTTTCTGAGGGAGATTTCTTGCAGCTTGAGTGTAGGATATGCATAGATTCCTTTTTAGTGGTAATTCCGTATAACTATAAACTTCACTTACAATCTCCTTATCATAACAGAATTGTTTTGTCGAGAAAAGTACTGAATCCTCTGAATTTATGGTAAAAATTAAGTTTTTTAAGGTAATGGGTGATCACACTCAAGTATTACTAATCACACAACAAAATATTTACAAGTACTTCAAGCAAAATAAAATAATACAACGCTGAAAACAGATGGTTCAGTTGTGGTTTTAAACTTTTGATTCGAGTCTCATAATTTAAAAACGATTAGAGCAACAAAAGGTGTTAGACCATGTGTTTTCTTAATATTTAATACCTTACATGCATATAAGTTTGATAATCAAAGTACTGTTCCTAGAAACTAATATTTACACCTCAAACCGCACCTCCCTTAGGAAGCACCACATCAATCCGCCTCTCAATTTTTTAAATTTCGAATGCGAAGGCTGTTATAGAAAAGATACAATAGGTTGGATGATTCAACATTAGTTCTATGGCCAGCATACTTTGTCTATTTTACATTGTATGGGTTGTACTTGTACCCCTTCGTTGCCCTTTTGTCTTCTCATTTTATGATGCAATCCTAACCCCTCCAAATATAAAGAGCATTTCAAATAGGAAGAAGTTTTCTCTGATTCAACTTGGTATTAGTGTTGTCCCCCACTCCCAATCTCTAACGGCACCGTCGCCGCCACTAGCCTGTGCCAGTCCACCACCACAAAACCATCCCATTCTTTGATTCCTCCCAGCCGCCTCATCCTCCTCCCCACCCCTCACCCCAAAAACCCCACCGACCATATTTTCCCCACCCCTCTACCATATGTCACTAGGGCAGCCCAACCCCCTTGTCCACCGATCCGTACTCCGCA
The DNA here is from genome assembly GCA_037367405.1 of Ottelia alismoides. Classification (NCBI taxonomy): domain Eukaryota; kingdom Viridiplantae; phylum Streptophyta; class Magnoliopsida; order Alismatales; family Hydrocharitaceae; genus Ottelia; species Ottelia alismoides. The sequence continues at coordinate 27,103 of JAZKJV010004727.1, read as the reverse complement.
CCAAGACGACGCCACCTCCGCACTTCAGCTTCCACAACAGCCGCCCTTACAACCTCCATTGCCATGTTGTTTACATGATATCTACCGTCACCACCAGCATCATTGCATGTTTCACCACCTTCGATTAATTCATCCACACAACACCTTGTCACAACAAGCATCTTACAACGGATTCTACATCATCTACTGAGGATTTATTCGACTTATGGTATGATCCAAAACAAGTATAAATTTTCTTTTAAGTCCTCTGAGAAAGCATCGGTTGTGCATGGAAGATGTTTGAGTCATATAGGAGGCATGCGCTTCTAATATTAATAGTACATGCCAATATTAGAGAATTTGAGATAGTTTTGAAATAAAATTTAATATAAGGGACACACCACTTCTACTTTCATCTTTCTAAAATGGGGGAAACTCATGCCCCTTGGCAAAAGGGGAAACTCATGCCGTGAGGATTCAACCCTGCATAGACTCATCAAACCTGGGAGGGGGGTCCAGGTGAGCTGATGGCATAAACTTATGATTAGGGAATGTCTTGCTGAATGAAATTTGCACATCTTCAAGCAAGCAACCATGTCGGCCACTAGACGAGGTTTCACCCAACCATGACGAATACGAGAAGGACTACCTACAATCAGGGGGTATGGGAAATCAACCGATGCCCTAATTCCTTACTGAAAGCTTATGAGGAGTGATAGAAGGAGTACACAACTTCCCTAACTTAACTCGGTCCACAAGCTCGGCGAGACCAATCATCTCAAGTGGTTACAATTGCCCTTGCAAGAATACAACAAGAAGCGTAATTTTCCACAACTGAAGTCTACCATTATTACTTCTCCAGATCGTGGAGGACTGGGCACGTACCAAGGATTTGGTAATGGTCATATTGATTCAGCAGAGGATGAAGATATACTTATGCACAAGATAGACATTTTGGTATGGTTGGTACTACATCATTCATGAATACTTGTTTTTCTATTAGGTGTGGTTCTAACATAGATTGGTTGGGTTGTCACTATTGCCTATACCCATCTGTGGAGAAAAGAACCTCATTAGACAAATGCAATCGATGCATTCAGGCCGAACTGTACACATTGTTGATGCCAAACTATCTCCAGTTGAAGGAAGGAGGAAGTTACACTTACCCTGAGTATCAAACTCACTGGCATTTTTTTCCCAATTCCCTTTCACCCTACTACTCAATTGTCAAACTATATTTGATGCAACAACATTTATTTTGCAAGATATCTTGACTGAGAGGACTTTTGGTTTGGTCATGAAGGAGATGGTGTTTATCATTTGGTTCAGTCTTCAATTGCTATTGCATGTTTTGAAGGCCAATTTACTCCATCTTCATCGGACTTTAGCAGCAATACCTAGGTGATCCATGCAGAAACTTTGTCAAGTGCTTCCCCAGCTCCCTCCTACTCAGAGAGCTCAATTGTCAAACTATATTTGATGCAACATCATTTATTTTGCAAGACATCTTGACTGAGAGGACTTTTGGTTTGGTCATGAAGGAGGTGGTGTTTATCATTTGGTTCAGTCTTCAGTTGCCATTGCATGTTTTGAAGGCCAATTTACTCAATCTTCATCGGACTTTAGCAGCAATGCCTAGGTGATCCATGCAGAAACTTTGTCAAGTGCTTCCCCAGCTCCCTCCTACCAGATAAAGTGTGAAGCATGCCAACTAAAGAAAAATTATCAAAGCTTTTTCCTTACATCCGGTAATATACATTCTTCTGCTTGTTTATTTGATTCATCTTCATGAATGGGACGAGGTAAACATCTTGATTGTTATAGGAAATAGTATTTATGCAATTGCAATTTCCTCTCTGTAATTTTCCCATTGGTTATTTGCCCTCTAGGGTTTCTCCTCTATATAAAGGAGTCTGATGATCCTGGACTAAACAAGAAACCCATATCTTTCCGCATGGTATTAGAGTGGCATCTTGGACTAAAACTTTGGTATCCTCTTGATATCCTAACACTACATGCAGGTCCTTCTCGTGAACCTTGCACAAAACAACCAACATCACCCTACGGCCCTGCGTTGTTGCGCATGGCTCCTACAACCTAGCAGCCCCTGCGTAGGGGGGTCGCCACCACCCCGAGAAGCCATGCACAGTCGTCGCTGATCAGCAACTATCATTGTCACCCAGTGCCAACCGTGTGGCCCCTAGCGGCCCCATGCCATTGTCCTCAAGTCTCGACGATCGCATGGCACCCACATTCTCAAGCACACATTGTCCGCCATCTATCCCCTGTCTGCATCCTGATTTTGGTGCACTCTGAGATTATTGTAAGCATATAAATCCAACCTACATGCCCTAAAGCACCTTCGGAGTTGGTTGGAAAATTTGTGATATGAGTCTGCACACACGTGTTCCCTATACGATTGTGTAGACAAAATCAGACCGATCTATCTCTCAATCACGTCAATCTGGTCACCTTCATTCGTCATGGCATATTTCTGCAGCTCTTGATCCCCAATATAATGCCCCCGTAGCCAGCTCCTTCCCGGCACTTCTATACCTCTCATGAAGGAGGCCTGCAACATATTGAGTAGAATCACATTGCCCCATGTTGTTGCTACTAGGACTTACTCTACTATGGTCATAACTTGTGACAGGGGAGGTTCAATACAGTTTAGAGAAAGTCATGTCCATGACAAAGGAGGTGGCCATCCTCACCTGCAGTGCACATACTGCAACAGTATATGGTATTCTGAGGATACATGCTATTAGAAACATGGTCATGTTGCATCTGCTCATGTTGAGCAGTTTGAGCCCACTACTACTCATGTTGATCAAAAGTATGATGATCTCATCTCCTGATTGTGGGAGATTATGAACCCCTCCACCGATTCTACTAGTACTCCTTCGATCTCATATGACATTGTTGCCTCCGTCAATATCTTCGGTACATATTATGCATTTACAGAATGTACATTTCAGATATTTCCGAATGGATCATGGACTCTAGAGCATCTCGCAGTGACAAAGAACAATTCACATCTTACAATACCGTTTATCCTAGCAGATATGTAGTCACCGTCGATGGGACACATTCTGTTATTACAGGACATTGAGAGATTCTGTTGACACCTACCATATGTATGCAAATGTGCCACATATGCATGTATTTTCTATGAATCTATTGTCTATCATTCTGATCACCAAAATTGTTGTGTCATTTTGTACCCATATTCTCTTGTGATTTTCAGGATATACTCACGTGCAGAGCGATTGGATGCGACCATGAGTAAGGGGGTCTCTACATATTAGTACAGTCTCCTTATACCGACAGATCTTACAATCTTACTCAGTGTTCATGAAATCGGTCGTACGGGCCGCATATGTGGCCGCATATGCCCTTGCGGCATGCAGAACGCACCGATTACATGAATCAGTGCATTATGCGCCATCCCCGCATATGCGGCCCGCATATGCCCCGCATATCTCGCATATGCCCTGCATACTGCTCCAGCAGCTCCAACTTTTCAATCTTCTCATTCAGATCCTCAATTATGTAACTCTACCTCTTCTTTCATTCTATTGTAAGAATATGACATGCATTTGTATGTAATTGCAATGCATTATACCATTATGAATATGCAATGTTTTATGTTTTCCTCATGTATAGTTTTCACAAGTATATGAAATATATCGTCGAATATTTTTATATATGCCGATTAGGTTTTGCTCATGTAGTGCATGTATGTGTATTGAAGTTTTGTTATCACGAATCATCTAATATGTGAAGTTTTTATGGTAAATGTTTTTTTTGTGATTAAATATGAGGCAATTAAAAGCATATAAACACTCATTTAACACGCAATTAAAAGCATATAAACACCCATCTAACATGAACCATTTTTCATAAATTCAGTGGAAATGTTATTCATAGGTATTTATTTATTTTTATATTAAAAATTAGAAAACCGCGTAGAACCGCATATACCCCGCATATGCCCCCGCATACCGCTTATTCAGTATTCGGTGACATGTCCGAATGCATACACATATCGCTTTCCTGAACCTTGATCTTACTAGATTAGTCTCTCTGTACTTGTGACACCTTCGGTTTGAACATCTTCTTCTACAAAAGTTGTATAGAGTCCTGTCTCAGATTTAGTCTCGGTCCAATCTTCAATGTAAGGCTTGCTAGCTTAGGATGCACTATCATACCAATTTTTCCCAATCATTAGATTCATAGCAATAATTCTTTATTTGAATTGTTGCATTTTGATATTTTATGTCCTAGACATGTTCATGATCACCATGGGCACATGTTCTATCTGGTCATTGTGGATGATCCAAACTTTTGTGGTTATTTCTTTTGGAAAAAGTCTGAGGTCTAAACTATTATGCAAACTTCTATCATTATAGTAAAAAATCCCTTTTTGCTATTAATAAGGATGTTTGTTCTGACAATGATTTGGAATTTTGTACTAGTCAGTTATCTCACATGGTTTTAAAAAACGCACCTCAAGGCGCTGAGGCGTACGCCTCGAGGCGTTTTCCACAAAAAACCACCTCGATGCGCAAGAGGCATTACTGGAAGTGCCAACTTACACCTCGAATGTACGAGGCGCTCCACGAGGCGGTGAGGCGCCGAGGCGTATTTGAGGCATACGCCTCATCTGAAAACGGTTTAAAGCCCAATACCCGAAAATTTCAAAGCCACGAACAAAACGTTGAAGCCTTTCTGGAACCCTAGACCGGCGGAGGACATGGGTATGCAAAGTCACCTTTCCCCCTTTTTTTCACAACGTTGCACTTTGTATCTCCTCTCCCAAAGATTTCGGTTGATCCTCTTAGTCCTTTTCGTCGGATTCTGTAGTTGGCACGCTGCCAGCTCGCCGTCGCCTCTATCCCTGAGGAGTGGTGTCACAGCCCGCATCTGTTAAAGGTATTGTTTTTCCCTGAGCATGATATTCTTTAGGAAACACCAAGCATCCTTGAAAACTGTCGTATGGAGTTGAACTACATAGTACATACATTGAAACTTCTACAGAATGTGCCAACGGATGAGATAAATTTTATTTGTATATTTAATAGTTAAATTCAATCTTGTCCTATTTCAGAAATGGCTCCAAGATTGAAAAAGGGACATGATGGTGGACGTGATAGATCGGATATTGCATTGAAATATTGTAAAGAGGTTGAGTTAGAGGGAGAACAAAAGAAAGGATACAAATACGTGAGTTGTAACTTTTGTAGCAAGATCATCACAGGTGGTATTGCAAAATTAAAAGAACATTTGGCGAGAAGTCACAAGAATGTTAGTGGTTGCCCAAATGTACCGCCAGAAGTGGAGAATGAAATCAAGTTGTTTTTGATGAAGAAAGAGTTGGATAAAAAAAGATCACTTGAAGAGATGCAGGAGGTTCGTCGAGTGGAAGCATATGCCATGCAAGGAGGATCTGATTTTGGTGAGCATGTACCTACCGGATCAAGTGGATCTCAACAAGTAAGAGGTCCTATGGATCTTTTTGTGGGAGGACGGGGTGCTGGAACGACAAGCGGAAGTGGTGGATGTGCAACTACTCCAGATAATGCAGCACAGATTACATTGAATGCGTCTTGGAGAAAGGAAGAAAGGAAGGTGTTGCCAAAGCATAGGGAGATTTTTCATAGAAAATGGGCTCCCTTTCAACGTTGCCACTAGTCCTTCATATGCGACAATGGTGCAAGACATTGGCAACTTTGAAAGGGGTTTGAAACCTCCAACTATGCATGAATTGAGAACTTGGATCTTAAGGAAAGAAGTTAGCACTATAAAGTCACTGATGGATGATGCTAAGGCATCCTGGAGAGAGGTAGGTTGCAGCATTATGTCGGATGGTTGGACGGATGTTAAAGGGCGCACTTTGATTAACTTCTTATTGAATAACCCTAAGGGCACATTGCTCTCGAAATCCATTGATGCATATGAAGAAATAAAGAATGCCACGTTCATGTTCAATTTGCTTGATGAGGTTGTTGAGGAGTTGGAGAAAGCAATGTCATACAAGTCATCACTGATAATGCTGCCGCTTACAAAGCAGCTGAAGAGATGTTGATGCAGAAAAGAATGAACTTATATTGGACTCCATGTGCAGCTCATTGCATTGATCTCATGCTGGAGGATATCGTGAAATTGCCCTTGCATGAGTCCGTCTTTAGAAGGGCAAAAAAGATTATCAACTACATTTACGCTCATGGTTGGGTTTTAGCAATGGTGAGGAAACATGTTGATGGAGATCTGGTTCGACCTGCTGTCACTCGCTTTGCTACAACTTTCCTTACATTGCAGATGTTGTTTGATGCCAAAGATCCTCTTTAGTCATTTTTCATTTCAAAAACATGGAAAAGCAGCTCCTACACCACGAAAGCTCCAGGTAAAAGTGTAAAAAATATTATCATGAAAAGTAGATCATTTTGGCCTGGTGTGACATATGTGATCCGGACAACAAAGCCATTGGTAATGGTGCTTAGAATGGTAGATTCTGAAAGGTATCCACCGATGGGGTTCATTTATGAGGCCATGGATAGGGCCAAAGAAGAAATTTCTCGAAACTTGGGTAATAATGAGGGGAAATACAAGCCAATATGGGAAATTATTGATAGGAGGTGGGACAAGCAATTACATACCCATTTACATGCAACTGCATACTTTGACAACCCTCAATGCCAATATGATCCATCATTTAGAGATGACTATGAAGTGAAAGTTGGATGGTTGTTTTGTGTGGAAAAATTGGTTGCTGGCAGGAAGGAAAGGTTGAAAATTGATTTGCAAGTAAGTTCTTTCATCAATGCAAGAGGCTTATTTGGTTGGTCAGGTGCCATCGAGACACGAAAGAAAAGAAGCCCTGGTATTTAACTGTTTTTCATATCTATATGATAAGTTCTTTTCAAATTTGTCTTAACAATAACTTTGCAATCAATTACAGCGGATTGGTGGCAACTCTATGGCGATGAAACTCCTGAACTGAAGAAATTTGCAATGCGCATTTTAAGCTTGACATGTAGTGCATCTGGATGTGAGCGTAATTGGAGCTCCTTCAATCAGGTGATTACTCAAGCTTGGTATAACTTACATTCGCATGCTAAATTTACAATAGATGTATCATGAAACATTTGATTGCTCAATGATAGGTCCACACCAAAAGAAGAAATAATTTGAGACAAGAAAAACTCAATGACATGGTCTTCTGCACGTTCAACTTAAAGCTGAAGCAAAAGGAAGTGAGAAAAAAGACTTTGGAAGATCCCCTTTGCTTGAATGATGTCGATTCGGATGATAATGGATTTCTGAACTCCAACTAACAGAAAAAGAAGTTGAAGCTTTTCATGAACTTGATGGAAACATTCCTCTAGAAGATGACGCGTTAAATGAAGACATTGTAGAGGAACAGGGCGGAAGGAGACGACAAAAGAAGAAGCAAAAGAACCATCATGGGAAAGGTACCGTAACACAAATCTTATTTTGTTGTTGCTTCTTTGATGACAATTTAAGGACAAATCTTATTTTTTTATTTTAGTACTTTCAAAAAGAAAAAAGTGTTGTGGATGTTGATGAAGATGAATTCCAAGAAAGTGAGGGACATACTGATGAAGACGATAATGAGGATGTGATCGTGCAGTATAATGACGACTCATTGGAGGACCCAATAAGCAGCAATGATGATGATGATGATGGGCAAGACGATATTGAGGCGGAAATTGCTCCTGACGAGTGACGATATTTAGCTAGATAGCCTAGATTAATACTTTCAGACTTTCAGTCATTTTTGGATTTGAAACTTGTCTCCTTTTTATTTTCATATGCTGGACTCTAGAAACTTTCTTATTTCGTTAATCAATATTATAACTTTAATGCCAGTGACTTTAATGCAATCTTATTTCGAGCATTTTTATACAAAGTTCTATATTTGTATAGTTTTTAACCTAAAAACTGAGGCTTACGCCTCGACCGCCTCGCCTCATTTACAGGAAACCGCCTCGATCCGCCTCACGTTTTTTAAAACCATGCATGGAAGAACGCAGGGATTTAGCGTGGAACCCTACTCCGTGAGGCTTACGCCTTGATGAAGATGAATTCCAAGAAAGTGAGGGACATACTGATGAAGACGATAATGAGGATGTGATCGTGCAGTATAATGACGACTCATTGGAGGACCCAATAAGCAGCAATGATGATGATGATGATGGGCAAGACGATATTGAGGCGGAAATTGCTCCTGACGAGTGACGATATTTAGCTAGATAGCCTAGATTAATACTTTCAGACTTTCAGTCATTTTTGGATTTGAAACTTGTCTCCTTTTTATTTTCATATGCTGGACTCTAGAAACTTTCTTATTTCGTTAATCAATATTATAACTTTAATGCCAGTGACTTTAATGCAATCTTATTTCGAGCATTTTTATACAAAGTTCTATATTTGTATAGTTTTTAACCTAAAAACTGAGGCTTACGCCTCGACCGCCTCGCCTCATTTACAGGAAACCGCCTCGATCCGCCTCACGTTTTTTAAAACCATGCATGGAAGAACGCAGGGATTTAGCGTGGAACCCTACTCCGTGAGGCTTACGCCTTGATGAAGATGAATTCCAAGAAAGTGAGGGACATACTGATGAAGACGATAATGAGGATGTGATCGTGCAGTATAATGACGACTCATTGAGGAGCGGGATGAAACCACGAGAGATGGTCTCTCAAGGGTCGGGTATTCTATATTGCTTTCTCTCAATTGATACAATGGATGTAGGGCTTCTTATATAGCATCGCTGGTAAGACCGGGGTCCGAGTCACACTCAAAGTAGATGTGGGACTAAACCAATAGATGTGGTAATTGGACCCCTGAGGTATCCAATTACCCATCTCTATAATGGACGCATACTCTAACATAATGATATGTCAGTTCACGCTGATGGTATTGCGGAAATGCAATAAATGGAGCACGTGTTTCCCCCATTTTGACCAGTATGTCCGTACAAACTGCATATACAAGTTAATATGCCTATGCGCATATGTATTTATGTAGTAGGTGGGCAGAATCGCAATTTCCAGACATGGTATCATGCAGTCTAAGCCATATAGCTGGGTCTACATAGCCACAAACTAGGCAGCATACACGGCATATTCAATCTGCATTTCGATAGAGTTAATATAGAACTTATTTTGATTTTCACTATTATAGTTTAACTTATTTACCTATTTTTAGTAGTTTTTTATAAACTCTAGTTTCATTTTCAATTATTTCGATTAGTTAAATTTCTACCACTTGAAGTAGACTGCCCCTGTTATTTTCTCCTCCCACCTAACTTTCTATTTCACGGACCTTTCAGAGAAACTCTCTGGAATGAAGCCTTTCCCTCCTGAAAATCTGGATACAATTTGCAGCTTTTGATAGCTTTTTCTCTTTTGCAGGCGGAGTTCGTTTGTTCTCCACCCTTGGACAACCTAGAATTTGTTTTTGTAGACCGTTGACCTTTGGTCATTAGTGGCATGTCTGTCATGAACCCTCTTTCTGTGATGTATATATTCTCAGCTTCAACTTGATAAAGAAATTTGTAGTTTTTTATGACTTCTACTAAGAATATTAATGCTTACACTTTGGCGTTGCGTACATGCCTTCAATATCATATGCTAAAATATGTTACCTTGAAATAAGTTACGAAATCATAGGGAAAATCTATTTTATCAAATATTCAAAACATTAATAATGAATTAAATATATTTTAAATTAAAAACAATACTATAACCCTACACACCACGGTGTCTCTATGCAGTGAGTCAGTGGCATGCCCAAACGAATGCACAAACTACATTACTGAGCAAATGAGGTCCTTTATCTTCCAATTTGGTCTGATGCTATTGTATGATATGGAAACCTTGTATATTTTTGGAAGACTTTTTGGCTGTTAGAGGTTGATGCATTAGGTTTTTGACTAAAATTTCTTATATTAGTCATCCCTGAGCTTTTAGAGTATTTATGATGCGATTTCTTAAAAAATTGAGCTTTTAGGATGTACTTTTTTAGGGTTGACATATTTTCTGTCAACACTTATTCTTCAACATGCGTGTCTTACATATTTTTTGTCAACACTATTATTCTTATTAACAAAGAGGTGAAGAAGTTGACAGAGGAATTCTACAACGAACATCGTATCGGCTCTCCATACCACCCACAATCCAATGGCCTGGGTGAAGAATTGGTCACAACTCCTTGATTCTGTTCTTTAGGCCTATCAGACCGCCTACAAATCACCACTAGGAATGTCTCCCTACCGCCTGGTGTACGGCTAGCCATGCCATTTGTGTGTGGTACTCATTCTTAAATCCTTGTGGGCAATTAATTTTAGTAAGTGAGGGTCACTGCTGGAAATTACTTTCCTAATCAAGAACCTTGTGATTGTCATTTAATCAATTAGTAAAATTAAATGGTTTAATTTTCTGGAATAATTATAGATAAATATTTGTGAAATATTTGGTGATAATTATTTCCTTAAATGGCATTGCCTTAACCAATAATTGATTAGATATGATCTAGATCACAAATTGGTTACATGATCTACATGATCCACTTTAAGCCCAACTCTAACGACCAACCATGTATTAAATCTGAGTTTTATGTATTAGATTCAAACATTACTTAAGGTTTATGGCTATCCATGCTATTATATGTTCAAAATTAAGATGTCTTTTTTGCCTAATACAAGCTTCATTGCTGTAAGTAACGAATTAAAAGTCAGAATTCTATTGATTTTACACAATATCTGAATTTTAAGGGTTGTCTTACGTATTATATCTGAACTTCATATGTTAGATATATGACTATCCACCTGTCGCTAATACTATTGTAAGTTCGGAATTAAAACATGATATTTTACCTAATACAAGATTTATTACTATAGATAATAAATTAAAGTCAAGATCTTATTGATTTTACTCAATATCCAAGATAATTAGTAATCTAGTAGATAGATAATCACTAATTACTAACCTCATATTTGAATACTTAATGAACAGTTTATACATAGTTGTACTACTTAGTGGCTGCTATCAGGCCATCTGATATCTACAGGCTATGAAGATGACGCAAATGTACACAAGTATTAATGTCCTAAATAAAGTCACCCATGCATAATGTGCGATATTATCGTTCATAAAAAGAGTGTTTTTTACTCTAAGAGCTAAGAAAAACTTAATATGTAAGAAAACTATATTGGTCTAATTCCATGATGGAGAGTCGGCGTGGCGTCAAGTGCAGATAGGGGGAGTAGAGGGAAATCTCCGTTCAATAGAGCCATTTTTTCCTATAAAAAATGAATATTAACATTTACAACCTCGGCTTTAGACCTCGAAACATTACATGGACAATTTAACTTGCAAGGCATGCTATTTGTATTTCATTTTTAAGTCTACCCCAACAAGGTAGGGGGTGAAGTGTGCTTTAGTTTGTGCAAATAGATTTCGTTAATGATTTCGAATTATTGTCAATTTAGTAATCATTCTATCACTTCCTAAGTTTGGTGGAAATTTTTCCACAGATTTGAAATTACGAGAATACATTGGTTGCACGCAATAATGCTGCATAACATCGAAGCCTCACAAGAGCATGTCTAATGCCGCATTTTAAACAGAAACTCAAGTTGAGAATTATACTGAAAGGGTCACCTTTTTTCGTAATCGGCTTTTTCTGGCAGCTTCACGATTTTGAGCTAGTCTACGTTGAGTCTGTAAGAATAGTTCATGTCAGATTTTCAGAAAGTGTCCCAAGCTATAAGCAGCCTTGTCAAAATGTGAAAAGAAAATGTAAGGACCTTCTGGTCTCCTACTTTCTCCTTGGATCGGTCGCTGGAATCAGATGCTCCCACAGGAACCGTGTAAGGTACAAGCTGAAAAGTGGAAATTAGATAGGTGACCAATCATGAGTCATGACTTCAAAATACTCAAACTAACAAAATTAAACACGTAAGAGAAAAAAATAGATGTAGGCCATAAACCTTTTATTATTAACAGCAGCATTCAAAAGTTGTAGCTCCTAGGTAGGTGCATTTTAAATTTAACATCATATAGTCACATGCATCCAATAAAGATATCAAAGCATGATATGATCAATAGTCGTACCACTTAAGGTGATTAATTCAAGATACAAGCATGAAAGGATATCGTTTTATTTTCTTTCGCCACCACTTCAAAAGCCTTTTTATGCTGTGTGGATATGTTGCAGAAGTTCTAATAAAAGTGGCGGTTTTTATGCATTTTTAACAAGTTTAACCAAAGCAAAAACTTCACCTCGTCTTACCCCCAAGGACTTCTTCTGGTCATTTGTCTATGATATCTTCTTGTGTGATTAACACATGTATTAAACAAATCGAAGTGTCCGATATCACATACACTTCATTTAGCGCATAGCTGATAATTTGGAAGAGACTGATTTTGAGAGTTCAGAAACTATAAAAAGTTAGAGGAAAAAATGATTCTTGGAGAGAATTTTCATTCCATCTTTAGTTCAGACCCAAGAACCAAGTTGGTAATACACCTAATGAAGTTAATCGCCATCTTATATAGGTTTCACCATTCTCCTTCATACGGAAATTCCAAAGTTCAAATTTTATGAGGTTAATAATTTCCTGCAATCTCCTTCTATTATGATGACGCCTGCCTCCTCTTCTGCTAATGAAGTCTATGGCCCTTCTATGGTCTTTGCGGGGGACGCTTTGCCCCTCTCCCCTGCTTCCCCGGGGACGTCCCCTCCTCGGGACTCTGCTGATGATGGGTCTGGTGGGGGGGAGGTGACGACCCCCTCAGCTGGTGCTATTGTGCTTGCGGGATACTCCCCCTCCTCCCGCTTTGGTAGAAGCTACTTTCGAAGGCGGCGCTCTCTCCCTGGAGCCTCTCTCTTCTCCTCTTGTCAGACGTTGCGCGAGGCGGTGGCGGAGGTGGCAGGCCTACTACCGCTCGGAGACCGATCCCTTGGCGGTCTATGATGATTCCTATCTGGTTCGCTGCGATAATTGGGCTCCTATTGTGGTTAATGAAGATATTGTCCTGGAACGTACGTGGTCTTGGGGACCCTGACCGTAGGCGCATTCTGGGCTCGCGCCTCGTTGATTGGGACTGTGACATCGCTTTCATACAAGAGTCAAAGTTGTCAGCGTTGGATGATGACTTATGGCGGTCCTTTGGAGCTGGATATCTGGATGTTTTTCGTTCTTTAGATGCGTCTGGTGCTAGGGGTGGTGTTATCGTGGCCTGGCGTTCGTCGTGGTACTCCTTCTCTTCGATGCGGGTGGGCCGACACTCCCTCTCCGTGGTATTGCATTCCTGTGCTTCTAATGCTTGCGTGGCTTTTACTTGCGTTTACGCCCCAACTTGTCATATTACTCGTCGCGAACTTTGGGAGGACTTACGCGAGGACGCTAACGCTTTGGGGGACATTCCATGGCTGCTGGGGGGTGACTTCAATGTCACATTGATATCGCGGGATCGCCCTCGGGGTCGCGATGGGCAGGACCCGGGCTCTACTGAATTTATAGAACTTATTAATGATCTGGCTCTCGAACCGCTTCTCCCAAATGACATTTCTTACACGTGGCGGAATAATTCTACAAGGTCGCGGATCGATAGATTTTTGGCGAATAACCTCTTGATGGAGACCTTCCCTTTATGCGGGGTCTCCTCTAGACCGCGGTCTTTTTCGGACCACAGCCCCATTATCTGGGAGTCTGGGGATGATATTCATCCTCGTGGCATCTTCCGTTATGAGCGGTGTTGGCTTCTGGAGCCAGGCTTCAGGGACCTTGTGCGAAATCAATGGGCTCAGGAAACTTTTACGGGCAGTGCCGCTCGCCGCTTTGACCTTAAACTATCTTCCCTAAGAAGGTTGTTGGCTGCTTTCAAAAAGGAATCTCGTATTGCTCGTAGCGCCACTCGTCAGGCGGCCGACGAGGTGATAATGTGCTTCGATCTCATTGAGAATGAGAGGGACTTGTCCCAGGATGAGTTAGCCGCGCGTGCGGAGGCCGCGGACAAGGTGAAGGTGGAGGACCGGAAGCGTTTGATTGAGTGGCGCCAGCGCTCTCGGATGCGGTGGTTGAAGGAGGGGGACGCCAACACTGCTTTTTTCCACAGTGTCGCTAGTGGCCGGCGGCGTTCAAATACTATCTCTTCTCTGATGGTTAATGGCGCCCTTGTCCAGGGGGAGCGGGAGTTGGGTGAAGCCCTGGGGGCCTACTCTAAGGACGCGTTCGGGCGCCGGTCAACGCGCACGTGGCGCTGGTCGGGGAGTGGGGCTTGCGTGCCCCCTCAGGTGGATGCGATGGCCCTTATTCGGCCTATTTCTATGGAGGAGCTCAAGGGGGCTGTTTGGGATCTCAACTCTGAGGCGGCGGCGGGTCCCGATGGCTTCCCCGTTTCTTTTTATCGGGATTTCTGGGATGTGCTTGCTAATGACGTTATGGATGTCACGTGCGAATTTTGTGAAGGCAACCAGGGATTTGACAAAATCAACAGGGCTCTTATTGTTCTCATTCCGAAGTCTTCGTCCGCCAACCGTATCGAGGATTTCAGGCCGATTTCCATATCTAATGCCATCTACCTTATCATTGCCAAGGTCCTTGCACGGCGTCTGGCTCCGCTTCTCGACTCCCTCATCTCGCCTACCCAAGCCGCTTTTGTTCGTGGTCGGCAAATCAGTGATTGCTATGCGGTGGCTTCGGAGATTATTGAGGCGTGGAGGAAGAACTGTACGAGGGGGATCCTTTGGAAGATTGATTTCGCGAAAGCATACGATTCCATGGATTGGCGGTTTCTTTGGTCGGTCCTCAAGCGTAGGGGTTTTCCCCCGCTTTGGATCTCCTGGGTGTGTCGCTGCGTCACCACGGCCTCACTTTCTATCCTTGTCAACGGGCGCCTGGCTGGGGGCTCCTTCCAGCCTCGGAGGGGGGTGCGGCAGGGGTGCCCCTTTGCTCCTCTGTTATTCGTCTTGGCTGCGGATGTCTTGCCTCGCATGATTCATAATGTGGCTGCCGCGGGTCTTACTCGTGGGTGCTCTCTTGGCCCCTTTCATGTCCCTATTATACAGTTCGCCGATGACACTATCTGTTTTATCGAGGGTGGTGCCTCCAATGTGGCTGGTATGGCTACCACTTTGGAACTTTTCAGCGACATTTCAGGCCTCCTCATCAAACATTCTAAATTCAGGATGGTTCCATGTTTTACTCTGCTGGCGGAGGTCGCGGAGTGCGCGCGGATTCTGGGGTGTCCTCCAGGCGATATCCCTCTGGATTATCTGGGCCTTCCTTTGACGGTGGGTCGTGCTCGCATCCGTGATTGGAGGGCGGTGGTGGAGAAGATGGAGGCTCGGTTGGCCGGGTGGCGTGCGGCTCTTCTTTCCCGTGGTGGTCGGTTGGTTCTCCTCAAGTCTGTTTTATCTTCGATCCCAATCTATTTCTTCTCTGTCAGGGGAATGCCTAAGGGGATCCGCCGAAGATTGGAAACGTGCATGCGGGGCTTTCTTTGGGGGAAGAAGGGGGAGGGGCGAAGGGGCGTGCACTTGGTGGGCTGGGATGAGGTTACTCGGCCTAAGCAGGAGGGGGGGCTGGCCGTGAGGAGGGTGGAGGTGGTAAATGAGGCCCTTCTGCTCAAATGGGTGGCTGGACTTTAAGGGCGGGAGGACAATTTTATGCTCAACTTTTTGAGGGAGGCGGTGGGGGTTGACCGGTTCTTTGATTCGCGTGGCCGCGTGATGGGTCTTTCTTCCTCATTCGCATTTGCTGTCGTTAATGCCCTTAATCGAAACTGTTCCCTCTTTGGCCTTAAAGTTGGGGATGGTAATTTGATTCGCTTTTGGGGTGACGACTGGACCGGAAGGGGTCCCCTTCAGGAGTTATTCCCGCGCTTATTCGCGCTGGCGTCGGATAAGGATTCCAAAGTGGCCTCGTGCTGGGATGGTGCTTCTTGGGGCCCCACCTTTGTGGCTAATCTCTCTGACCGGCGGCTGGAGGATTTCTTTGCTCTCTTGGCTGTTCTCGCAGACGCCCCCACGCCTTCTGCTGGACGCGACCATTTGCCTTGGAAAGATGGCTCTTTCTCCACCCGTGTGGCTTACCAGGCTCTTCTTCCTCCATCCATCGGGGCTGACGCTTCACTCTTGCGTGACTGCAAATTTTTTTGGGGCCTCAAGCTTCCGGAACGAATCGGCGTTTTCCTTTGGCTATTTCGGCGTGGAAGACTGTTGACTCGTAGCCGGTGTGCATCGTTCATTCCCTCCGCCACTTCCATTTGTGGCCTTTGCGACTTGGAGACGGAGACTATTGAGCATCTCTTTCTTCGTTGTGGTCGTATTCATGGCATCTGGGCTAACCTGGGCTGGCTTGACGTGTCATCATTGGTATCCTTCTGTGACAGCTTGGTGAGCTCTCGGGGCAGAGCGCGGGCGGACCTGCTTACTCCGATCGCGCGGCTTTGGAGCATTTGGCTTGAAAGAAATGAAGCCCTCTTTGCTCAGCAGAGGTTCTACACCGAGAATATACTTTTATCGGCCTCGCGCTTCCTTCAGGATTGGTGTGCTGGGTAGGGTCTCCTGTTTGTAGTGGGGTATATACTCTCGATACCTCCCGGTTGGTGTTGTTTTTTGATTCCTTTCCGCCCTTCCCTTGTAAGTATTTTTTTACTCTTTTTTAATGCATCGGGGCGAGCACCCTCGAGTGCGTCCCCCTTTTTTGAGCGTCAAAAAAAATAATAATTTCCTTTGGGCACTTAATTCACCTTAGTTTAAAATCCTTCGGATACTGTATAAATGATTTAATTTACTATGATAGGATTTCCCCGATTGGTGCAAAACTTTTGGACGCCTACAAACATCTCTTTGGTAACGTATAGATTCATGGTGCAATACTGTAATTCTTCTTTCCAAAAGAAAATCAATATTCTTTCTATTCTGTTTTTACACAATACCCAAGTCGATTTTTATACTCATTCAGTGTTATATTTGATAATTTTATAAATTATCATACGATTTCTGAGAAAAGGGAGCCTTGGCAACATCGTAATAGCTGCTATTGCCTTAGCCTAGAGGACACAGCTTCAAGATGTCGAAACAACCTCTTTCAGATTAATAAATGCAAGGTGAGATTGCATACAAGAGAACCAAAGGTCTGGTCCGGCTCCAGGCCCCGCATTGGGCCACCCCCCTTTTTTGTATTATTACCTTGTGCTTCTTATTTGAAGAAATTTGATTGCAAAGACTACACAAAAAATGCAGTTTCAAGCATCCAGAAGGCTTAATTGATGATTGTGAGCATTGGAAATGCATGCCCACATTATTGTTAGAGTATGCAACCATAGGTGGGTAATTGGATCCCTCCACGGTCCAATTACCACACACATATGTTAGTCCCACATCATCTATTAGTGGAACTTGGTCGTTATGTTTGGTTATAATAGAAGCCCACAATATGTATTCTTTGAAAAGTTGAATAGAAACATCAGTCATTTGAGGCAATTCTCCTATAGTTTCTACCCGCTCCTTATGGAGTAGAGTTCCACATAAATCTCGGTGTTCTTTATTGTTCTTTACCTCTTTATCTCTGTTTATGTTTCCACGTTGTCGTTTTTTACATGGTATCAAACAGGTCTGATTGTTGAGGATTTGTTTTATGATTATGTTTATGTTCGTGATATTACATGTACGAGATGTGTTCAAATTCTAAATACCATATCATCAGTATCGCCATGTTCGAAAAGGGTATAGGATTTATGAAACCCTAATTGTCCGCGGCATGGAGGCCGCAGCCACCCACCATGCGATTTTGAAGATCGTCATCAAGTTCAAGAAGTGTGAAACTATGAGACTCATATACGTGATAAAATACAAGATACGAGAAAGGTATCGGACACCCATACAAATCCGATCTCAACACGATTCGAGATACGAGTTTCAATCAGACTCTTGTATACCTTCGTTCACTTCTTTTTAGGTTTCAGATCGGATTCGATATCGAAATGAAGAAATAAGTAGTCTATTGTGTAGTACTCGACGAGAGATTTCAAACGGTACCAAGAATGTCGAAATCCGACATCGGATGAAGAAGATACAGTCATTTTGCGGTTGAGATCGGTAAATGGACCTGAACTCGAACTGGATTCGTATCCGGATCTGATTAACTGAACCCAAATATAAAAGAAGCTTAGACATGGGTCGGATGCTCCAAATCTCATCATACAAGCTTAGTCCGCCAGAGCTCCGTCTCAGAGCTCGCTGGAGAGCCTTTGGACCACCGCCAGAGGACATCGGAGTTGGTAATCATAGAGACGAGTACAACAACGCAAAGAGCTCGTCGTAGGGGACTTGTTCGTCACATTTGCGAGGTACGATTTCCATTCCTATCGAATTTCACATTTTTCTTCTTATAGTCGGATGCCAATTTTTGTGTTGTTGGACACCACAGATCATGCATGCATGTACGAAGATGCGCATGCGAAGGTGTTGGTGCGTGTGGTCGGAGTTCGAATCCTCTAGGATTTTGATTTTGGGTTTTGCTTGGATGGATTGGGGGAAAACTAGAATTCGATGGCAGTATGTCGGGATGAGTATAGGTTTTGAGTAATTGGCATGTAGGTTGACATTCTACAGCTAAGACAAGTAGTGCAATAGATAACTTTTCTTTCTGTTTTCTTGTACTTGTACAGGTTTTTGAGAGATATGGTGTGTGTATATACAAGTCGCTATACATTTTAATACAATGTACATCTATTGTGCACATTGATGCAAATGGAACTAAATAAAAAATGTAATTGGTTTTTTTTTTCTTTACTACTCTCATGCATGTATTATACAACTTGGTATTTTGAAAGTAGAATCGTATGTGTGCACATGTATTACTAGGTATCTGGACCTTGGGGGGCCATAGGTTGGTATCAAAGCAAGGATACTCCAGTATAAACCACAAATATAATTCTTCTACAGTATTCGAAATACGAATAGTGTATGGCTTTTCAATGCCTACACGAGTCCTAAGAGATTAGTAGATTAATTTCCATGTTCATGTCTCTCTAAGTGATACAACAAGTATTAATGTCGCGATTCTTAGGCACATCTACTCATGATGATGCAGAGCTATGGATGAACCGTGTGTCCAAGGTTCTGAGGATGATTCATGCTCTTGAGGACACTTGGCTCATGTTTGTAGAGTTCTCACTAGCTAGATACACTGATAGATGTACACTACCGTGGAGCATCTGACAGAGCCCATTACTTAGGATGTCTTTAGGGACGAGTTTCACAAAGAGTTCTATCCAGACCATTGTATAGAGGATCGGAGGAGACAGTTTGCTAAGTTGACACAAAACTCCAAAACAGCTCAAGAGTACATAATACACTACACAGAGCTTTCTCACCATTCTGTTGCCACTACAGCATACCCACGGGAGAACTTTGTTGGACATGCGAGCCCAGCCATTATGCAAAAAATGCTATTACAGATCATTCCATGATCTGAAATGAAGAATAACTAATTTGCATAATAGGTCCCTTAGTACAATTAGGACTATGTATCATGGTCATCTTAATGATCATATAGTTGTTGATTCAAACATTGAATCATAAAGGATGGTGCTTGGATGATATCTAGAGAGTTAGATTGAGATTCATCAAGCACCGTCAAGTGGTTATTAAGAGAGGATCTCCAGTCTGAGAAGAGATGGCAATTCTTCTCTGAAAGCTGATATCTAACAAATCTAACCGATCTCATGATGCAGGTCATCTGCATAAAAATAGAGATTCGGAGGTGTTAGATAAGTTAGATCAAAGATGATTTAACGAGATCAATATAACCAAGACCTATGTCGTATACTGTCATGATATAGGCACGCATCCTATGACTGGAGACAGATGTGTTACTGTATGTTTGGGCATGTACATTCGGCAGACTGATAGGTTGATGATCTAATCAAGGTCTATACACCGACGAACTGGTGTGCAAAAAAGGGCATATGAGGTATACGATCTCTCAAAGGGATCATCCAGGTTCATTACTGAAACAAAAGATATGAGATCGCTCATTAGATATTGGGATCAAATTCCGTGCATGGTCGTCTCGTTTGAAAGCTTGAATGAATCTGTAGGTTTGATATATGCTTTTGGAAAGTATAAGATCAATACCTAGGTATGATATATGCTTTTAGAAAGTATATGATCGATACCAACTCCCAATGATCGAATGAGAAACTTAATGATAAAATCATGAAGGAGACAGCATAAAATTGATCTAAAAATTGTTCTAAGTCTTCCAATAGATGTACAGGTATTAGGAATACTTGAGGGTGATGTGGTCATAAACGATTGTATAACAATGACGCTTCCATTTCGAGGGAGTGATGAAACAGGTTTGGACCTCTCGGTAGAGAAGTAATCTAATCTTAGTCCAAATGTTGGACATTGATCTGAATGTGATTCAGATACAATGAGAAGATTAGATTTACGGCTTTGATTTAATCAAGCATCTATGAGAGGTCACCGAGATCTGGATTTGAGATGTGATCTCAATATCCAAGTTACTATACGTGGAACGTACAATCACCATGTACTTATTTCCAAGTATCTGCGGAGAAAGCGAATTATTCTTAAAAAGGTTCAAGAATAATTCCGTTGTTGATGATGTGTCTAAGCATTGAGCAACATGAATAATTAAATAAGATTTAATTATTACAAATAATGTGAATTTGATCCATACATTTAGGCACATGAGAATGGACATCTAAGATGATTAAATGTGATTTAATTATCAAGCATATGAATAATGTGGATAACAATATCCATATTATTCGTACATATTATAAATGTGATTTATAATATTTTAGGGATAACTAATTGTAATTGGTATTTACGAATTAACTGTTGATGTGAATTGGATTCACATTGGATAATTAATTGTAAATGCAATTATATTTTGTTTTTGATGTATGAAGATGATTCACATTCTTTTAATGGCATAATTGAAATTGTCACAAAATAATTTAGAATTACTTTGGTGAATAAATATGTAATAATGGTTATTGCATATGTGAATTTTTTTTGTTGGAGAATAAGATCTCAATAAAAATTGGAATGAAGAGCCATCTTACCATACATAAGGGGGGACAGCCATGTTGAGTTCCCTCAACTTGGTGGTCGTCCACCAATATTATGGAATGTAGGATCTTCCTCTTCCAATTACTTCCATCCTTGTTGGTTTGATTTTAGTTGAAATATATTGATTGATTTCAATATATTTAATTTAATTTAAAGCCAACAAATTAGTTGTGGGTAATAAAACACAACAAAATCATGACCATTGATTAAAAGAACATATCAATGTCATCCATTGGATATGTGTGCACATGGATTGAGATCCATGGACATCAGATTAGTATAAAAGGAGGGTAGCCTTAGTCTTTGATAACTAATTCATTCCCTTGAGGAACTCTCTCTATACGTCTACATTCTCTCTCTCTCTCTCACTCTTGGCCGTTCATATAGTGTTGGAGAAGAAAAAGTCGACGTCGTCGCTACGCCATTGTGCCACCGCTTCGACCGCTCATGGATATTCGTCTTCTTCAGTGCCCCTCGCTCGTGAAGGAGACGTTGGATTTCATGAGACAAAATAAGGAGATTCATTGCTCGGATCATCAACGTGGATTGTGAGAAGCACGCGATTCATCCTCGAGCCCGCAAGTGCGATCTACATCAGATCGAACTTGAGACAGGAGGTCTCTTCGTTTAAAGGTACGATCACAAGCACGCTTCAAGAGATAACCCTAATTCTCGTTTGTGATCTTGATGAAACGGTTCAAGAAGTGTTCTTGGATCATGTGGTTTCATCACACCACTGCCCCGAGCAACTAGTACGACTAGTCGCTCTCGATCGCATATGATGCAATATTCACGCTTCCGTGATGTGCTTAAGATTTTTCCCATAACCTTCAAACTTGCAAAAGTTCATCTGTAGCATGAGAGAGGAGGTACAGGACCGCTTATTTACCTTGGACCTCAACTCCATCAAAGAGGTTACGCCTAAGAGGACAAAGTGTGGGCTACTAAGAGCCGACGACAAGAAGGATAGATTCAATCCCAGCCTCATCAGTACAACAAGAGAGCACGCCAAGATCCATTCCATTCTCCCAGAAATCACTGTCTCTGCCCATTTGTGGCAGCATCAGCGGCCACTGGTCCCACTCTGTCTCATACCTTGGGACAGGCTTTGGCTAGTCGTAGTGTAACATCTTCTTGACCTCCAGTTACCCATAAAGCCACAAACGAGGAGATGGTATAGTACATGGAGGTTCATTCTCACAGTGAGTTTATTTCTGTTGCTAGCAGCCTTGCCACAATAATGTGTGTCTACTACTTGTCAATGGTTCGGGTACACCTCAGCAGAGTGCGAGATCCAACGACTCATCTCAGACTATGGATCATGTTTTCACTGTAGAGAAAGAGGTTTCCAATGCACTCCACCGCAACAGACTTCTAATATGGCAGGATCCAATTCTTTACCGACACAGTGAGAGCAGTTGAATGTCATCACTCGGGAACAAGTACAAGCCTCTGGGTCAGTTGTCAGAGGTATGACTTTCGTTTCACGTTTCGTAGGACTTTGGTGTCAAACAATTGTTTTGTGTACATCACTTAGTACCCATATTAGGCATGTTGACCACGACATGGAATGAAATTTCGGTTTCAAGAGGTCATGGGTATCGAAACTCTTATATATATATCAATTTCCCGGATTTCGACCGAAATTTCGGTGATATTTCGACATTTCGATCCATTTCGACCAATTTCGATTGAAATTCATGGATCTCGGTACAAAATTTCCTGGATTTCGAACGAAATTTCGGTGATATTTCGACATATCGACCCATTTCGGTTGAAATTCATGGATACATGGTATGTTGATACATACATCGATTATTCAACTTGGAGAGCTTCTTCCCCTTTGGGTTTAAGCAATGGAGATGAAAAAACTCTATAGCTTTGTTAGAAAATCGGAAGCGGAAGCGAAACATGGAATAAAGATAAAGAACAAAATAAGAACGCGGGATTTTTACGTGGAACCCTACTCCGTGAGGAGCGGGATGAAACCACGGGAGAAGCCCTCAAAGGGGCGGATACTTCATTCCTTTTTCTCAATGAGTACAGGAGGTCTGGGGCTCCTTATATAGCCTCTCCAGAGCCTCTAAGTCCCACCACTAGGCGGTATGGGACTAAACACTGGATGGGGTAAATGGATCTCCTCTAGGATCCATTTACCCTGCTACAACTCAATAGGCGCTTACAATTTATGCTCCAACACTCCCCCTCAAGCTGGAGCATGCAATGCTCAGCTTGGACAAACAGAAATAAACTCAACTCAACGCTATAGGACACTACGGACAATATCAACCCAACACACACATTGCTGCAGTCGAGGACGTTGCTTCTCATGCCGTGCAGGTGAGGAGGACGAACGAGCTGGAGTGTGAGTCGACTGAAGACTCGGAATCTGACCATCGAGTCTAAAACTGCGCCTGAAGTCTCCTCGTCGGAGAACTGGGTCTCTCCCATCTGGCTCAGAGAATGGTGCACTGCTCTGGTGTACCTAGGATACCACATGAAAACCCTTGCCCTCAAGGGAATGGTCCTCTGCTTTGGAGTCCCTATGGCTCACATGAAAACTCTGGTTGAACAACAAAAAGAATGATGGGGACCTCGAACAAATGATGGCAACATATGCTCATCTGAAAATGACCGCACACTCGTGCGTGTCTGAAACTGGAGACTCGGAAACAATGATCGTCGAGTCTGAAACTGAACTGTAGAGACTGATCAACTGGCTGGTCTAGAGACTGGCATCTGAATCTGGAATCTGGATCATGAACAGACCTGTGACTCTACATATACTCCCCCCTTTCTCCATACTTGTCGGAACATGAACATCGACAAAGTTGGGAGAAGACAAGATAAATAGGGGGTAAACAACAAGAACATGAAACTTGCGGCATTCCCTTTTTTTAATAAGTCGTCATCTCCTTTTTTTCTTTTTTTTGAAACATTTTTTTAAAGCCGTTGACATCTTTTTTCCGGCTTTTACATTATCAAAAAAAATTTCGAAATGCGTGCGGCTCTTTTTTTATATTGCACACGCCTTTTTTTCCTTTTTGCTCTGTTTTTTTCCGGCCCACTTGGGCCCAAAAAACAAGCAACAGCCCACAGGGGCTTTCTTTCTCTCTTCCCTTCTTTTCTTCTCTTCTTCATCTCCTTTTTTTAAAAGAAAATCTCATCACGCCCATTTGGGCCGAATCCCCCTCTCGTTTTTTTTCTACAATACTGCTGCAGCTCCACTTGGACTTTTCTTTTCTTTTCTTGTTTACATAGTAGGCCCATTTGGACCGAAATAGAAACTGAGTTAGGGTTCCCCGAAGGGAACCCCTTCTTATCTCATGCGCCGTCCCCATCGGGGATCCATCTTCAACACGGAGAGGCGTGATGCTCTGCGGAGGAGGGCGAGCGTGGAGCGCCGCCTGCGCCTGTGCGGGGCTGACGAGGAATCTTCATCGCTGGGACCTGGGAGATGCGCGTGTCGTGGGGTTCGCCGCCTGCGCGCAAGAGGGAGAGAGGGGTTGTTCGCCATGCGCCGCTCAGCGTGGTGATCGTTATGTTTGGAGGTGCTGCGCCGCTAGGAGACGCCGCCCGCACGCTGTGTGCTCTGCGCCTGGATCGAGGTGCTTGAGGGGCAATATCGCCATGGGGGTGCTCCACCTGGATCGCATGGGTTCTGAAGAGAGGCGGAGGCCTGGGATCTGGAGAGCTCGCCAGAGGAACGCGTCGCCTGCTAGGGTTGCATAACGGCAAAAGCAAAGAGGAGTCCTGATGTCGATGGAGAAGAAGGGGCGTTGTTGCTGCGCCGCCTTGGAGTCATGCGCCGCCCTGGAATCGAGGGCTTGCAGGAGGCCTTACGCCGTCGATGGAGAAGCCGTAGGTTGGTGGCCATCGTCACTGGGAGTATGCGGCAAGGAACAGTTGTTCTGGAATCGCCATGCTGAAGAGATTGCCGCTGGGAGACTCCCTGTGATGGGACTCCCCGATAACGCACCCCAGACGTGCATACGGAATTAGTGTTTTATCAAAACCCTAGAACCTTCGACACAAATCCGAACTGAAATGATAAAACACAATTGGCTCTTGATAATCGAATCTCGAACAGAATAAATACTTAGGAACAAATCCTCGAGAATCAAACCGCTCTGATACCATGTTAGAAAATCGGAAGCGGAAGCGAAACATGGAATAAAGATAAATAACAAAATAAGAACGCGGGATTTTTACGTGGAACCCTACTCCGTGAGGAGCGGGATGAAACCCACGGAAGAAGCCCTCAAAGGGGCGGATACTTCATTCCTTTTTCTCAATGAGTACAGGAGGTCTGGGGCTCCTTATATAGCCTCTCCAGAGCCTCCAAGTCCCACCACTAGGCGGTATGGGACTAAACACTGAATGGGGTAAATGGATCTCCTCCAGGATCCATTTACCCTGTTACAACTCAATAGGCGCTTACAATTTATGCTCCAACAAGCTTCTATATATTTGATATAGCTTGTTCCTTTCATTTGTTTGTCATTTATCTCCGTAAATAGATGCATCTTTATTGTAAGTATATAATTAATTCTGTAATTCTTTCGAACTTTGTCTGTGACGATTATTTCTATGAACAAAACATTGTTTAATTAATCATTATCTACATTTTTAAATAAAAAATTCTTTTCTATTTTTATGAACAAAAGATGTCTTCTAAGTGTTGTTAACTTAGTTATTTTGATTTCCATTTATAGTATCTATCAGACTGCTCAACAATATGTCTGATATGACCGATATGGTGTAATATAAGGCACATGGATGAGAGATTTGTGTGATATGAGTGTGCATTTGTAAGATGTTTTAAGATCTTGGATTGGATGATATTAATTTCCAGTACATATCAGTCAAGAATCAACATTAACATCGATTTGACCGATATGATCGATATGACCGATATGTGCGATCTAAGGGGCATATATAAGCAATATGTGTGATATAAGTGTGTATTTGTAAGCTATTTATTGTTGTAATAACTCAGAAGATCTTAATTTCCAAAAAAATCATCAAAAAATTGCTTTTTTGAGTCATTTTCGACATTTCCACCGAAACGGTCAAAATTTCCCGAAATTTCACCGAAATTTCGGTTTTGGAGGGGACCGAAACGAAATCGAAATCGAGATTTCGAACCTTGGACCACGAGTGTCACATCCTCTTACTACATCATAGGGCTCAAGGGGCTAGCTATTCATCCTCAGATAGGCAGTAGATGACGTGCCAATACAAATTAGAGGATAATTTATGCTCGCAATCCTTTTATTGATTCAATTGGATAATTTTGACATCATTATAGTTATGAAGTGGCTGGATAAGCATCCTATTCTCACACATAGATCTTTCCATACCTAAGCTAACTATTTCTATCCCGCATCGTGTGATTACCTTAAGACGGAAAGAGATTCTACTAATGAAAGCACTTAAGCAGAAGCACAACATCAAGGAGGCTACATGGGAACCAAAGACCGACATAACTATCCGTACCATTTTCCAAGCATAAAATTTCGAAACCCTAATCTAGTTCTCTTTGAGATTTTTATGGTTTCAACCTTTCCTTTGAGATTTTTCAGGGACTTGCTCCATTTGAGATTTTTTAGGATCACATGAGTACGAGATTGGTTATGAACATGCACCAAGTCTCGAGGACGAGACTTTCTTTGAGACAAGATCTCAAATGTCGGATTTCAGTTTTGTTTTGAAAAGCCTGGAAATAGAAATTCAATGGAATTTCGATGGAATTTTGGTGAAATAGTCGGAAATTGGAGAATTTACTTGAAAACTCATTATTTTAAAGATGAAGATTTCTAATATTCTTTAACTCAATAAATGAGATAGAAATATAGATTTGTTGGTTAACAGTCAAATATTAATTTGATATGTTACATTAAATTTCCATCCAATCATCCCAACAGTCAAAAAGTTGTTGTTGTTCAGAACCAGAACCCAGATTCGGAAA